>CM076581.1:1196049381-1196383657 GCA_034641835.2 Pinus albicaulis | reverse complement strand
CAAATGAAAGTTAAAACTTTTGGCAACCTACCAAAGAGTTGAAACCACCCAACAGGGGAGTCACAAGAATGTGGTCCCCAGTGGAGTCGCCAGTTCTATTTCGGGGAATATCACCCTAGAGGTTTGTTGGGTTACAACCTCCACAGAGCAGGGGCATGCTACTTAAGAAGGACTCACACAACCATACATGTTCATAAAAAACTAAATAGAGTAGTTCGAGGAAGTTACCCATAGGTCCTATGGTTGAAGCAGATCCCGCGGGGTCCAAACCCCCAGCAACCGTCCTTCCTTCTTAACCTGAAAGACAAGAAGAAACAAGCATGAAGAACTGGTTGTACAGCATATATCTACTCTAAATGTTAGTGAAATCGATAAGAAACATTAAATAAATCATAATGAATGCTTAAATAACAATTTTCTCATATATGTAAGCAGACACTAACACGTATATTTTAGGAACAAGATGGTACTTCTGTATTATAAATAGCATGTACAAATAACGAGTGGAGAGATCACCTGAATCCTTCCACGATCTTCGAGCAGACCGTCGTCCGGATCCGTCCCGCCCTTGCCTCGCTAAGACTCCTTCCAAACTGGTGCATACGAGATGACATATAAGGAGATGATCATCTCAAGGAAACAAGGGTTTCCTGTAATGAACTGGGAAAGTGCAGGAGGCACGAGGAATCAGACTTGGATAGGGAATACCAACAGAGTATAATATCAATAATTCTCTCCCTCCCTTAGGCCATACACATGAGGGATTTTTATAGTCCCTCCAAGTAGTTTCAGCAGTTGGAAACAGTTGGCCACGGGCTGGGGTGGTTGAACTACCTGAGTAACCATCAACCCAGCGCGAAATTAGGGATTTTTTATATATATTTTTAATCATTTTAATGGCATACGCGGAAAAGTCTAGCTGTACTCGCGTATACACGCGGAAAAACACGGGCATAGTCGCGTATGGAGGATTTTCCACTGTTTTTAAGTGAATTTGTCCAAGTCTGTAGGAATGGGTGCCCAAAGCCATAAAAGCAATCATGAATCATATCAAGGTGAGAAATGATGCTATAACAATGTGACATGCAACTCCATGCATTCACCCTGGAGCCTTTGCAAGAATCTTGCAACTCCATGCATTTGCTCTGTGACTCTTCCGACACTGAAAGGCTCCAAACAACTCAATCAGTCTAATGCATCTATCATGAAAGTCTTTTACTTCTACTGGTACCAACTGCACATGTCTTCAGGAACCACTATGCTTTTGAATTCTGCACCCATGCACTCTGCACTTGTTGTCAACTCTGGACCACGCTCCGGTATCCGACACTGTCACTTTGATCTGCCTGCACCAATCCAACTGATCATGCTACTACTGCTCTGTGGGCTCCTCATAGCCAGGTTCAATTCATGAGATCCAAACCATCTCAATGAATCCTGCCTAGAAATTTCCTCTTGGGATTACTCATGCATGTCGCCCCACCTCTCACCTGGTGATATAGCTGCATGCACTCCCTCTTCCCATCTGGCACGAAATTTCTCTGCATGAGTGATTTCTCCCACTCCATGATCCTCATATTGTGGTTGCTCCACATCCCGAGGTTCACTCTTACCTGCATGCAAATACTGCTCCCTCTCAAGCTTCAATTGCATGTCTTTCTTGCACTTCGCAACAGTAGGAAGCTCCATAGAAATCCCATCTACATCAAATCTATACAGATTCTTCTGCATCTCCAGTTGTGGCTACTCCACAACCTTCTGAGACTGCTTCTCACAATGCATGTTGAGAGGCTCCCTCTCAACCACCAAGTCACTAACCTCTACTTTTCTCCTCAAAGCTTTGCATGCATCTTGTACCTCAATGCATGTAGATTCTTGGCTCATGCAAATTGCAATTGTCCCGCCATCGCAAAATTTTCTAACAAAAGAGCTGATTTTAAATCAACGATATCTCCCTCATCCGAGCTCCGATTCGACCGATTTTTTTTTTTTCAATTTGGGTTTTTTTTCACAAGGAATCTAAATATGCTATTTTTTTCTGAAAATATTACACCAAAATTTTCATATATTCTCTGCAAACTCGCGCGCCAAAAAATTCTTTCTCTCATTCCATGTAGAAAATATACAACACAGCTCTGATACCATGTAGAAATTATATACAATAAGAATGCATATATCTGGACTCTCCTGATCTCACACTATTTATCTTCTTACAAAATACAGAAT
This sequence comes from Pinus albicaulis, assembly GCA_034641835.2. Lineage (NCBI taxonomy): Eukaryota > Viridiplantae > Streptophyta > Pinopsida > Pinales > Pinaceae > Pinus > Pinus albicaulis. Next base: position 1,196,381,431 of record CM076581.1, on the reverse strand, counting down.
CCTTCCACTATAATTCTTGTGAAAATTTAATCAACAATTGCAAAACACATGAAGCAATAAAAACACACATAACACAGTTGTTTAACGGGAAAGCCTGAAGCTGAAAACCCGAACTATATATTATGTAACATGGAGATCATATGAAAATCTCATACAAATAGACAAAGCTTATCACAAGCTCTCAGTACAGTAAAAACATCATACACTAATCATGACCAATCTTGCAAATCCATGCACTGATCTTCGCCTCCTGCTAGACTGCCTCCACTGCACAATCCAAGCTGATTACAAAGACCAATTCAATGTAATCCCACTCTGATTGACTGCATTATTATCATTGGAAACTCCAATTTATATGTAGATGCAATTCATGCATCACTATAGTCACAACAGATAGTCTATCTTGCCCTTTCACCTATCTCTGCACTGGGTCTCCACTGAAACTGCCATGCACTGTAGTTAACTGATGTATTCTTTAGTTGATTAATGAGTTAATATTTAGTGAATTAATTATTAATTAATTCACACCACTCTCACTAATTTATCATTCAGTTAGACTAGATACAACTAGCTCAACTGAGTCTAATTGAGTTAAACTAAATAGAACTCCACCAACTACTTCTCCAACTCCACCAAACTCTGTCACATGAGTTCTAACTGAAGTCCTCCATGCAATAGCTCCAGTAAACCCTCAAGAATAGCATAATTCCTTTTGTTAGTTGTTGTGCCAAATCTATGCACTTAACTGAAGTGCTCCAAGAGAATAAGATAATGTTTAGAGTCCAAATATTATTAAGAGCTAATAATATTCGACATATCTATTTTTAGACTGGAAGTCTAAAAATAGACTCCACCCAATATATTTAAAAATAGAAACCCATCTATTTTTCCAACTTGACCAACCATCTACAAATAACATCCCACAACTCATATAATATGATCGATATGTCTAAAAATAGACTTTGCGCCAAAAATCACTTGTGTGGGCCCCACCTAGTTTAGGTGATCACTTTCCAACTAGGATCAGGAATGATGTTTCAGGATGCCTCCTTCACTGTTTCTTGTTGCAATCTTCAACAGGATATAATGTCTGAGCCGATGGACAACATGGATAACTACCAAAGCTAGTTTCTCAATTGGAGAATACCGTAGTTCAGGACCCACCAAGCCCTGACTAAGGTAGTATATAACATACTCGCAAAGAGAATAATCTTCCTGAACCAGAATGGTAGATATGGTATATTATATTGTAGTGATATACAAGAGGAAATCCTTGATATAATCAAGTGGACTCAGTAATGGAGTAGAGGTCAATGATTTTTTCAAATCAATGAATGAAGGTTGAGCAAAGTCATCGCAAAAAAATGGAACTCCTTTTTTTAAAAACCTCATAAATCCCTTCATAATCTCGGCATAATTCACCTTGAATCTCTGTACGAAATTGGATTTTCCTTGTAGACTTTGAAGTTGACGGATTGAATACGGGGGAGGCAACTGAAGTATTTCCTTAACCTTGAAGGGATCTACCTGAATCCCTTCCATAGACGCGATGAATCCCAACAACCGACTAGATATGATAGGGAAAACACACTTATTAAGGTTCAATCGAATTTTATAATACCGACATCGTTAGAAAAACTTGACGAAGGTCTAAAGGATGATCAATCTTCTTGCGAGAATGAGTAGCTAAATCATCCAAATATGCCTCAATAATATTTTTGATGTCGTAGAAGGCATAGGACATAGCCCGCTGAAATATAGCTCCAACATTGCTAAGGCCAAAAGGCATATTTTTGTAAGAAAAGTTACCCCAAGAGAAAATAAAAGTAGTCTTATGCTGATGTTCAGGACAGACAGTGATATGATTATGTAATATTCCCAATTAGTCATGAGCTAATTAGAATATTCATTTTTGTTTTATTTCTTTGTTTAAAGAATAAGAGGGCAAAGGAGGTCCATATTTCTCCTTAATCATGAATAAATTAATGCCAAATATGAAAGAGACAAATCTTGGCAATTTAATTGAAGCACCCTTGGTGTGAAAGGGGTTGGATCATTTTGACTGGGTCAACCTTGACCAAATCTATAGCGTTTTCATGGAGGAGTGGGAATCAATGAGGTACAACGTAGTTTTAGATGGAGATGCTTTGTGTGAAAGGAGTATTATCATTGGAAGTGGTTTAGGGTTTTCAAGTGTTGAGGCATAAAAGGTATCTTTTTAAAACCTATTTATCTCACATTAATTATCAATCCGGGAGCGACTTTTTATTTCAAGAGTGTACTCTGTCTGAGGTAGCAATTAATCCAAGAGCAATGTTGTGTGAGATGTAGTACAGTATTCTAAATACAAAATTAAACAAATGCTTGTAAAGGAACCTAATTACAAATGGAAATGCTCTGAAACTTGAATTAAATCAAATTGTAAAACATCGATCAGGGATACAGTAGAAATAACGCTTTCCCTTAGAAATCAATGCAAGATAACCAATCTGGGGACTTGGGAGCAATAACATTTATCCTCTACAGTTGGTGATTTTAAAACAATCAAAATGAAATCGAACTCGAACTACTTGCTGATAAATATAACTGAAAGGAACTTCACATGCTGAAAAGGAACAACAATCTTGTAACTCCTACGCATACACAGCGACTGTAACCAAACTATTTGCTAAAGTAAAGTTATGAATCAGAAATAAGAAATAACTAGAAATGGAACAACAATATAATTTGAACAGCAATTACAAACTTAACTAATCTCAATACTTCAATCTATCACCGGCCAATACTGCAGATCAATCAATCACAAAGAATGATAACTTTGAATCGAATACAGAACGACAAAGCTTTCATAATGATAGCAGGATAAATGAACAACAAACTAAATAGCAATGCAATTCGTTAATGGATCTATATTCAATCTAATAGCAGTCAATCAACTCTGTAATCTAAATAAACAGTAGATGCACTTCACACAACAAAAATAAAAGAACAGAAATACAAACAGCAGATCGCTCCACTAGGGTCGAGCCCTCAACCGCCGGTGAAAGCGCCGCTGGGCTACTGCGGAGCTTGAGAAATGGAACGAGAACACCTCTTTGTATTAATAAAACATGAATAGATTTTACATCAGTTGCTCTTTTTACTCACAAGAGTCAAGGAATTATAATGTTACAAAGGGAATTCAATAATCATCCATTGTTTTCCATCCTCCCCAATACACAATACATGCTCTCCTTTTATAATCAGAAAGAGGAGAAATTAAATAGCAAATATGATCTCCCATAACAATATTGGATTGTTTCCAACAACTTGATCAACCAGAAAATATATTTCCAACAATCTTTCAACAAGAGCAAGGCGAATTTGGCTTTGCAGCTGAGATTTGGAGGACGGCCGCAACAACAAATTTGAGAAAATCGTGCTCAAATAACCCTATATTTCTCTCAATACAAGCTGAATTTGGGTAAAATATTCTTCAATAAAGTTAATTAGGCCCGTTATGGACAAAACCCATGTTCCTGATTTTCCAGATTCTTCTTCATTTGCCCATAATCTCAACCGCAAAACTGTCACTTCTTATTCCAACGAATTTGTGAGTTGGAATATTTGATGATGATTTGGAGATCAAATCTACAATCTGGAAAATATCTTGGAGGCTAAATTGGTGAGTTATGTTACAAAATATATTAATGAACCATCATTTATAAAATTATGCATAATAATCATCAATTTATTAAAAATAAAGGAGAAAAAATAATATTCATCCATAAGAGCATAAATTATTATAAAATGGATTTATATGATAAATTATAATAAATGACATGATAAAAAAGACTGAAAATGGATGAAATATGTGTTAAAAAGTGGTCGTATTCACGGCCCAACATACCCCCAAACTGAATATATTGCATGTCGTCATGCAATCCAAAGACAAAACCCATGTGTTAACCAAGTAAATAAAATTGTTCATCCCATCCCATGAAATGGATGGAACAAATGCATGTTTCCTCAAATAATGAATATTCAATTTTAGCAATAGAGGCATAAAAAATTTTACAGTTGACATTCAACTATATGTATATGAACTTGCATAAAAATGTGACATAATTAGCAACCCTCATTAATCATTTTCTCAAAAATCAGATCGTTTTGATGCACAGATCATGAGATATAAACAAAATGGTTGTAGGTGATAGTGCATAATTTTCGAAATTTTATGAACTAATTTAGCGTGAAATTATCTGGGTTTGTGTATTTTAATGATACTTCTTTGTTATCCAGAAATCACAAAAAATCAGTTCATAGTTTTAAATATATATGCAAATCAATTTTTGCACTGTACAAAAATGAAATTGTATGCCTTAAATGAGAAAGAAAGTGGAAAAAATCCATCATGTGTAGCAATCCCCCCCCCCCCCAAACTGAAGAATTAGCATGTCCTCATGCGATGCTAGAAAACAAAGAGAAGTGGTTACTACAATATGTTGAAATCGATGCTTGGTGTAAAACAACATGGAATAAGGGAGGTGTTGAAAATGAATAAGAATATCCATGGATGATAAAGAATATTACTAACATGTTCACAAGAAAGAAAGGAAATAAATCAACAATCCCCCAAACTAAAAGATGAGATGTATCTAAAAAAATGGGAAGTGGTAAAGATGTGGAATGAATGATGATAAATAATGCTCAATGGATTTTCATGAAACTCTCCTAAATTCATAATAAATTAGAAAATTATGCTATTTTACCTCAAGTGTTACCTCCGAAAAAATGTCGAAGGACATGTAAGGACTGGCCTTTGTTGAAGCTGATGTAGGCTGAGCAGTTACTGAAAGTGATGCAAAAGGTGGAAGCCATGTGTGTGTTCGCGAGCCTTTGTTGTTAGTTGCAATAGTATGATCGTGCTGCGAATAGAATTTTCCCCCATACTTGTTGTTCTCTTGTAAACAAATCACAATTCTGTATGAAATTTTCTTGAATCCACAGTTTTAGTTTTAAATGGCAACAGATAAGATGCATGCAAAAAGTTCAATCAACAAAAATTCTGTAAAAATGCAGTATGAATATTGTGGCAAAATGGCAGCGTACTGCACAACAATTATACAGCATGGAAAAACATACATACTTATGATACAATCAATGAAATTATAGCATTTACTGAAATCCATGCATGTGACAAATCGTAAACAGATATAGAAGCGTTTTGTAATGATTCAAGGATAAGGAGAAGGGGTAGCTTAAAATAAACATAAGTACAAATGCATTTATTACCCACTTAAACTAATGTGATCGATTTATGATGATTTTCATGTATAATAGGTTCAAAATCAAAGGTTAAGGATTCATACTTTTATCTGATATTTAAATAGAGATATAGGAAAAAGGGTTTAATATTACTATTGATGTGTATAAATGTGACTCCAATACCATCAGCAGAGCTCTGTTGCCCACAGGTGTCCATAACCTTGACAGAGTTGTTCTCTCACCCTTGGAACCATTGTCATTTATTTATGCTGAAGAAGTGCTTGTTAATTGTTATAATAGAGGCCATTGTGCTGGCTTAGTGACCAGATAAATCACAATGCCATTCACTGGGAAGAAGTGAAAATTGGGCAGGCTGGCTCATGATGAAACCTCATGTTCTAAGGACTTCTTTAATTTTTTCAATTGTCCATTGGACCATATCCTTGGTTTGGTGGCCATGATGGGAATGCCACTTCATTTGCTTCCTTATGAACAGGGTAGGCTAGCTCTTGATGAGACCCCCTATCCTCCATCTGTCAAATTACAAAATTATTAATGAAATATGTAAATATTTTTCTTTTCATATAGCACTTTCCTAATTATTCATAGAGGATGGCTCAGCACTCCTTAAGAGTAGGGATGGTGGAAGAAGTTTGAACAGCTCAATAGAAAAGAATATGCCCTTGTTCCTACTCCATAAGTAAAAATAAATAAAAAAGTTATAAAATATGGGAAAGAACCAACATGATAAATATAATCGATCATATGAAGTTAGTGGTAATAAGACAACAAAATCATGTTATTGATTATGTCTCTTTTTCCTTTTTCTTATCATTACTAAACAACTTTCTTAAAAATGAAGATTTATTTTGATTTTTTGATTATAGTAAGTTTTAATTTGTATAATTGTGTATCCTTTTATAAATTATATGTTTGCATTTCAAAAAGTCATGAAAAATTCAAAAAAAGTTCTAGAAATATTTTTTTTAAAACAAGAAAAATGCACTCAAAAGGTGTTGTTCCTTTGGAAAGGAACAACAAAAACAATCTGCGAAAATGTTGTTCCTTTGGAAAGGAACAGCAAGAATAGTCGGTGTTGTTCCTTTTGAAGGAACAACAAAAACGAGCAGTGTTGTTCCTTTTGAAAGGAACAACAGAAACAAGCGGTGTTGTTCCTTTTGAAGGGAACAGCGAAATCATGCAAAAAAAAATGTTGTTATTTTTTTAAAAACAAAACTAATTAGTGAAAATGTTGTTCCTTTTGGAAGGAACAACAAAAATAAACACATAAACGCACTGCTTCTTAAGAGGAACGGTTGTTGTTCCTTAAGAGGAACAATAACTGTCCCTTAAGAGGAACAACAAACAAATATAAACATGCAAAAAAGAAAAAAAATAGAGGAAAGAACGAAGCTAATATGCAATCCATTTTCAAGCAAATCCAATCAAATAGAAAAGAAAGTTTATGTACAGGTTTCAAGAAAAAGTAATTTTTTACAGAATTGGTGCCACTAAAGAATTGCCTTCTGCAATTGAAACTTCTGTGGTGGGGTATTTATTGTTCAATTGCCACTGGAGAGGAAATTATAATTTGAAGAGATTGACCCCTGAAGCACAAAAACATAAAAGAAATCAGAAAAGAAACAACACTTTTATTAAGTTACAACAGCTATGATGTTATTTCTAAGAGAATATCAAATCTATTAATGGAAAAAAATGATCTTTTGAAAAATGTTTGGCAGCGGTGACATGAATCTTGAAATGGGAACCAATTCCTCATTTCTTCTTATTATAAATCTTATAGGTAATGAACTAGATGAAATGCTCTTGTTTCACTAAATTTTTTTCCGGAATCACTCGTCCATAAATTGACCTTCTTTGTTTTCCTGAGACCTGCAAAAAAACGAGTGTCTACCTGCAATAAAACGTTAAATTGTGGAGAAAGAGAGGTGCACGGCTTCCCTAATCCAATAATTATGCAAAAAATCTAACAAGTAGTTACTCTGCAGAACAAATCCATGGATAAAGTAAAATTAATTTATTATCTGCGGGAGAGCAGTGGCCAATCATGCTAATCTGCAGTGTTTCAATCATAACTTCTTTGTTTTTCATCCGATTCGAGTGATTCCAAAGCCAAATGAGAGATAATTCGAAGTTTTATCTCCAATATAAACATGTTTTAAAAATTCCATGTAATGGTATGTTAAACTTTCTTAGAACAACCTGCATAATAGAGTCATTTTCGATTTTCCAGCTCAGACCAACAGTTGGTATTTCAAGCATAAATTTTTCGTTTGATACTTGATTGAACAGATTCAAATTGGAGCTTAAAGTATATTAATTTATGGATCTCCAATAGAAACAATTTTTTAAGATAAGAATAATTTATGGGTTAAATATGTTAGGGAACAACCGAGAAAACAGAGTTTCAAGAGTGCTGACTTATGATAGGCAGTCAGTATTTTGGTCATAAATTCCTCATACGATATCGAAATTGAGTGATTCAAATTGAGTTTTAAGCTAGATTCATAGAGGAATCTACCATAGAAACAGGTTTTAAAAATATAATCATTTAGGCCTCCAAAAACTGACTGTCTCAACTCTTTTGTTGAGCTGCCTACTAGACACCCTGTCAATGTTTTGGTTCTAACTTTTTCGTTTCAAATCCAAATTGAGTGATTCAAATTAGGTTAGAAATTAGATATCAAGGGCTACTTAGGATATAAAAAGATTTTAAAATATTCACTTTTGTTCCCCCAAAACATGACTGTCCCAACTTTGTTTTCAGGAATTTCATCAAGTCCGCAAGCCAAAAAAATGATAATTGAACAATTTTTTTCATATTGATGATAAAAATGAATATGTGTTTTTATAATTTTTATTTGCAATATAATTCATCTACATACACAAATAAATTAGAATATTTGTCATCAATGTTGATTTCCATAGCGTGTTGCAACAAATAAACAACTATTTTTACAAAAATAAAATAATAAAAAAGAGAATGTGTTTATTTTATTTCCTTATTTATTTTATTTTCTCCACAAATCTAATCTTCTTTGAAAATTGAATAAGCTTATGTATGAGAGTATTCCTAGTGGAGCCATTTCCAAAATAAGGCCTCTAGTGTGTACATATCCAGATTTGGAAAATGCATGTTGATAAATAGTAGGGTATGAGAGGCCAACTTCCCTTCTTGTAAAAAAAATTGGGCAAGAATTCTCAATTTCTTGGGAATCTTGCTCAGTCTATTCTGTTTGGATATGTACCTCAGCAAAGGATACAGATGGTGACTCTGTGGCCTGAAGGGAAGTAGTAGGTTGTCTGGAAATAACTTTCCTAGGTCCTACTGATGGCTGAGATTCAGTTTTCTTAATAATTTCATCAATAAGGTCCTTCTCCCAAGGGTCACCAGTCCCTTAGGTTTTTCAGGTTTGGGAGGAATTTTTTCTTGTTTATATTTTCTAGTCATTTAAAACAACAAGCCTTCATTCCTACCTAAATAAAAAAAATTTACCCAATTCTGCTATGAAGCGGGCAGTGAGCAAGTGTGTTCCTTGCTCGGTGCACAGGTTCTTACCTTCCGTCTTTAAAACCCAATTCTTCCCAAGCAGAAAAAAGGTCAAATGTGCATCACTCCTTCTAAATAGCATACACTCTCCCCGGAAATGACGCCAAAATGTTGAGGCATAAAAGGTATCTTTTTAACACCTATTTATCTCACATTAATTATCAATCTGAGAGCGAATTTTTATTTCAAGAGTGTACTCTGTCTGAGGCAGCAATTCATCCAAGAGCAATGCTGTGTGAGATGTAGTACAATATTCTAAATACAAAAGTAAACAAATTCTTGTAAAGGAACCTAATTACAAATGGAAATGCTCTGAAACTTGAATTAAATCAAACTGCAAAACATCGATCAGGGATACAGTAGCAATAACTCTTTCCCTTAGAAATCGATGCAAGATAACCAATCTGGAGACTTGGGAGCAATAACCTCTATCCTCTACAGTTGGTGATCTTAAAACAATTGAAATGAAATCGAACTCGAACTACTTGCTGATAGAGATAACTGAAAGGAACTGCACAAGCTAAAAAGGAACAACAATCTTGTAACTCCTACGCATACACAACCACTGTAACCAAACTATCTGCTAAAGTAAAGCTATAAATCAAAAATAAGCAATAACTAGAAATGGAACAACAACATAATTTGAACAGCAATTACAAACTTAACTAATCTCAATACTTCAATCTATCGCCAGCCAATACTACAGATCAATCAATCACAAAGAATGATAACTTAGAATCGAATACAGAACGGAAAAGCTTTCATAATGATAGCAGGATAAATGAACAAAAAATTAAATAGCAATGCAATTCGTTAATGGATTTGTATTCAATATAACAGTAGTCAATCAACTCTGTAATCGAAATAAACAATAGACAGAGTTCACACAACGGAAATAAAAGAATAGAAATACAAACAACAGATCACTCCACCAGGGTCGAGCCCTCAACCACCGGTGAAAGCACCGCTGGGCTACTGCAGAGCTTGAGAAATGGAATGAGAACGCCTCTTGTATTAATAAAACATGAATAACTTTTACATCAGTTGCTCTTTACTCGCAAGAGTCAAGGAATTATAGTGTTACAAAGGGAATTCAATAATCATCCATTGTTTTCCATCCTCCCCAATACACAATACATGATCTCCTTTTATAATTAGAAAGAGGAGAAATTAAATAGAAAATATGATCTCCCATAACAATATTGGATTTTTCCCAACAACTTGATCAACCAGAAAATATATTTCCAACAATATTTCAACAAGATCAAGGCGAATTTGGCTTTGCAGCTGAGATTTGGAGGACGGTCGCAACAACAAATATGAGAAAATCGTGCTCAAAGAACCCTATGTTTCTCTCAATAGAGGCCGAATTTGGGCAAACAATTTTTTAAAAAATCTAATTGGGCCTGTTCTAGACAAAACACATGTTCCGGATTTTCAAGATTCTTCTTCATCTGCCCAGAATCTCAACCGCAAAATTTTCACTTCTTATTCTAGCGAATTTCTGAGTTGGAATCTTTGATGATGATTTGGAGATCAAATCTACAATCTGGCAAATATCTTGGAGGCTAAAATGGTGAGCTATGTTAAAAAATATATTAATGAGCCATCATTGATAAAATTATGCATAATAATCATCAATTTATTAAAAATAAAGGAGAAGAAATAATATTCATCCATAAGAGCATAAATCATTATAAAATGGATTTATATGATAAATTTTAATAAATGACATGATAAAGAAGAGTGAAAATGGATGAAATAAGTGTTAAAAAGTGGTCGCATTCACGGCCCAACAGCAAGCTATTGACTTATAAAAGAAAGAGGATGGAATCATTAGAAGGTTGTTGATGTATATGATATTTCTGAATATATGGTCTATTTAGACATATATCTCTCTCTTTCTATTTTGCTGAGATTGAATGATGTTTAGTATTGGGTGTTCCTGATTAGTAATCCCACCTCTCCCAATTAATTAGCTCTTGGGAGAGTTCGTATTACATTGTCCACTATCTGGCTTAGGGCCAAGCTTCTTATTTCAACTACAACACAGATCCTGTTGAGGGTTTGGTTATTTTTGCAAGTTGCAGCAAGTGGAGACTAGATATTTCATATCTAGGAAATTGCAATGTTCCTTTTCAGTGGAGGAGGTTTTCACTTCATTGGGAGGACAATATTGAAGGATTTGGAGCTTATTTTCATATCTTGGCATCATTCTAGCCATATTTTGATCCCTACAATGCAGTTTTACTTCCATATCTGCGTTATTTCTGTAGGTGGAGTTGCAGGGTGATTTGGCACACCATTTGGAGAGCTAATTTTCTAGTGTTGCGGATCTTCCCTTCACTTCGAGGATCTATTGGAGGAAGATATTTTATTGATCATATCAGATCAGCCACACTTTCTAGATATGTAATTTTTAGTAGATATGTAGTCTTAGATTTCATATTTACATCTTGTATGTAATATCCCAAAAGGGAGAATGCATTAATACTAAAACATAATACAAGAACTACAACAAAGTAAACAATAAATATATATATGCATAAGAATGTACAAAAATAGTTGAGCCATTTTATTATATTGGAGGTGAATAATAAAGCATAATAGTTCTCAAAATATGAGACACTCAAGCTACAAGGGTGGCCTAGAATGACCCTGCAATGATTTCCCAAGAGGGACGGCGTAACTGTTGTTCTGCTGGAAGGTAAACTACATTGTCCATGCTGCAATTGTAGGGACTACAACTGCATGAAAGATAGAAAGTATCATCTAGGCATAATGGGAGCTCTGATGATCCTGAAATTGTAGATCTGGGCTCAATGATGGATTCCCAAGATAACCTAGGAAGGGTTTCTCAGATCTGTAAGTCTAAGGAAACCACCCTCTTAGGGCTTCACATATATGCTACTGGGAATGCAAATATGAAGCTAGATCTGATGATATGATGGCTGCAATGATGTATAATCATATGTATACAAGAAGGGCTAACCCTTTCATTAAATTCTTGGGCTAAAATCTCAAGATCTAGCTCCTCCAATCTCCTCCACTGAAAATAGCTACTAGATGAACAAGAACTTTAGAAAATTGCACTATCAGAGAGGGAGCCTTAATAGCCTACTACTAGATATGTCAAATCAGCTCCTGACTGATGGAAACAATAGATCCAATGTGAGGAGATTATTCCTCTTAGGATTTCCAGCTGAAATACTGGAAACTTCCTTCCTCCAATAGATCTATAGAACTAAACTGCACAATCCTTGAAGGGAATTCTACTGCATGGAGGTAAAAAGCAATGGCCTAAATGATGGATGTAGATCTGCTACTCCTGAAAGACTGGATGTGAAGAACAAAGTGGTAGGATGAATCCTCCAATGCTTTTCTAGCTGCATACTGGAAACAACCTCCTGAAGATGGCACCAATGCCTAATAAGGAATGAAGAACAATCTTCTTTCCAGAGCTACTCAAAGAAAGACGTGGGATTCCTTCTTAGGAACACCCTATGCTAAACAACATTACAAAATCTACTAAATAGCCCAAGCCTGCATAGAAATGTCCTAAGAAAAATCTAGATCTAAACAGATCAAGAAATGAATAATCCAAATCATGCCTTCCATTGTGCCTTCACCTTCATTATATGCATGAGCCTTGTAGGGTATGTGTTATATTCTTTCCAGAACTAGTCATGTGCGAGGGGGTTACAGGGGGGGTGATAGCACCACCTGCATGTTGTGCTGAGCACAACAGGGGGGTCACAGGGCAGCACCCCGAGAAAAATATTTTGGTCCTTATTCTATGGTGGGGAGACCCGCCCATGGTTTTGTGCATGGGTTTGCACATGGTTTGGGGCATGATGGTTTTTAGCCCATGGTATTTTGTAGATTCGATTAAGGGAACTATGGTTATGTTCTAATCCAAGGTTAATGGATTGGAGTTTATGTATGCATCACCATGTATATATATGTGTTGTAACACTAAAAGGAATATAATGGAAAATCAAGCTAGTCGTCCTGATTTGGGATCTATGGGAAAATCTATGTGTACATCTATTTTATCTTTTATGCTCTCACTATTGTTTATTTTCTTTTTTTAAGATTCATTTGCAGATAATTTGTGTACAACATTAAAACCTACATTTGGTATTGGAGTTGTCTCGGCTTCAAGGGGACACCTTTGCTACTGAGGGTTTTTTTGCTCGGGCCTGTGGAAGACCCTGTTCAGTGGGAAATCTACGGGATCAATTATTACAGTGAAAGAAGATGGCGAGCAGAGGGAAGATAGAGATTGAGAAATTTAATGGTCCGAGTTTCGAGTTGTGGAAGCTCAAGATGGAGGATCTGTTGGTGGATAAATATCAGTGGATCATGGTAGATCTGGGTACTAAACCAATGACAATGTCAGACGAATATTGGAATAAGCTAGATCAGGAGGCAAGGAGCACAATACAGTTGTGTGTCTCAGATTCATTATTGTTGAATGTATCTGGGGAAGCTATGGCGAAGACCTTGTGGGTCAAGCGACAGACTTTGTACCAATCTAAGTCTCTAGTGAATAAATTTTTCCTACAGAAAAATTAGTATGACCTAAGGATGAAGGATGGAGACTCAATGAAAAAGCATCTGAACACCTTCAATACTATGGTAAGTCAGCTTTCATCTGTTGATATTCAAATATCAGATGAAGATAAGTGCATCAGCTTATTGTGTTCTCTACAAGACTCATGGGACAATCTGGTTATTGCAATAGGTAGTAATACAACTACATTTAATTTTGATGGCATTGTCTCAGCCTTGCTATTTGAGGAAATGAGACAGAGAAATATGGAGGGTCAGAATGGAGATTCCTAATCTGTACGAGGAAGGTCCCAGAACAGAAACAAGAATAAGGTTTCGAGTGGGAGATCTAAATCTAGAGGGAGATCTAAATCTCCTAGAAATTTTGTAAAGGTGTGCTGGAAATGTGGAAAGGAAGGGCACTACAAAAAGGACTGCATATCTAAAGCTCCTGAGAAAGGAAAGGGATTTGATGATGCTCCTTCTGCAAAGGCAAAAGCCACCTCAGATGCAGGTGGGAATGTGTATTTGGCTTCTTCTTCAAATACACATGTAGATCATGAGTCATGGTTGATTAACTTGGGTGCAAGTTCGGATTGGAGTCCTGCATTATTGTGGAGAGTTTGGATTGGAAGTATGTACAAGCTTTAGGGCAGCACTAGTATTGATGGGTGCAACATTTATGTGGTTCCCAAAAGTAGAGCGGAAATCCTAGCAGTCTCCGGAGAAAAGACCATGCTATGGCATCAAAGGCTTCGACATATTGGAGAGAAGGGCCTTCGGATACTGCATGGAAATGGTATGGTAGAAGGTATGTCTAATAGCTCTCTATATTTCGATTTTTGTGAACATTTTGTATATGGGAAGCAGAATTGGGTGAGTTTTCCTTCTGGTGCTAAGAGGGCAAACAAGACATTAGAGCTTCTCCACAGTGATGTGTTTAGACCTCTGTTGGTTCCATCATTAGGTAAGTCTGTGTACTATGTTTCATTCATAGATGACTTCTCAAGGAATACATAGATACACTTCCTGAGGAATAAATATGAAGTCTTTGATAGATTTAAAGAATTTAAGGCTCTGGTGGAAAACCAAACAAAGAAGAAGATAAAGATGCTAAGGATAGATAATGTTGGGGAGTTCTGCAAGAAGGAATTTGAAGATTTCTATAATAAGTGTGGTATAGCACGTCAGAAGACTACTCCATACACACCTCAACAAAATGAAGTTGCAGAAATAGTAAACAAAAAGCTGATGGAAAAGACAAAAAGCATGCTCAGTGGTACTGGGTTAGGACAAGAATTCTGGGCAGAGGCAGTAGAGACTTCATGTTACTTGGTTAACAGATCAGGTTCATCAGCATTGGAGGATAAGACTCCACATGAGGTATGGAATCGTAAGAAACCCTCTCTTTCACATTTGAGGGTATTTGGATGTGATGCATATGTACAAGTTCAAAAGGATAAAAGGACCAAGTTGGATAATGAATCTGAAAGGTGCATCTTTATTGGGTATAAGGATGGTTTAAAGGGTTACAAGCTTTGGAACCCAGAAACAAGGAAGGTTGTGTACAGTCGAGATGTGGTGTTTAGAGAGGTGAAATATGTTGTTAAACATGAATTCCTACCAAAGGAACCTGAGAAGATAGAGTTTGAGCTAAATTAGGATGAATCAAACTCTACAACAGAAGAAAACTCAGAAGAGGAAGAGCCACAAACTCCAGTAGTGAGAAGATCAGTTCGGGAAAGAAGACAACCAAAAATGTATAGTCCATCTAATTTCTATTCAAATTTTTCTTTAACTATAACTGATGATGATCCCAGAACTATTAGGGAGGCGGTAGATTCAAAGGATGGAAAACTCTGGAAGGAGGCCATGGTTGATGAAATGGCATCCTTGCATAAAAATGAGGCATGGGATCTGGTGGAGCTGTCGGCTAGAAGGAAGCCCATCGGGAGCAAATGGGTGTTTAAGAATAAAATGAATGTAAAAGTCAAGGTGGAGAAATACAAATCTTGGTTGGTAGCAAAAGGTTATTCCAAGGTGCCAGGAATTGATTTTGGTGATATTTTTTCTCCTGTTGCCAAAGTTACTTCTATTAGATTACTTTTATCTGTTACTGCTGCATTTTATTTTGAGGTAGAACAGATGGACGTGAAGACAATATTTCTTCATGGGGATCTGGAAGAGGAGATCTACATGAAACAACTTGAAGGCTTTATGGTGAAGGGGAAGAAATAACTAGTATGCTGTAATATTCCTACTTAGCCTAAGCTAAGAGGAATATGCAATTTTCTCTCATTTTCTGTTGCATGAATAAATGAATAAAGGAGGAAATGTAAAACTCGTAAAAGAATGAATAAATAAATGCCCATATGAACATGGATAAATTTGGGCCATGTAAAAAAATCACTTGCAGGTGTGAAAGGGGTTTTAGCTATGAGACTAGGTCAACCTTGACCAAATCGACGACGTTGTCTAGATACAATGTACCTCATGAAGGGACAACACAGTTCTAGAAGGAGGACCCTCATGTGAAATGAGCTAACTCATCAAGATAGTTTAGGGTTTGCAGAGGATTTCATATTATAAAAGGAAGGGGAAGGCCATAAGAGAAGGTTGTTGATTTTCTATATTTATGAGTATCTTGTCTGTTTAGACAAATAACATTCTCTGTTGTTCAGTGGAGAATAGTGCTGCTTAGCACTTGGAGTTCCTATGTAGGGATTTCACCTCTTCCATTGATGATTCTTGGAGGAGTCTTGCTGATTTAATCCACTATGAGGCATTTGGTCCAGCTCTACTTCCAACTACAATGTAGATCCATTGAGGGTTTGGTTGCTTTCGTAGGCTGCAGCAAGTGGAACACTAGATCTGTTCAGATCTAACTTGTATTGGTGCCTCTTCTTAGTGAGTGTGTCTTTTAACCACTTGGAAGAGTGCATCAGTTTTTTGAGCTTCAGATTTGTATCTTGGCATCAGGCCAACCCATTTATTCAATCTACAATGTAGTTTCCCTTGAGGGACTGTGTTATTTTCAGTGGAGGTTTTGCAGGGTGTTTTGATCCCAATTTTGATGAGAGATCTCTGGTGCTAGGCTTTACCTTTCACTTTGGTGATCCATGGATTAGCTTGTTGATCCATCTTCTGTATAGATCTGATCTGTTTTAATGTAAATTCGTCTTTAGAAATTTTCGAATAATAATGCAAATCTGCTACGTAAAACTCACATCTACTCTTTGTATTGAATGATTTGGTCAAAACTCCAAGGGGATCTTGTAATAGAGCCTTTCTAGTGTACAGATCTGAAATGGACCTGATATTTTGTACACATATCTAAGCTAGATCTAAATTGTAACATTCAACTGCTACAGCTCCATAAAATAACATTCTTAATACATTTTGCAATTTATACATATGTTGGAGCCTTCTTTTCTGAAGATTTCCTTCTCTCTTGTCTTCTGTATTCTACTGTATAATGTAAGAGCATGATTGTAAATCTGATTTTCTTCTATATATTCAAAATTTGATCTTATTTTATGGCCTCGTGCTCATGCTTTCCAAGACTGCATTATTTCTGAAGCATTTTTTTGTGCATAGCTGCAGCCCCTCTTATACAGTGTTTTTTAGCTAGACTAGGTGGTGGGAGATCTGTTTACCACACCTAGTTTTATTTGTTTTTTCTCCCATTTTAGATCTAGACTCCAGATCTGCTGATCTAAGGGATCCAAGGGCTGCAAACTCATTTCTGTGCATAGATTTCCTAGGAGTGCATTATTTCAGTAGGCTTGCTGTGCAATCCCAATTTTGGGATATTACAGTTTTATCAGAGCTCCTTTCTTGGCAGAGCCTGTGCTTTCATTAGAGAACCACATCCATGTTGCATTCAAAAGAATATGAGCCTCTTACTGATAGGGAGAAGAGGTATGAAAATAGAAGTCACAAGAATTTTTATTACACCACTGATGATCAAGACAAGGGTAAAGCCCCTGAAACTGCAAGTGATAAAGAAGGAGAAGAGTTTGCAAGAACCTTTTTGGTGGCCATGAAATATCTTGCTAGAGAGATCAAAATGATTAGAGTGGATAGGATGAGGGAATATCCTGGGATATTTCTTCCTGCAGAAAGCTCTGGCATGTCTCACCACTGGACTGGTCAACCAGTGAACCAGCCACAAGCTCCACAACACTCTACTATGCCTACCTTCTTGGCTATGGAGAATGAAGGACCAAAAGAGCAAGCATCCCTTGAAGACTACTTTGTGGAATATGAATCTCAGAATCAAAGATTCAAGGACCACTTGAGTTTCCAAGAGTTTTGTCACCTCAAGGACAAAAGAAGACCAAGGCATCAATATAGAGATGGTGGATTCTTCCATAATCATGATGGGCATCACTCTATGGACAGATTCAGTTTTCCCAAGTTTGATGGGTCATCCACCAGTTCGGCCAAGGCATGGGTAGAAAAGTTGTACATCTACTTTCAGTTGAACAAAGTCCTCGAGATTGAAGCCTTCAAGATTGCAGCACTGCACTTTCAAGGTGAAGCACAGAATTGGTGGTTCCATGGGTTTTCTACATTGGGCCATGCCAATGTGACTGCCTACTCTGAATTCACTAGAATACTAGTGGAGAGGTTTCATAGAAAGGATCTAGAAGAACCTTTCATGAGCCTTGCAAAGTTATAGCAATCGGGAAATGCAGAAACTTATATCTCTGAGTTTCTGAGATTACTTGTTATGGTTCCTGATCTGTCTATAGTAAGGAGGGTGTACATGTTCATCGATAGCTTGGAGTAACATTTGCATGGGTTGATTAAATATACCAAGCCCATCACTTTGCAGGATGCCATTGATAGGGCTAGAGACCTCCAAGATGCCTTACCAAAAGAAAAGGCAACTTTCTAGAGCAAGACCCCTCACCTTTCTAAAGGGAAAGAAGAAAAAGTTGCTCCTTCCAAGGAGAGCTCATTCAATAAGCCTCTTGATATTGAAGTCAAGAGGGAGATGAGAAAGAATAGACTATATTTCACTTGCCAAGAGTCATGGGTGCCTAGACATAGATGTGATGTTGGGAAAGCACACTACATAGAAGTCTTCTTATATTTTGAGGAGGAAGATGAAGATGATGAACCAAGAAGGGGTCACAGTGTTGATAATGTTGAGGGAGATACAACACCATCTGGAGGTGGGGATGGAGCCTTTTCTCCAATAGGCAGGACTCTTGCATATTTGAGAGGAGTACCTAAGTACTTGACCCTAAGAGTACAAGGTTCAATCATGAATCAGAGGGTATCTGTACTGATTGACAGTGGGGAAACCCATAACTTTATTGATGCTCATCTTGTGTAGAGGAGATAAATCCCCACTGATACTTTTGAGGGATTCTCTGTTTTGGTCCCAGGAGATAGGGCAATGCAATGAATGCAATATGTCCCATCACTCTTAGTCACTATGGGGTCCTACACTTTGGTGGATCACTTTTTTGTAGTTGACATACCAGACACCAATATCATTTTGGGTGTCCAATGGTTGATTACAATGGGGAAAGTCACCACTGATTGGAAAGCTTTGTAGATGAAGTGGTTGGACATGAAGAGTGGTAAACCCCAAAAAATCCAAGGCATGCATACTTATCCCTCACCTAGCACTTCCACACAAACAACAGAGATGGGTTTGCGCAGTGGAATCAAGCATCTCACAGTCCCTTCTCTTATGCTCATGAGAATTCTGCAAGGGAGATTCCTATCTAGTGGAAAACCACCTGGGATGCCACCAGATTCGGATCTTGTGCGGGAGGCCTCACAAAGTGCTGGTTAAAATATAGACCCAAGAGGGATTGGAGCAATGGGAGACCAAGCTACAACACTAGAGGGTTTGGGACAACTCAAGAGTGAAGGGAATCTTCTCCCTGCATCACTATCGTACTCTCTCTTTCCTGGATCTATGCTGTGGGAGGAGAAGAATGGGATGATCAGCCTTCCAACACACAAATTTGGCATGAGATATGTCAAAGAAGAGATCAGAAACATGACAGGCACTTCCACGGATGTATCATTAGTGCTATCATTGTTGAACAATGTGGATCTGTATTGGAAATATCAATTTCTTGTAGAGTATTCCAAAGATCTCCACACATGTATGATCCTAGATGACATGCAGCAAGAATAGGGCTACTTAGTCCAAGAGGGAGTCATTTATCATCATGGTAGGATATTCTTGTGTAGAGCCTCCAAGCTCAAGTAGAAGATACTACAAGGCACACACAAAGAATTATTTCTCAACCATATGCATTCAATGAAGATCTATACCCTGATCATGACAAGCTTTGATTGGGAAGGCTTGAGAGAGGAAATACATAAGCACTTTCAAGAGTGCAGAAGTGGTGTGGAGTTGGGGCAGCCAATGGACTCTATGAAAGAGTCACTTTAGCCATTTATTCCTTCTTTTGAGAGAAGGGGAATGCCCATGCACAACTCCATGTGTATGAGGAACTTTGATGGTAAAAGATATGATCATGTGGAGCAGACTTTATTTTCTGATTTGTCACATTATTTTACCATGTTTTTGCAGGATATGACTACTAAAGGGAGTGAGAGATCATGTGGATCTCATGGCTTTGGGTGGGCCAATAGAAATTTTGAACTTGGCCACTCCCTTGTTGTGCGAAGGGATATTTATTTCAATGATGGGTGCTTTCCAAAGGCACCAAACATATCTGACACCTTCAACAATGTTAAGATGACTCATGAAACAAATGTGTGATGGGAATGCCACTTGCCACACCTTAATCTAATGCAGGCAGGGGATGCACTGTGTTGGCATCAGATGTGTGATTTTGACCCACCTCCTCAAGCTCAGATTTCTGTTTGCATATATGTATGGATGATATACTTGTATGGTTTTTTGGATTGTATGGAGGGAGGATGGAAAGTTTGTATGTACCACATGGAATGGAACTCCTCCCCATACCTCATGCTGCATGTTTTATATGGAGAATTTCTCCAGCCATGCTTGTTTCTGTTGAAATTTTCACTCCTAGTGGGATGGACTATGCACATCTTATGCTGACCCTGGAGGAACGAACACTTGGCTTATGATGAGGATTTGATCATTGATGGTGTCATCTATGAGGGAGGGGAAGTACTACAGCTCTCACCCTATCAGTTGCTTGAGGACAAGCAACATTTTGGAGGGGAGGACTGTAATATTCCTACATAGCATAAGCTAAGAGGAATATGCAATTTTGTCTCATTTTCTGTTGCATGAATAAATGAATAAAGGAGGACATGTAAAACTCCTAAAATAATGAATAAATAAATTCCCATATGAACATGGATAAATCTGGGCCATATAAACAAATCACTTGCAGGTGTGAAAGGGGGTTGAGCTATGAGACTGGGTCAACCTTGACCAAATCTACAACGTTGTCTAGATACAATGTACCTCATGAAGGGATAATGCAGTTCTAGAAGGAGGCCCCTCATGTGAAAGGAGCTAACTCATCAAGGTGTGTTAGGATTTGCAAAGGCTTTCATCTTATAAAAGGAAGGGGAAGAAAGCAAGAGAAGGTTGTTTATTGTCTATATTTCTGAGTATCTTGTCTATTTAGACAAATACCATTCTCTGTTGTTCATTGGAGAATAGTGCTTCTTAGCACTTGGAGTTCCTATGCAGGGATTTCACCTCTTCCATTGATGATTCTTGGAGGAGTCTTGTTTATTTCATTCACTATTAGGCATTTCACTAAGCTCTACTTCCAACTCCAAGATAGATCCAGTGAGATTTTGGTTGCTTTTGTAGGCTGCAGCAAGTGGAACACTAGATCTGTTGAGATCTAACTTGCATTGGTGTCTCTTCTCAGTGAGTGTGTCTTTTGACCTCCTGGAAGAGTGCATCAGTTGTTTGAGATTCATATTTGTATCTTGGCATCAGCCCAACCCAGTTATTCAAGCTACAACGCAATTTCCCTTGAGGGACTGCGTTATTTTCAGTGGAGGTTTTGCAGGGTGTTTTGATCCCATTTTTTATGAGAGATCTCTGGTGCTGGGCTTTGCCTTTCACTTTGGTGATCCATGTATTAGATTTATAATCCATGTTATTTATAGAAATGATCTGCTTTAATGTAAATTCATCCTCATAAATTTCTAAATAATATTGCAGATCTGCTACTTAAAACTTAGATCTACTCTTTGTATTGTATGATTTGGTCAAAACCCCAAGGGGATATTGTAATAGAGCCTTTCTAGTGTACAGATCTGAAATGGATCTGATATTTTGTAAAAAGATCTGATCTATATTTGAAGTGTAACATTTAGCTACTGCAGCTCCATAAAATAACGCTTTTAAGCCATTTTGCAGTTTATACATATGTTGCAACCTTCTTTTCTAAAGATTTCCTTCTCTCTTGTCTTTTGTATTCTATTGTATAATGTAAGAGCATAATTTTAAATCTGATTTGATTTTTTATATTCAAAATTTGATCTTATTTTATGGCCTCCTGCTCATGATTTCCAAGACTGCGTTATTTCTAAATAATTTTTTTGTGCATAGCCACAGCCCCCTCTTGTAGGGTGTTTTTCAGCTAGACTAGGTGGTGGAAGATCTGTTTACCACACCTAGTTTGATTTTTTTTTTCTCCCCTTTTGGATCTAGAATCCAGATCTGCTGATATAAGGGATCCAAGGGCTTCAAACTTTTTTCTGTGCATATATTTCCCAGGAGTGTGTTATTTCAGCAGGCTTGATGTGCAATCCCAATTTTGGGATATTACATATGCAGATTAAAGAAGTCTCTTTATGGGTTAAAACAGTCACCAAGGATGTGGTATCAGCAATTTGATACCTATATACAGGGACTTTGCTTCACCAGAGGCAAGAAGGATCACTGTGTTTATTTTAAATTAATTGGTGACCGTGTTATTTATTTGGTCTTGTATGTGGATGATATGTTGTTGATTGGAAATGACAAAGAAATTTTCCAAGATTTGAAGACCAAACTATTCTGAAAATTTGACATGAAGGATCTTGGTATTGCAAACTATATTTTGGGCATGGAAATTAAAAGAGATCGGGCAAACAGGAAAATCTGGTTAAACCAGAGGAAGTATGTTGGGACTATATTGCAAAGGTTCAATATGCAGGATCGTAAACCAGTGAATGTTGATTCCTATAGGTACAAAGTTGTTTGCTGAACACTGTCCAAAGACACAAGAAGAAGAGGAGGATATGTCTTGTGTTCCATATGCAAGTGTATTGGATATCTTGATGTATGAAATGGTTTGTACTAGACCAGACATTGCACATGCAATGGAAGTATTGAGCAGGTTTATGTCAAACCCAGGGAAGGAGCATTGGACAACAATGAAGCAAGTTTTTAGATATTTGCATGGCACTAGTGATTATGGCCTTTGCTACCAAGGAAGAACAAGATTGGAAACACTGTTGCACATTCGTGGTTTTGTTGATGAATACTGGGTTGGAGATTTGGACCAAAGAAGATCTACAAGTGGGTATGTGTTTAGCGTATTTGGAGGTGCAGTCAATTGGATGAGTAAAAGACAGTCTGTAGTGGCTCTTTCAACTACAGAGGCAGAATACATGGTAGCCACTCATGCAAGCAAGGAAGAAGTTTGGTTGTAGAGATTGTGTTCAAGTATGGGGTTGGTGCAGCAAGCTATAATGATAGTTTGTGATAGCCAAAGTGCAATTTTCTTGGCTAAGAACCCTGATTATCATTCAAAGACAAATAACATTGATGTTCAATATCACTTTGTGAGATATAAGGTTGAGGCTAAAAGGGTGTTTCTGGTAAAGGTTGAGACTTTGAAGAATGTTGCAGATGTATTGACGAAGTATGTGAGAACTCAGAAGTTTTCTTCGTATAGAGAAACAATGGGTGTTGCAAAGCTAGGCTAATGAATCAGCTCTCCTGTGGCCCCTTGCAAAAAAAAAACAAGAAGTGGGAAAATGTGGGGTATTTTTTATATTCTTTCCATGACTAGTCACACACGGGGGGGTCATTAGCCCCCCCTGTATGTTGCGCCAGGTATAGTAGGGGGGTCACAGGGGGGTGGCAGCACCCCAGAGAAATTTTTTTGGTCCTTATTTTCCGATGGGCGGACCTGCCAATGGTTTTGTGCATGGGTTTGCACATGGTTTTGGGGCATGATGGTTTTTGGCCCTTGGTATTTTGTAGATCCAGTCAAGGGAACTACGGTTATGTTCTAATCCAAGGTTAAGGGATTGGGGTTTATGTATGCTTCGGCATGTATATATATGTGTTGTAACACTAAAAGGTATATAATGAAAAATCAAGCTGGTCATCCCAATTTGGGATCCAGGGGAAAATATCTGTGTACATCTATTTTATGTTTTATGCTCATGCTATTGTTTATTTTCTATTTTTAAGATTCGTTTGCAGATAATTTCTGTACAGGGTTAAAACCTACAAGCCTTCGATAGCCTAGGCCCACTCCAATACTGCGTTGTACATGTAGATAAAAGTCTCCAAGATTGATTGCGTTGTTGATCCATGTCCTCCATCATGTTCAAATGGGGTGATTACCCCCTCCATCATGTGTGCATTAAATCCATCACTTTCTCCACTATATTATCTTAAGTTCTTCATGATCTTCTTGAATGCACTATGATCTCAGTTGACCTTATCAAATATCCTCATGATTTTACATTTAAGATCCATGATCTTATTTGACTGTTTCATCCTACATAATCTATCTCATAAATGAGACATGATCTCCGTTAATGGAGCTGCTCCACTACTCCATGATTCTAGATCTAGTTCTAAAATATCCACATACACACATTAAAAGTGGATTTTATTCGTCTTTGAGGTTTGTGGGTCCGTCCACCCTTTTATTTACTTAATTTATTAAGAAAATCAAGTATTATGATATTCCAAATTATGAAGTGAAAATTTGGGAATATTACAGTCCCCCTCAGAAAAATGTTGTTTGTCCTCAAGTGTAACATTCCCAAATGGGAAATGCAACAATATTTAAAAACAATGTAGAGAAATAACACATATTAGCTAATTAAGAGCAGAAGGCCAATATATAGGCTCATTATTTACATATACATCAGCAAAATATATGAATAATTCATCCCAAGAGATGTACAATAGGAAATAGAATACTTTTATGGAAGAAAATCCTCAAAAATAGGTGTTGCAGCCATGTATTAAGACTAGAAAAGATTGATAACTTTATTTTTATTAGTTGCAACTGTTGCAGATTACACTTCAGATCTAGAGAATATATGTGTATTAAAATTTAGATATATGTCAGATCTATACACTAGATAAGCTCTTCTTTAAATCCCCCTTGAGGTTTTTAGCGAAACGTGAAGTACAAGGAGTAGATCTAAGATCTAATGTTGCAGAAATGTTGCAGATCTATAGAATTATTCATAAATACATGAAAATTCATATATGATCTGATATATGCAAGATAATGATCCCCTCCTATTGGATCTCAAATGTGAAGGTTATATCCCCAACACATGAAAACCACTCCTCCAAAAAGTGTGCCAAAAGACCCTACAACAATACCCTTACAAATAAAGCAACCCTGGAAGGAAAAATTTGTTGTAGGCTCTAGAACATGTTTGGCCTCAAGCCAAGATCTGAAAATGTAGCTCCGATCATCCAATACTCTCTTGCCAATGGGATAGAAGCCTTCCCCACTAAAAATAGGCACTAGATTGGCTTAGATCTGAGTAGATCTAACCTCCACTTGATTCACATTACAAAGAAAACCAAGCCCTCAACAGTGTCTGCATTGTAGTTGGAAGAAGAGCTTTGCTAAATGCCTAATAGTGGACAAGAAATGAAAACTCTTCCAAGAGGCCTCTCAAGGAAAGAGGTGGGATTCCCGATCAGGAACACCTAGTGCTAAACATCACTATTCTCTGCTAAAAAACAAGGAGAATAAGAAATGTCTAAATAGACAAAATATTCAGAAATAACATAATCATCAACAAAATTCTCATGTTTCCATCCTCTTCCTTTTATATTTTGAGATCTTGCAAAACCCTAAACCATCTCAATGGAATAGCTCCTTTCACATGGATCACCTCCAACTAAAACTCCATTGTGCCTCATTAATGGGCACTCCTCCAAGACAGTGTTATTGATTTGGTCATAGTTGACCGAGTCAAAAGATTCAACCCCTTTCACACCTAAGGGTGCTTATTTCAACAGCTAAAATTTAGCCTTGTTCACATATGGCATTGATTTATTGACTAGTTAGGAGTTGTATTGATCCTCCTTTACACATTTATTCATCAAACAGAAAAATAAAACAAAATTGAATATTCCCATTAGCTTGGGACTAATTAGGAATATTACAGTCCTCCCCTCCAAAACGTTGCTTGTTCTGAAGAAACTGATAAGGTGAGTGCTCCAACTCCTCTCCTCCTCCATTGGTGACACCATCATCATGTGTTACGCTTCCTCCATAAGCCAAGTGTTCACCAATCCAACCCTCCATGAATTTTCCCCCCAAAGTCTTCATGAGATGTACATAGTCCATCCCACAAGGAGGCAATAACTGAAATGAAAAAAACATGGCTGAACCAATGCTCTCCCTGAAACATGTAGCATAAGGTACATGGAGAGTATCCATCCCATGTGGTACATGCATGCCTCCCATCCTCTCTCCATACATCCCCATAAAGAGTACAAGTATATCACCAATGTATGGAAGCAAAACTACATACATACGAATAGAAATTTGAGCATGTGGAGGTGTTTCATAGTCCCACATATGGTACCATCATAGTGCATCTCTTGCCTGCATCAGATCAAAGTATGGTAAGTGGTTTCCCCACCACTTAATTGTTTCCCATGATATCTCACTATGGCTGAAAGTGTGAGATATGTTTGGTGCTTTTGGAAGTCACCCATCATGATGGAAAATCTCCCTTTGTTCATCAAGGGAGTGGCCAAATTCAGAATTTTTTGTGGCCCATTGTTGGCCATGAGATTTATAGGATGTATTGCTCCTCCTTGGAGCCATGGACTACATAAACATGGTGAAAGAATATATACAATCAGAAAATAAAACATGATTTACATGATCATATTCTTCACCAACAATACTCCTCATACAAATGGAGTGGTGCATGGATCTTTCTCGTTGTTCAAAAGAAGGAAGAGGTGGTTGAAATAACTCCTTCATCGAGTCATGTTGCTGCCCCAACTCCACATGGTACATGCATTCTTGAAAATGTTGATATAGTTCTTCTTTCAAGCCTTCCCAATCAAAGCTCCTCATGATGATGTTGTAGACCCTCATGGAATACATATGGCTGAAACAAAACTCTTTGTAAGCGATTTGTAGCAACTTCTCCTTGAGCTTGGAGGCTCTAGACAAGAAGATCCTACCATGATGATAGATGAATTCTCCTTGGATGAAATATCCCTCTTCATGCAATTGTTCATCAAGTATCATACAAGTGTGAATATATTTGGAATAACCCACCAACAGTTGGGATTTCCAATATAGATCTAAAATGCTCAACAATGACAGCGTTGATGGTGTATCAATAGAAATTTTGGTCATGTTGCTGCTCTTCTCCTTGACATCTTCGATGCCAAAGGTGTGTGTTGGAAGGCCATTCCTTCCATTCTTCTCCTCCCATAGTGCATAACTAGAAATGAGAGTGGGTGATGATGATAAGGGAAGAATATCTCCCTCCATCTTGAGCTTACCCAAGACTCCAATTCCTTCGAGATCTATGATTAGAGCATAATTTTGTGATGTCTTCCCCAAAAAATCTGATTCAGGTGGCCTCCCAAGTGGTTTGCCACTAGATAAGAGTGTCCCATGCAGAAATCTCATGAACATGATATATGGGACTATAAAGTCCTTACTTCCACTGTGCAAATCCATCTCTAATTTCTATGTGGAAGTGGTATGTGAGGGGTATGTATGCATGCCTTTGATCATTTTATGTTCACCATTCTTCTTTTCCACCCATTCATTTGCAAAGCCTCCAAATCAGTGGTGACTTTCCCCAATGTAATCAATCATTAAACACCGAAAACCACATTGGTGTCTAGTATGTCCGAGATAAAGAAGTGATCAACCTGAGTGTAAGTTCCCATGGTGACTGCAAGTGATGGGACATAATTCATGCATTGCATTGTTCTATCTCCTGGGACCAAAACAGAGAATCCCTCAAAATTATCAATGGGTATTGCCTTCCTTTGTACAAGATGAGCATCAATGAAATTGTGACTTGCCCCAATATCAATCAATACAAAAACCCTTTGATTCAAGGTTGAACCTTGAACTCTTAAGGTCAAGTACTTAGGTACTCCAATAAAACATGCAAGAGTCCCTCCAATAGGAGAAAATGCTCCATTCCCATCTCCTGATGGTGTTGGATCTCCTCCAATATTGTCAGCGTTGTGACCTCTCCATGGTTCATCTTCTTCTTCCTCCTCAATATCTGACAATACCTCTATGTAATGTGCTTTTCCAGCAATAAATTTATGTCCAGGTGGCCATGATTCTTGGCAAGTGAAGCATAGCTTCTTCTTCCTCAGATCTCTCCAGACTTCATCATCAAGAGGCTTCTTGTATGAGCTCTCCTTTGAAGGAGTAGCTTTCTCTTCCTTTCCTTTAGAAGGAAAAGAGAGCTTGTGTTGGAAGTTTTCCTTTGCTTTTGGCAAGTCATATTGAAGGTCTGTAGCCCTTTCAATGGAATCATGCAAGGTAGTGGGATTGGTAGACTTTACAAAGCCATGAAGAGGTTCATCTAGACCATCGTTAAACATGTAAACCCTTATTACTGCATACAAATCAGGAACCATAATACATAATCTCAAAAATTTTGAAATATCAGAATCTGTATTACTTTATTGCTTCAACTTTGCAAGGCTCATGAATGGTGCCTCTAGATCTCTTCTATCAAATCTTTCCACCGCCCTTCTAGTGAACTCATAATAAGCAGTCACATTGGCATGACCCAATGTAGACAAGCCATGGAACCACCAATCATGTGCTTCACCTTCAAAGTGCAGCGCTAAAATCTTGATAGCTTCCATCTTTATAATCTTGTTCAACTGAAAGTATATATTAAGTTTTTCTACCCATGCTTTGGTCAAACACTTGGATGACCCATCAAAATTGTGTAAAAAAATCTGCCCATAGAGTGATGTCGGTCATGATTCTGAGTGAATCCACCATCTCTATGGTGATGCCTTGGTCTTCTTTTGTCCTTTAGGTAACAGGACTCTTGAAAACTCAAGTGATCTTTGAATCTCTATTTTTGAGACTCATATTATTAAAAATAGTCTTCAAGGGATTCTTTCTCTTGGAACCCTTCATTTCCCACAACTAAAAAGGTAGGCATGGTAGAGCATTGGGAAATTTGTGGCTGATGCATTGGTTGATCATTCCAGTGGTGAGACATGCCAAATTTTTCTACAAGATGAAATATTTTAGGAGAATATTTGATTCTATTCATTCTCATCTCTTTGATCTCTATACCAAGATATTGCATGGCTCTCAAAAGGATCTTTGCAAAGTCCTTTCCTTATTCATCACATCCAGATTCAGGGGCCTTACCCTTGTCTTTATCATCATTTGTGTAATCCAATTTATTCTGTCTTCTCTTTAGATACCTCTTCTATTTTTCAGTAAGAGACTCTTCTTCTTCTGAATAAATATTGGCTTCTTACAGGTTGTGCCAAGATGATTTCTCTGATACCACTGTAATATTCCCAAATGGAAAATGCAACAATATTAAACAATAATGCAGAGAAATAACGCAGATTAGATAAGTGACAGCACGAGGCCAATATGGAGGCTCATTATTTACATATACATCAAAAAAATATATGAATAAGTCAGCCCAAGTGATGTGCAATAGGAAATAGAAGACTTTTATGGAAGAAAATCCTCAAAAAGAGGTGTTGCAAGCATGTATTAAGACTAAAATAGCTTGACATCGTTACTTTTATTAGATGCAACTGTTGTAGATTACACTTCAGATTTAGAGTAGATATGTGCATGAAAATATAGATCTATATCAGATCTATACACTAGATATGCTCTTCTTTAAATCCCCCTTGGGGTTCCTAGTAAAACATGAAGTACAAGGAGTATATCTGAGATCTAATGTCACATAAATGTTGCAGATCTACAGAAATATTCAGAAATAGATGAAAATTCAGATATGATCTGAGATATGAAAGATAATAATCCCCTCCTATTGGATCTCAAATGTGAAAGGTAGATCCCCAACACATGAAAGCCACTCCTCCAAAAAGTGTGCCAAAAGACCCTGCAACAGTACCCTTACAAATAATGCATTCCTGGAAGGAAAAATATGCTATAGGCTCTAGAAAATGTTTGTCCTAAAGCCAAGATCTGAAAATTTAGCTCCAATCATCCAATACTCTCTTTCCAATGGGATAGAAGCCTTCCGCACTGAAAATAGACACTAGATTGGACTAGATTTGAGTAGATTTAGCCTCCACTTGCTGCAGATTACAAATACAACCAACCCCTCAATAGGATCTACATTGTAGTTGGTGAAGAGCTTGGCTAAATGCCTGATAGTGGGAAAGAAATGCAAACTCTTCCAAGAGGCCTCTCAAGGAAAGAGGTGGGACTCTCGATCAGCAACACCCAGTGCTAAACAACACTATTCTATGCTAAGAAACAAGGAGAATAAGAAATTTCTAAACAGAAAAAATATTTAGAATTAACATAATCACCAACAAACTTCTCATGCTGCCATCCTCTTCCTTTTATAGTTTTAGAGCTTCCAAAACCCTAAACCATCTCAATGGAATAACTCCTTTCACATGCACCACCTCCAACCAAAACTGCGTTGTGCCTCATTGATGGCCACTCCTGCAAGACAACGTTGTCGATTTGTTCATGGTTGACCCAGTAAAAATATTCAACTCCTTTCACACCTAAAGGTGCTTATTTAAATATCCCATATTTAGCCTTATTCACACGTGGCATTGATTTATTGACTGTTTAGGAGTTTTATTGATCCTCCTTTACACATTTATTCATCCAACAGAAAAATAAAACAAAATTGAATATTCCCATTAGCTTGGGACTAATTGGGAATATTACATCAAGAAACTCCAAAAGTAGATGCAAAGCCATCTATTCCCCTCCAAATGGAATCCACATAAGGAAGGCTTCCTCCATTTGCTGCAATGTGTTATGCGTGTTTGGTTCCAAAGTTGTCTTTCAAAATTATATAGAATGACTTCCAACTGCATGGTTAGATGTCCTCCTTCCACCATGAAGTACCAAGTGACAACCATATGATGTCCAAAATCATCATCAATACATGAGATACATAAAATAAAGTGTCTCTTCCCACAAAGGAAAAGCTCCATCTCACAATACATCTCTTCATCCCATGCTATATGAATTAGTTTGAAATTTGATATTCTCTCCTACCTAGCCCTAGTGGCCTTGTTGGATCCAAGCATCATTCCAACGTTATGCAAAAGAATAAGGAAATGAGTTATATGGGTAGACAAAGATGTCAAACCATATTTTCCTAATAGTAACCACCAGAGTAAGGCTCTTTGCTGCCATCCTCCATCTCCTCCATGTAAGATGGACAATCCAGAAAACTCTTTAAAATAAGATGGACAAGCCAAACTCCCCCAAAAGCAACCAAAGCGACAAGAGATCTTGATGCTTTCTCTCCTCCTCATGTGCATCATGGAGAAAATATACTAATTGACATGTCGAATGTCACATCAGCCCAATACAAATAAGCACCATGAATGCACATCATGGGAGCATCATGCCAAGATTTACCCAATACAAAACACATAGACATAGGAGATGTCATGTGGTGGCCGAAATATCTCAAGGGAAACCAAAATGAACATGCCTTATTTTGCTTCATTTTATCATTGATACTCAAGGCATGAATCAGAAAAATATGAGCTATTGGGTGTTAACCATACTAACCCAAGAGAAGCCAGCACAGCCATGCCTCCTTCTTCATTTCATAAGTGTTTTTCAAGGCATGGATCAAACAAATAGGATCCTTTGGGAAGTGACAACAATCTCCCAAGTGAAACCAACGTAACCAAGCTTGCTGGCCCATGTCATAAATCTGCAAGTGGTCATGAAACTCTTTTCTTATCATCCTATTGAGGCCTTAGAAATCCCATGGCAACAACAAAGGGGGATAACCACTTGGTCCGACCCTTAAGACAGTTCCTTTTACGTTTGGGATAGTGGCTCCGACTGGATATAATGGGACCAGTTTCCTAGAGTTGGGTTCTTGTTTGATTGTTGGATTTATCTCAGGGTATTAACATGAAGAATTCATAAAAACTAAAAAAAAAATTATTCTAACACGCAAAAACCTGAAATTAAAACTAATTTAATCTAACCTGGGATAATACTATTTCGATGTGATCTAAAATGATATCTATTCAATCTGTGATTATTAAGGTCATCATAGATTTAATATAATTATTACTTTGTAGAATAATTCTCTTGAAGAATAATTTAATCAAAATAAAGTGAAAAACATATCACATATATTTGATGATCATATACAAAAACAAATCAATTCCTATCTCTATATCGTATAGTAGTGCAGCTGATATTTCAAACAAAAACAATTGATTTTATATATCATTCATGAAAGTTGGATTCATAATTAATATTCAAAACATAACTAACATACATTGTAATAGTACCAGATGTGTATCGTCCTGTTCATCTGATCAATGATAGTAGGCCAAATTCAACTCATACATCAGTAAGTCTTTCAAAGAATATAGAAGTGCATCAACAGTGATCAACAAAATGATATGTAGCTGAAATGGCCGTGTTCCATTATTTCATCAAGACATACACAAACTTACTTACAATTAATAATTCTATGAGAATGTTCTCAATAAAATTCCCGACCTTTCTCTAAATGCATGAGAACGGTTTAAATACTATGCTAATCACATACAAAAATATTATACAAAAACATATTATGAGGTGGTTTCAAACAAACTTCCTCGTCTTTAATATCTTTTTTCTCAAAATTGAAAAACAAACTAACTAATAGTCATGTTGGATGATAAGTTACTTCCAGTTGCATTTTTTTTCTCACAAATGTCGAACATCGGTTGCACTTGTGGAGGTTTTCCAGATTTTATCTTCATTTTTGTAGAAAATATAGCATCCATTAAGAGTGGTTGTATTATCTGTATGGAGTTCAGAAAGTAGTTCAGTGTCATGATCTGACTATGTGGTTTGACCAATAGCTGCCAGTATGTTTCCCAATCAGTTTTCTTTAGCTATAGAAGTGTTTCTTCCCAGAGTTTACCATATTCTTTCCAACTTTGTTATAAATCATTGATATCAGGAAAATATTTGATATTTCCTTCTCTGATAAGCTCAGAAGTATGTAATATATGGTTAATCATTTTAACCATATTACTTGATATACCTACTACTCTTGCTATGGCTAATTCTGCTTGTTTCACTCATGCATCCCAGACTGTAAAAATAATATCTTTGAAATTTTCCTTCATATTTGGGAGATTTGACTTCTTCCCTTCTTCTGTATCCTGCCATTTAATATAATTATAGATTTTGATATTGAATTCATTGAACTCAATCCTTTGATCAATGACTGTGTTTGTTAATTGTTCATTGAGCTCTAGATGTGGAATTATGTTTGACATTTGCACAACAAACATATTTTGTTGTTTGAGAGTAAGGCACTTAATTTCGATGCTTCTTTTATGAATTCCTTTGCAATAGGAATTCCTTCATATTTAGTAAGATCTTCTCTCAACTTTTCAATCAATGAATTTTTTCTAGATAAGTCATTTTCATGACTTATCTTAAGAATTTTGATCTCTTGTTGTACTCTGAGAAGTTGTTCTTCCACTTTATGATTTGAACTCTTTCTTTCTTCATCTAGCTATTGTTGTAGTTCCATGATTTTGACATCCTTTTCTTGGATCAAAATAGATACTTCTGCTACCTTATCAATTTTTGTAGTGGTGTATGTACTAGCGAATTGAGATAGTCGAGTTAAATTTTCAATCGTATTTGATGGAGTATCTTTCCATACTACTTCCATAACTTCATTCCCTAGTGGTGTTTCAATTCTCCTTCTTTTCCTTTGTTTTCTCACTACATCCTTATGAAGAGGGCTCTAGCATACATCTAGAGGGAGAATATCAGTCACCTTGAGGATAATACCATCAGTCGGATTTTTAGGAATGATTTCCATTTCTTGTCGGATTATCTCAAGAGTTTCAATGATTTTCTTTGTTAAAACTATTTGTTGTTGAGGAGTCTGGAATTATGTATTCTTCTGAGATGATGATGCCTCTGGAGTATTTGTGAGTGAATTGCTGAATGAAGTACAAATTTTGTCTAATTCACTTTGATTTTGTGAATTTAATTGTTATGCCTTGATTTCTTGAATAGATTTAATCATATGAATGGTAATCAAAACATCTTGTGGATTTCGTCTGAGTCCCTATTCTCTAAATTCATTGAATCTCTGTATTTCTTCTGGATTCAGGTTCAATTTGACAAAATTTAGGATTTCTTCAAAAGTCCCGACAAACTGTAAAATATCTTCAAATCTGTCATTGGTGTGTACAATAGGTTTGATTTTGACTGACAAAGTAATTTTGTTAGCGACCTTTTCTGAGTTGAAATGTCTGGAGGGTAAAACGGGGAGCTTTAACAACTCAATCTTTTAATATTCTTTCAATACATGACTGAAATTTCTGAGTGTAAATGAACCACATGAAATTGGAAAACTTGGACACAAATACTTTTTATTGTATTTCAACTCTTTAGTGAGTCCATTGAGAACTGTTTGGTAAGAAATTTCCCTTGCCATCAACTTGTCTGAAACATATAATGGAAGAATATGTGGGGGATTAGAGCTTCCAAAAACTCTAATATAGGAAAATTATTTTTCAATAAAACTCCTGCCTATCATTTGAAGGTCTTTAAGAGCTTCCTTAGTGAACCTAGGGCTCACTGTGTAATACATATATTGATGTAATGGTACTACAACACCATAGCACAACCTATGAAAATGTGGTGCATAATTATGTTCCCATATCTCTTTATGAATCAAATGTACCAGGGTAGGGTCTTTAGAGGTTCGTTTCCATCCCATAACTGGAAATTTGATAGAAAAATAGATAGCATAAAAAATGTATGCACTCATATAGAATTGGGGAACATATTTGGGGGAAGCAGTTCTAGTTTGGAGATATTCATTAATTTCCTTAACTAGATTATCTGAAAGGATAGTCACCCAATTCATTATGAGGGAGTTAACAGAGGAGTCAATTAGGGGAATCTAATTTATGGATAACTTGGTATTATCAAGTAAACCATATAATCTGGATAATATTGCTGCTGCAAAGTTGGGTTTGCTAATGACGCGATAGGATACGTACTGGTTTTCTCATATTTGAACTTGTTGTCTAATTTTCTCCAACCTTGAATTTCCTTGAATGGGTCTTGGTTCTTCTCAAAAAAATTTGCAACAAACTGACTATTGTAGGTATCTTGCGGGTTGGGTAGCTTATACATGATCTTCAGATCTTCAGGTCTGAAAGAACCTAGAATCCCATCCTTGCAAGTCCTTAATTGTCTGTCTTTGATAACTGATTTATCAAGCACCCATCTAATCATGTCGGCATATGGAAGAAGAGTAGCTCTCCCTGCTATCCTATGGAGGAAAGGACATGCAATTTATTTGAATTGCAAGTCGGAAGGTTTTGAATCATTAGTAGTCGCCACGACTTCCACTACTTCTGGCTCTTCGTCTTCAAGTACAATGTAAGTAACTTGCCATTTAGTAGCTCCCCCATCAACAGTACAGATAGTATCAGAGACTATAGGTGCCATTGCTGTTTGTTTGAATTCCGCAATAACTTGTTCATCATGCTTCTGAATAAATTTGTGGAAGGACATATATTTGAAAGGAAATCATTATTAAAGACAGATTAAATGATAAAATGATGGAAGATATATTGAAATGATCTGTTTTGAAAGGAAAAATCCGTAAAACGACTATATCATTAATTAATCATGGCGCATCCATAGTTGTTTACATCGGGATGATAAAACATAATTAATACTTTCTGACATGATTTATTTTGCGTAAAAAATTCTATTAAAACCTGTCAAATCAATCGCATCGCGTCCCTTGAACTTGTCTTAGTGATGTGTATTGCCTTCTGTTTATGCGATATGCGATTTTGCGAAATCACAATATCGCAATATCGCAGTTTCGTTAAGGATTTGATTAAGGTTTGGTAGTGTAAATGTTCGATATGCAATTTATTGTGTCGCTTGCGAAATTTCACATCGGCAATCACAAAATCGGGATTTTGCCGATCTATTGTTTTAACTTAAGAAAATATTTTTGCAAATTTGTGATTTCCGATAGAGATGTTTTTATTGAAAGAGATTTTATGTTTTTTGGAGTTTAATTTTAATAAAAAGACAAATACTTTCAAAAAGGGTCCCTATTTTTATTTATCAAAAGTTTAAATAACTAATTAAAAAATAAAAATGGGGGGGTTGTTGCATAACACAATAATTGACGATTCAGTTGGGAGAACCAGATATCTCTGATTGATTTATTTTGACATTTCTAAACTTTCAAAATAAGGAAAAGATATAAGAATAAAAATAATATGATTCATGAATTAAACAATATTTTTTTAGAATATAATCTACTTACCTATATCATTTTCTCAAAATTAACTCCTTCAGTAATAACATATAGGTACCTATATCAGTCAGTACTTAGATTTAAAAATATAAAGTAGGTTTTCTCTAAAATTTGGTTTCATAGATTTTTTACTCATTTATCACAGATAGAGCCACTGTTGCCAGCAGGCGTTTATAACCTCGACAAGGTTATCTTTTAACCAATAATGATTCATGGTCCCATCCGAATTTGATTTATTATTCTAAAAACATATTTATGACATATCATTAACTTTCTTTTTTCTTGATACATTTTCAAAATAATTGTCCAAGTTTGGTCGCCTAATAATGACAACGTCATTCACTGATAGTAATTTAGAATGAACAAGCTAGCTCATGATGAGACCCCTTTTCTATTGATTTTTTATAATCATATAGCTATTACCCTATTATAGTATGAAGTTTTGGTAATATCAGTATACATTATTTCTCTATGATCATGATAAACAAGCTCGTGATGAGACTTATTTTCTTTTGAATATGTTCATTATATATATATATATATATATATATATATATATATATATATATATATATATTTTAATATTTCTAAAGAAGAAATTTCACCAGATGGGATGAATCATTAGCTCGTTTAAGAGTTATGGATGATAATTGTAGAGTTGGTAGATACCTTTTTTTAGAGAATCCTTGCTAAGTTAAAAATTTCCTTTTCTGACTGATACATAATAACTATATTTTATGATATCTAAAGTCTTTTTCAGAAAGAAAATTCCTTCAGTAATTTCAATTTATCTAAAAAAATAAATTTTATTCATTTCTCATAATTATATTCATCTTTCTCTTTGCTTATTTATAGAAGAAAAAGATCAAAATAATTTATCAGAAATTTTGTAAATTTGAATGAACCAATGATGATGCTATTTACAACTTTTATTTTCCTAAAGCAAGAATCAAATTTAAAATCTTGGTTTTCTAAGAGATTTTTTTTTTGAGAATTTGACCATTTACAGGCAAGGAATCTTTTCTACCTGATAATTCTTGAAGCAAAAAGGTATATAAGCCTATTTTTTCAATGATTTGAAATGGACCAAGCCATAATATTTGGAATTTGATATGCTTACCTTTTTCCTCATGTGCCTTATCCCATTTTAAAACAAGATCTCCTATTTCAAAAAAAAATTGAACTAGTGGATGATGTGTCAAATGAGGTTTTCACTATTTCTTAATGATGAGCACGTATAGCCTTAGATTTTCCTCTTTCTTCTTCCATTTTAAGAATTTGATCTCGTGTAAGTTGAAGGAAAGATGAAGGATTTTCATCGATAAACTGTACTAAAGTCAATGATGGTATTGTTACATTTGTGGGTAGAACTGTTTCTTTCCCATAAACTAACATAAATGGAGAAGTACCTATTGATGCTTTTTGAGTGATTCTATCTGCCCAAAGAGAAAATAATAGTGCTTTGTGCCAATTTTTATGATTTTGTTCTATAGTTCATTTGATGATCCTTATGAGGTTTCTATTTGTAGATTCAACTAATCCATTACCTTGTGGATAATAATTAGCTGAGTATTTTAATTTAAAACCTCTTTTCAAAGCGAATTCTATCATGGCATTTCCAGAAAAGTAAGATGCATTATCAAATATCAAAGCTGATGGGGGACCAAACTTGGTGATTATGAATTGATCAATAAATCTGTAATAATTCATGTATTAACCACCTTTAATGGGATATATTCTACCCATTTTGTGAAATAATCTGTCGTAGTTAGAATATACTTGTGTTGTTTAGAAGAGTTAGGAGTTATTTCACCTATAATATCTAACCCCCATTGCTCAAATGGCTGTTGGATATTTACTTGTTGTAATGGGAATGCTGCTTTTCTCTCTCTTCCTGCTGTAGTTTGACATAATTTTCATTTTATCGCGTATTCATGTGCATCTTTGAATAGAGTTGGCCAATAATAGTTAGCATGTCATATTTTATGAGCTATGGTGTGTCCTCCGAAATGATCTCCAGCTGGTCCATCATGTAATTCCTGCATTAATTTTTTAGCTTCAGCTTTTTCTAAACATCTTAATAATATAGAATCATAATTAATTCTAAATAACACATTTTTTATGAGTTTATATTGATTTTCTTTAAGTCTCAGGGCATGCTTTGCTGTGTAATTGTGATATAATGGAGAATATCCATTTTTCAAGAAAAAATTTAGATCAGCATATTGTGACTGAGAATCATTTAGGCTTACCTCAAACAGTTGTATTTCATTTGATTGATCTTCTTCTGTTGATGTATGAGAAGATCCATTTAACATCCTACAAATACCTTGTCCTTTAACAATTTTAGCAGCGTGTATCTCTACATCATATTCTTGAAGTGTGGTAACCCAATTTTCTCTCTTCTCTCCTACTTCTCGTTGGATTAATAATTGCCTTACTGCTGAGTAAGGTACTATTATTTTAGTATGTGTCTTTAGGAGAAAGGGTATACTGAATAATTCAACTCAACACCTTGTAGATTGGAACTAAAAAATGCAATTGGTGCTTCAATGTCTTGATTATTTAACTGTGTTAGAACTGCTGCATATGATGTATTGGAAGAAAACATGTATAATATAGATTATTTAAGAAAATCAGGAGTTTTGAAAGAGGGGGCTTCTATGATGGCTTTCTTAATCAACTCAAAAAAAATTCTCTCTTCTTTTCCCCATTTGAATATTGAATTTTTGTTGATCATTGATTGCAGGGGTAAAATGATTTGGGAAAAATCGAGAACAAATATTTTTTACAAAATTAATTTGTCCAAAAAATGATTGCATTGTTTTTTTATTATGTGGTAAAGGGATTTTTTCAATTTCCTAAATTCTATCAGGGTCAATGTGGATTCCATTTTTGGAAACGATGAATCCTAATAATTTACCTTCTGATAAGGCGAAATAACATTTTTTTGGATTCAACGAAATACCAAAATTTCTAAATCTTTCAAAAATGTGATTTAGGTGATTAACATGATTGTTTCTATGCTTAGAGTAAACAGTGATGTCATCTAATTATATAACAACTGAGCTATTGATTAGTCCTATGAAAGCTATATTCATAGTGCGTTGAAATGTAGCACCAGCATTAATCAACCCAAAGGGCATTTTTTGATATGTGTATGTTCCCCATTTTGTCCTGAATGTTGTCTTGAATCTATCATCCAGATGTACCATAATCTGATTATATCCTAAAAATCCTTCGAGGAAAGACATTAATTCAGATCCTGCAATTGCTTATAATATCAGTTCCAGAGTAGGCAAGGGAAAATTATATTTTTGGCAAGCTTTATTCAAATTTCTAAATTCTATGCAAATCCTAATGTCTCCATTCTTCTTCCTAACTAGAACCATGTTTGACACCCATTTTGAATGCCTAATAGGAAAAATGACTTTGGCTTTGAGCATTTTATTTAACTCAGATTTAATTTTACTTTCTAAATTTGGGTGAATTTTTCTAAGCTTTTGTTGCACATGCTTATCATCTGAGGTCATAGGTATGGTGTGCTGAATTATGAAAGTATCATATGTTTTAAGATCTGAATAATCCCATGCAAAGCTATCTTTATATGTTTTTAATAACTTAATGAATGACATCGTTTCTTCAGGTTCTAATCCAAGACCTAAGTTGATATTCTAAGGTTTTTCTAATGTACCAGGATTAATCAATTCAAATTTTAAAGTAGAACTCTGTGTTTTTGAATTGGTAGTCTTCTTAAACCTATCTTTCAAATCATAGAGATCTTCCATTTTGACGACAGATTTAGGAATTGGATTTGATTTTTTTTTTTATCTTCAATCCGTGAATCATGTTGATGTTCATCAGTAATTTGACCTTCATAAGCTTTGTCTAATGTAAGAAAGTATAATATATCTGCATCATTGTTAAATACTCTCCAACTTGTTATATTGTCAGGAATGGAGGGCCTAAAAATTAACTCAATTGAAAATCTATCTGGGCTAAATTCTTCAGATGGTATAAGTCTAGATGCTACATTAGCAAGTAAATCAACACTTCCATTTTGTAATCTAGGAATTGTGGAGATATTAAATGCAGTAAAATGAGAAGGAAGATTCTGAGCTAAAGTTTGATAATGTTTTAAATGTCCATAAATACAAAGAATTGTATTTTTAATTTGTATAACAATTATTTCAGAATCTCCGTATACTTGCAAATATTTAAAATTCAATAGAATAGCTTTACTATGCCTTATATCAAGGCTTCATATTCGGTGGCATTGTTAGTGCATTGAAATTCAAGTCTACAAGCTAGTATTGTTTTCTCTCCTTGTGGATCCATCAAAATACAACCTGCTCCTGCACCATATTCTGATTTGAATCATCAAATTATAGAGTCCAAAATAAATATTCTTTTGGAATCTGATTGTTGATATTAACACATCCAGAAGTATCTATTTGAGAAAAAATTTCAATTTTAGAAATAGTAGTGTTTATTGGAAAAGGTGAAACCTGAGCATTGAATGATCCAAGAAATGATTCAACTGAATAATTTCCTATAATGTTATTAGTGAAAGCTATAGGCTCGTTTGTTCCTTCTAGTTCAGTAACTATATGTTTCATAAATTTTTCACATTCAATTTTTATTTGATTTGGTTTACCCTTATATAGTAACCACATGTGTGACCAATCAGTAGCAAAATACCCATGTAACTTTTCAGACCAATCTCTGCTTAGAATAAGACCATAAAATTCAAGGATGTATGCAACCAAAATATCAATTACTTGCAATACCTTTGGATTGGATGATAATCTAATGGATATTGACAACATTTCTCCAATGACTTCTACTTTTGTTCTATCTAATTGAACTATATATACAACATATTTTTTAGGAGTGATGTTCAACTTTGTACATATTGTTCTTGGAATAATGTTTGAAGAAGCTCTTGAATCAATAAGACAATTATGAACATTTTTGTTAGAAATCTCATAAGTCAAAAGTAAAGGAGGATTGTGTGAAATAAATCTATCACCAATTAAAACTAAATAATTGGGATTTACCTTATTTGTAGATGATGGAGGTTTCCCTATATCTTTAGAAGCTTGTGCTATAACTGGTGGTTGTATAGGTTCTACGAGGATTTTCTTGAGTTCTCTAAGAAAAATTCTAATGTTGCTTGAGTCTGGTCATTTCATGTAATGAAATATTTTCTTTGATATTTTTCATATCTTCGACTATATTATATTCCACTGTATCTGAAACTATAAAAGTTTTAGAATTTGTATTTGGATCAGGTGGACCAAAATCTGTCTGAACATTTTTAGATTTTTTGACGGTTGTTTTCTCCTTGGTGGGGAGGGTTTTCTATTTTTGATTTGATATGATTAAATCAGAAGAAGTTTTACTTCTTGTAGATACAGGAATAACTTCTCTTTCTTCTTCTGAAGGAAGAATGAAATCCCATAACCCTTTCAGTTCAACTTCTTCCTCAAAATCTGATTCTTGTTCAGATGGCAAAGGGTCTTCAGTATCTTGATCAGATTCAACATTTGAAATCACATTTGGAAGATGAGATGTTGAAGAAGGGTTTTTCTTAAATGGACAAAATGATTTCTTACGAGATGAAGTTTCAGCAACTTGTTTCTTTATTTCAATAATATCATTTGACATAGTGTTTAATACTTTTTGAAGACCTTCAAGATGAAATGGATCTTTCAATGCTTTATTTTTAGAATATTGACTAAATGTCGCCTTTTTGGATTTCATGTCTTCTATCTCTGAACGTTTTTCTAATGCTAAAATTCTTTTCTCTACAACAAGAGTTACTTTCATGTTATCTAAAAGGGTAGCTTTACCAGCTCTATATACAAAAATAGCTATATTAGAAGGTAAATAATAAATATACCACTATGTTTGTACATCAACAGCAGGTTTGGAAGTAGTTGGAATTTCGTTTAATAACTTGTTAAATCTAGAGTTGAAATATTTGATCCTTTCCCCTGATTTTTTTTTAAGATTGGAAAGAGCTTTAATAAAGGATGCAATAGTTCTATCATCTCCAAAATTTGCAAGGAAAACTTGTTCAAAAGTTGCCCAATTGGTGATAGATCCTACTGGAAGTGAAAAATACCAAGATCTTGCAAATCCTTGTAAAGTATATGGAAACAATATAACTACAATATATTCATGAGAAACTCCATTAAGATTCATGGCCAACATAAAATTATTGATGTGTTCTTCACCAGGAAGACCATCATCAGGATTATATTTAGGTAACCATTTTTCTGGATGATCTGGAAGCAAATTTGGATTTTCTATTAATACAACACCAGGATTCGTCCAAGGTTGAGTGGCCATAGTTGGATTAGAAGTTTTTGAAAATATCGAAGTAGATCCAAAAGTAGGGGGAATGAATGAAGAACTTACAACTGGAAAAGTACTACTTGTAACATCACTAATTGTTTGAGTAGAGGAAATGGAATATTGAGAAGATGGAGATTGAATCAGAGGATATGAAGAACTAACCGAAGGGAAATTTGATGTGACTTCACTTGTATCTGACTTAGATATGGATATAGGAATTTTTTTGTGAAATGATTCAATTGGAAATTCAAAAGGTGGAATTCCAAGTTTCTCACTTCTAGATCTATTTAATATACCAATTTCTCTAAATAGATATGTAACACTTTCCTCAGAAGCTTCTAGGTTAACAGGATTTTCAGCAGAAATAGATATTCCTTCTAATTTCTGAATTAAAGACCGAACTTCTAGAGACTCGGGGATGGATTCGGAAGTAGATGGTTGATGAAATATTTGAAGAGATAAGGGGGAAGTTTCTACAATTTGCTATTTCTGAGTTCGTGATGTAGAATCTGATCGGGAAGTTGTAGGATGCTTTTGGGGAGATCGACTCTTATGAGGGATTCTATTTTTAGGTTTAGATTTATGTGCCATTCATAGTCGGCCCTCCTTCTAGCACCAAAAATGTTGAGGCCTCAGAAATCTGTGGCAAAAAAAAAGGGGGATAACCACCTGATTCGACCCTTAAGACAGTTCCTTTTCTGTTTGGGATAGTGGCTCTGACTGGATATAATGGGACCAGTTTCCCAGAGTTGGGTTTTTGTTTTATTGTTGGATTTCTCTCAAGGGATTAACATGAAGAATTCCTAAAAGCTTAAACAAATTTATTCTAACATGCAAAAACGTGAAATTAAAACTAATTTAATCTAATCCGAGATAATCCTATTTTGATGAGATCTAAAATGATATCTATTCAATCTGTGATGATTAAGATCATCACAGATTTAATAGAATTATTACTTTGTAAAATAATTATCTTGAAGAATAATTTAATCAAAAGGAAGTGAAAAACATATCGCATATATTGATGATCATATACAAAGAACAAATCAATTCCTATCTTTATATCGTACAGTAGTGCAACTGATATTTCAGACAAAAAAAATTGATTTCATATATCATTCATGAAAGCTGGATTCATCATTAATATTCAAAATGGAACTAACATACATGATAATAGTAACAGATGTGTATCGTCATGTTCATCTGATCAATGATAGTAGGCCACATTCAACTCATACATCAGTAAGTCTTTCAAATAATATAGAAGTGCATCAAGAGTGATCAAAAAAATGATATGTAGCTGAAATGGCGGTGTTCCATTATTTCATCAAGACATCCACAAACTTACTTACAATTAAGCATTATTTGTGAATGTTCTTAATAAAATTTTGGACCTTTCTCTAAATGCATGAGAAGGGTTTAAATACTATGCTAATTACATACAGAAAGATTATACAAAAATATCTTATGAGGTGGTTTCAAACAACCTTCCTCATATTTCATATCTTTTTTCTAAAAATTGAAAAACAAACTAACTAATAATCATGCTGGATGATAAGTTACTGCCAGTTGCACTTTTTTTCTCACAAATGTCGGACATCGGTTGCACTTGTGGAGGTTTTCCAGATTGTATCTTCATTTGTGCAGCAAATATAGTGTCCATTAAGAGTGGTTGTATTCTCTGTATGAAGTTTAGAAAGCAGTTCAGTGTCATGATCTGACTGTGTGGTTTGACCAATAGCTGCCAGTATGTTTCCTAATCATTTTTCTTTAGCTGTAGAAATGTTTCTTCCCTGAGTTGACCAGCTTCTTTCCAACTTTGTTCTAAATCTTTGGTATCAGGAAGAGATTTGAGATTTCCTTCTCTGATAAGCCTAGAAGTATGCAATATATGGTTAATCATTTTAACCATATTATTTGATATACCTGGTGCTCTGGCTATGGCTTATTCTTCTTGTTTCACTCATGCATCCTAGTCTGTAAGAAGAATATCTTTGAAAGTTTCCTTGATCTTTGGGAGATCTGACTTCTCCTCTTCTTCTGTATCTTGTCATTCAATATAATTAGATATTTTGATATTGAGTTCATTGAACTCAATCCTTTGATTAATGATTGTTTTTGTTAATTGTTCACTGAGTTCTAGATGTGGAATTATGTTTGAAATTTGTACAACAAACATATTTTTTTTTTGAGAGTAAGGCACTTAATGTCGATGCTTCTTTTATGAATTCCTAT
The DNA here is from genome assembly GCA_034641835.2 of Pinus albicaulis. NCBI lineage: Eukaryota > Viridiplantae > Streptophyta > Pinopsida > Pinales > Pinaceae > Pinus > Pinus albicaulis. Next base: position 1,196,336,718 of record CM076581.1, on the reverse strand, counting down.
GTAGTAGGAATTCCTTCATATTTAGTAAGATCTTCTCTCAACTGTTCAATCAGTAAATTTTTGCTAGATAAGTCATTTTCATGACTTGTCTTAAGCATTTCTATCTCTTTCTATACTCTCAGAAGTTGTTGTTCCACTTTCTAATTTGAACTCTTTCTTTCTTCATGTAGCTATTGTTGTAGTTCGAGGATTTTGAAATCCTTTTCTTGGACCAAAATAGATACTTCTAATGCCTTATCAATTGTCGTAGTGGTGTATTCACCAGTGAATTGAGATAGCCGAGTTAAATTTTCAATCGGATTTGATGCAGTATCTTTCCATACTACTTTCATAACTTCATTCCTTGGTGGTGTTTCAATTCTCCTTCTTTTCCTCTATCTTCTCATTATAGCCTTATGAATAGGGCTATATAATACATCCAGTGGGTCAATATCAGTCACCTTGAGGATAATATCATCAGTCGGTTGTGTAGGAATTATTTCCGTATCTTGGGAGATTATCTCAGGGGTTTCACTGATTTTCTTTGTTGAAACTATTTGTTGCTGAGGAGTTTGGAATTTTGTATTCTTCTAAGATAATGATGCCTCTGGAGTGTTTTTGAGTGTATTCCTGAATGAAGTATATATTTTTTCTAATTCACTTTGATTTTGTGAATTTAATTGTTCTCCCTTAATTTCATGAATAGTTTTAATCGTATGACTGGCAATAAAAACATCTTTTGGAATCCGTCTGAGTCTCTATTCTCTGAATTCATCGAATCCCTGTATTTCTTCTTGATTCAAGTTCAATTTGAAAAAAATTAGAATTTCTTCAGAAGTCCCAACAGACTGTAAAATATCTTCAAATATCTTATCAGTGTGCACAATAGGTTTGAGTTTGACAGACAAAGTAAATTTGCTAGTAACCTTTTCTGGGTTGAACTGTCTGGAGGGTAAAACAGGGAGCTTTAACAACTCAATATTCTGACATTCTTTCAATGTGTGATTGAAATTTCTAAGTGTAAATGAACCACATGAAATTGGAAAACTTAGCCACAAAGAATTTTTACTATCTTTCAATGCTTTAGTGAATCCATTACCAATTGTTTGGTAAGAAATTTCCCCTGCCATCAACTTTTCTAAAACATATAATGGAAGTGTATGCGGGGGATCAGAGCTTCCAAGAAATCTAATATACGAAAATGATTCTTCAATAAAACTCCTGCCTATCATTTGAAGGTCTGTAAGAGCTTCCTTAGTGAACCTCGGGCTCACTGTGTCATACATATATTGATGTAACGGTAGTATAACACCATAGCACAACCTATGAAAATTTGGTTCATAATTATGTTCCCATATCTCTTTATGACTCAAATGTATCGGGGTAGGGTCTTCAAAGCTCCATTTCCATCCCATAACTGGAAAGTTGATAGAAAAACAGATAGCATAAAAAATGTATGCACTCACATAGAATTGGGAAACATATTTGGGGGAAGAATTTCTGGTTTGGCGATATTCATTAATTGCCTTAACTGGATTATTTGAAAGGATAGTCGCCCAATTCATTATGAGGGAGTTAACATAGGAGTCAATTAGGGGAATCCAAATTATGGATAACTTGGTGTTATCAGGTAAACCATATAATATAGATAACATTACTGTTGCAAAGTTGTAAGGGTTTGCTAATGACGTGATAGGATACATACCGGTTTTCTCATATTTGAACTTGTTGTATAATTTCCTCCAACCTTGAATTGCCTTGAACAATTCTTGGTTCTTCTCAAAAAACTTTGCAACTAATTGATTCTTGTAGGTATCTTGCGGGTTGGGAAGCTTATACATGATCTTCATATCTTCTGGTCTGAAAGAACCTAGAATCTTATCCTTGCAGGTCCTTAACTATCTGTCTTTGATTACTGATTTATCAAGCACCCATCTAATCATGTCGATATATGGAAGAAGAGTAGCTCTCGCTACTATTGTATGGAGGAAAGAACATGCAATGTCTTTGAATGCAAGTCTGAAGGTGTTGCATCATCGATAGTCACCACGACTTCCACTACTTCTGGCTCTTCGTATTCAAGTATAGTGTAAATAACTTTCCATTTAGTAGCTCCCCCATCAGAAGTGCAGATAGTATCAGAGACTATAGGTTCCATTCTTGTTTGTTTGAATTCTACAATAACCTATTTGTCATGCTTCTAAATAACTTTGCGGATGGACATGTCTTTGAAAGGAAATCCCTATTAAAGGCAGAGTAAATGATCAAATGATGGAAGATCTATTGAAATGATCTGTTTTGAAAGGAAAAATTCGTAAAATGGCTATATTATTAATTAATCATGCCACATCCATAACTGTTTACATCGGGATGGTAAAACATAATTAATACTTTATGCCATGATTTATTTTGCGTAAAAACTTCTATTAAAATCTATCAAATCAATCACATCGCATCCCTTGAACCTATCTTAGTGATGTTTATTGCATTATGTTTATGCGATGTGCGATTTCATTAAATTGCAATATCGCAATATCGCAGTTTTGTTAAGGATTTTCTTAAGGTTTGGCAGTGTAAATGTGTCATATGTTATTTATTGTGTATCTTATGAAATTTCACTTCGGCAATCATGAAATCGGGATTTCACTGATCTATTGTTTCACTTAAGAAAATAGTTGTGCAAATTTGTGATTTGCGATAGAGATGTTTTTATTTAAAGAGCTTTGATGTTTTTTGGAGTTTAATTTTAATAAAAAGACAAAAATATTTTGGAAAAGGGTCCCTATTTTTATTTATTAAAGGTATAAATAACTAATTAAAAAATAAAAATGGGGGGTTGGTTGCATAGCACAACACATCCTCACCCACTCATCCCAATGTTTATGATGAAAGATGTCTTGCATAATCATGATATCTTCTCTTTGTAGAATACCATCCTCCCCAAACTGTTGAAGAAATTTTTACTTCATGAAATGTTGAAGTGAACCTCCAATGAGATCTCTCAATGAGATTTTCTTTTCACCAAGGCCCTCCAAAACCAAAGAATTTTTGGATATGCTACGGGTAGAAGCTTTTCTTTGAGCTGTGAGATTCTCATTGAGAAAGGGTCATCTAGAGAGGAGAAAATATTCCTCATCTCGAGATGTCTACCATTTGTCATCTTTACCTCCATTGCTTCATGAGTGAAGCTACCTTCAGAATGCTCCAAGAATGATGGGGCCTATTCATTTTCACAGCTATTAAGTGACAACATTGTAGATCTACATGGTAATACATGTGCTGTCTCAAAACAAGGCACAATACTGATCTCACAACCAATTATTGTACATAGGATCATATCCATCCCATTTTCTGAAAGTCTACACTTCAACTCAAGGGATTGAATGTAGCTCAACATTAATGAACTGGGATAGTTCTTAAACTCCTCCTTGATTAGATCAAGGGTCCTATGCATTGTGATATGTTGCTTCAAATCAACAGTTTTTTCTAACCCTTGGTTATGCATTGGCCCTGATGGCATGTCCTCATAAGTTTCAATAGAATCTATTGAAAATTTATGTGATGAATATGTATGCATACCTCGGATCAACTAATGTGTGTGAGCCTCTTGCCAGAGCATAAGAGTTCCTCCAACTAGGAAAATAGTGTCTCCAACTGCTGCTAAGAGTGATGGCTACTCTTCTCCAAGTGTACCAGCACTAGAATCTGTAATATTCCCTTTTTTTGATGTCACCTACTACAGGGTTAGGTTGGACTTCTAGAGTTAGGAGCAGACAGGTCACAGGTATAGATTGGTGCTATCAGTGGGCTCATAAGATTTCTGGAGGAGTTTTGAGAATTTTTCATGGTGTCCAGAGCCATTCTGCTGATGTAATCCATCATCCAAGCAGTTTGAATTTTTTTCTGGTGCATTCTGACAACTTTCAGAAATTTGAGTTATTTATGGGCTTAACTCAGCTAATTACGCTCACAGTGGCATTTCGGGAGGAATACATGACAGAACACCTTAGTGTAATAGCTCATTTCAACCGAGATGAGGATACCTCCATGATGGGATAGTTGGACATGATTTTCAGTGACCGGAGGAGACGTGGTAGCCGATCTACTCTTTTCTGCATTAAAAAGGAATATTTTAATAAGAGGGAAAAGTGATCCATGAATAAAATAATAATAAAATAATGCTCTAGAAGGCTCCAAGAGATCTATAAAAGAAAGAGAGGAGGCCATTACGCTATATCTTTGGAATCATATCATTTTTTTGTATGAGAGGTTTGAGACGTGGTTCTCTACTTCAGCCGTAGCCCCAGGACAGAAACCCTCGAGTGATTTTTGAGTGTTGGACGAAAACCCAACTCTCTTTGAGGAGACTTCATTTAGAAGTTTCACAGAGCTTTAAACATATTGGAGTGAGGATCATTCAGATCTTCAACAGGTGCTTTAGTTGATTCAGTAGTAGCAATTGCCGGAGGGAGAGTACAACAGTTTGGTTTTGGAGGTCATCGTAGTGTAGCAGTGCAACAGATTATCTTGGTGACCAGTTTTCCATATCAGCTCTCTTTGGGTTAGATTTATATGTAACCATAATTATTATTTATAATAAAAGCTGGGATTCTTCCTATTCTATCTGGTATTGGATTGGAGTGTTTCATGTCTTTATATTTTACATGGAAATCTTTTGTTGAGTAAATGTTGATTTTACGACATGATGTGGAGTTCAGTATTTTTCTACATTTTTAGTTAAAATATCCCTTTCGTGATATTAAAAAATATTCCTCCTCTACCTCATGAATCTCTTGAATCATGCATGGGACTCTATGTGTCAAGGGATAAATACTATCTTGCAAAGTTGCAAGTGTCTCTTCTCCGGGTGCAAGTACTTCTGCAGTTGGTGGTGAATGTAATGACTTGTTGTCCAGAGTGACAAGATTGACATCCCCCTTTGTTTCCTTAGGGAATGTCACTTTGCGACACATCTCTGGTTTTATCACATCAAATTCCTTCCTCAACTTCTGAAAGAAATCTGAATATTTAATCACCTTTGCATGCTCCATGTGACCAAACCACCAATCATTGGCTTCACCTAAAAGATGAAGTGCTGCAATTTCAACAACCTCTCCTTCAGCTGCAGCATGTAGCCTGGAAAATGTATCTATCTCTCTAGTCCAAGAATTAATAGTGCTTGAGGAAGATCCATCAGATGTAGGCAACTAGAATCTATTATGCCTCTTTCTTCTATTACTGCTATAAGATCCTCTTTCTTCTTTGATTTTGAATAATTTTTGGAGAGTTAGCTTCTCCTTGAATTCTCTAGACTGTGCTTTGACTCTTCAAGATATATACTAAGAGTCTCATGAGTCTCAGGGTCCTTTATTTCTTCATTGCTATACCCTTCACCTTCTCCAAAGACAGTGTTCGTAGTAGACCTATGAGGAGATCTATAATTCTATGGTTTTCTTCTTTGCTGATAGGAAGTGCTTGGACCTTCCTCATCAAATATTCTTCTTGGATCTTCTTTTTTTCCTTCCTTCTTCATTTGATTGACCTCCTTGGAGAAATCTTGCATGGATCTAAAGAAAGGAGTGGCATAATTATCATCCTCCATGATAGATCTCATCTATCTTCTTCTTCTTTTAATGCAAAGATGAAGTTTCCACAAGCTGAGCCAAATATCATGCTCTGATACCACTGTAATATCCCAAAAGGGAGAATGCAGTAATACTAAAACAAAATATAATAACTGCAGCAAAGAAAATGATAACTCTATATACACATTATAATTCACAAAAATAACTGAACCATTTTATTATATTGGAGGTGAATAAGAAAGTATAACAGTGCTCAAAATATGAGACACTCAAGCCACAATGGTGGCCTAGAAGGACCTTGCAATGATGTCCCAAGAGGGACTACGTAACTGTTGTTCTGCTAGAAATTAAACTGCATTTTCCCTCCTACAACTGTAGGGACTCCAATTGCCTGAAATATAAAAAGTCAAATCTAGGCAGAATGGGAGCTCTGATGATGTTGAAATTGTAGATCTAGGCTCAATGATATTTTCCTAAGGTAACCTAGGAATGGTTTCTTAGATCTGTAAGTCTAATAAAAGAACCCTCTTAGGGCTTCACATATATGCTACTGGGAATGCAGATCTAAAGCTAGATCTGATGATATGATGGCTGAAATGATGTACAATCATATCTATGCAAGAAGGGCTAACCCTTTCACTAGATCCTTGGGCTAAAATCTCAAGCTCGAGCTCCTCCAATCTCCTCCACTAAAAATAGCTGCTGGATGAAAAACAGCTTCAAAAAACTACACTGTCAGAGAGGGAGGCTCAATAGCCTACTGCTAGATATTTCAAATCATCTCCTGAGTGATGGAGACAATAGATCCAATGTGAGGAGATGATACCTCATAGTATTTCTATTTGAAATACTAGAAACTTCCTTCCTCCAATACATCTATAGGACTGAACTTCACAATCCTTGAAGGGACTGCTGCTACATGGAGGTAAAACCCAATGGCCAGAATGCTGGATGTAGACCTGCTTCTCCTAAAAGGATGGATGTGAAGAAAAAAGTGGTAGGATGAATCCTCCACTGGTTTTCTAGTTGAATGCTAGAAACTACCTCTTGAGGATGGCACAAATGCCTGATAAGGAATGAAGAAAAATCCTCTTTCCAGAGATACTTAAAGAAAGAGGTGGGATTCCCGCTCAAGAACACCCTATGCTAAAAATCACTACAAAATCTTCTGAACAACCCAAGCCTACATAGAAATTTCCTAAGACAAATCTATATCTAAACATATCAAGAAATGAATAATCTAAATCATGCCTTTCATTGTGCCTTCACCTTCATTATATGCATGATCCTTTCATAACCTAGGCCCACTCAAATACTTCGTTTTACATGTGGAAAGAATTCTCCAAATTTGACTGCAATATTGATCCATGTCCTCCATCATGTTCACATGGGGTGATTACCCCTTCCATCATGTGTGCATTAAATGCATCACTTTCTCCACTATCTTATCATAAGTGCTTCATGATATTCTTGAATGCACTATGATCTCAGTTGTCCTTATCAGAGATTCTCATGATTTTACATTTAAGATCCATGGTCTTATTTGATAGTTTCATCCTCCATAATATATCTCATAAATGAGACATGATCTGCATTAATGGAGTTGCTCCACTAGTCCATGATTCTAGATCTAGATCTAAAATATCCACATATACACATTCAAAGTGGATTTTATTCATCTTTGAGTTTTGTGGGTCCCTCCACCATTTTATTTACTTAGTTTATTAAGAAAATCAAGGACTCTAATATTCCAAATATGATGTGAAAATTTGGGAATATTACATTGTACTTGTTGTTTTGCTAAAAACCCCAAGGGGGTTCTTTAGAGGAGCTTGTATGGTGCATGTGTCTAATATAGATCTAACTTTTTATGCACATAGCATCTCTAGATCTGACGTATAATATATTGTTGTTGCAAAGCCAATAAAATAACACTGTAAGGGTCTTCCAGCTTTAATACATGGTTGCAACACCTCTTATTGCATGTTTTTATTCATTAGAGGCCTGTATTTCCTGTTATGCGTCTTATGGGCCATCTTTTAGATATATTTTTCTGTTGTATATACAAATGAAAGGTCTCCATATTGGCCTCTTACTTCATAAATGATGATCTGCATTATTGTTCCATCATTTTGTGCTATATTCTTGCTTTTCCCATTTGGGAATATTACAGTGGTATCAGAGCATCATTTGGCATAGCCTATGCATTATAAAAGCCAATATGTCATATAAATAAGGAGAGCCTCTTGGTGATAGAGAGAAGAGGTATCAAAAGAGAAGACATAGAAAGTTTTATTATACTGATGAGAAAGAAGACAAGGGTAAAACCCATTTGTCTAGAGGTGAAGATGAAGAAAAGGAGTTCCCTAAGATCCTTCTTAGAGACATGCAAGACATTGCTAGAGAGATTAAGGATATTAGAATGGACAGATTCAAGGAATCCCCTAAATTATTTCATCATGGAGAAGGCTCTGGCGTGTCTCACGACTGGAATGATCAACCAGTGCATCAACCAGAAGTTTCCCAACGCTCTACTATCCCTAAATTTTTGGCTATGGGAAATGAAGGTTTTCAGGAGAAAGAATCCCTTGAAGACTAATTTATGGAGTATGAATATCAAACTCATAGGTTCAAAGATAACTTGAGTTTTTAGGGTTTTTTTCAAGTGAAGGACAATAGAAGACCAAGGCATCATCATAGAGGTGGTGGATTCATTTAGAATCATGATTGACACCACACTATGGGCAGATTATTTTTACATGTTGACGGGAAATTTTTTCTGGCCAACAACAAGGGATATCCCTAGTAAAAGGTCCCAACTAGACCCTAAACCGTTTGGAGTAGGGATCTCGTCCGGGGTGTGGGTCAAGCTACCGCTTAAGTCTCCTTTCCTTGGGTCTCAAAAGAACTCAACAAACCTGTGGACACATGCTTATTCAGACGATACAAGATACATGAATGAAGAGTTTCAACAAGTATATAACACTATGGGTAGCAAGATGAATAATAAAACATGAATCCAAAATAAATATTGTCAACAACATATCGTAAGGGTCATGCTTGCATGTTGTTCTAACCACAGAAGAAACAATTCTTTATGGCAAGAACAACCTTCACTTCCTTAAATGTTTATTATGAAAATATAAATGTCAGTAAACGAAGTTATCAACATTCATTGAGGAAGCATAGATAAACTTAACACCATTAACACAAGTACAGAGAACTATAATGCATAAATTATGCCATCAAGGAATGCAGTTTCGTGAATCAAAAGATGTTTGAAACTGAAAAGGAAATATTCATAGTGTTCGCACAGCAAAACACATCAGATCCAAAAGGAGTTTAAAAAATATCTGTATTCATATGCAAAAGAGTGTTATCCTTCTATAAAATTCTCTTTCTAACTCTATGAGTCCCCAAAAAAATATCCTTTTACAATCTTCCCGAAGGGAGTTTTATAGACCAAAATTTGCCCTTTGGGCTTCGTGACTTTTTGCCTCCCCAACTATTGAATTGCCCTACGACCTGAATAAGAGTTGCAACCTGTGACCCAATTGTAAAGTGTGACCTGTGACCTATTACCACCCGGTCATGAGAACGTGCGTGCGATCATGAGGTCAGCGGCATCAACTTGTTGTTCTCTGAGGAAGTTCTGCCACACACGATAATCTGCCGCTATGGGGGAAATCAAGGGAACTTCTTCTCTCAACTGATGCAGACAATCCAAAGCATTAGGAATTAAAGTTTCTCTTTTCTGTGTGACCAGGTTGGATAGGGAGGCCAGTTTGGTGTAGATCCAAACTAGTGTGACAATGAACTTACCCAAGTTCTCCTGTGATGCCTCAAGATCAGAAGTGGCAGCGACTTCTCTAATGGGTTGCAAAAATGTCTGAACCTCCTGATCCACCTGTTCCCATGTCTTCTCCTCACTCAATGCACCCAGCGATGGAATGTGATATAGGGCATGCATTGAATCGATGCCGCTAATTAGATGCTCGTACACAACCATTACCTTATCTAGGTCCTTGGACAGCTTATCTTTAGACTGCATTTTAATCCGGATCTAGACCTTGGCATCTTGTGTGTGGATCCAGTCTTTCTTTGGTAGGTTTTCGGGAACCTGGGGGTACCGGCCTGTCCATTCTATCATTCTATCCAAAGCAGCTGAGGCCTCCTTCAGTTTCTCGCTCCTCTGCTTGGTCTCTACTTGGGCTCTTACCAAGGGGGAAACTATTTTTTTTATAGTAAACATTTCCCCATAGACCTACCTCATGGTGACCTCTAATACATCCAGATCTCTTCGGACGGTGAGAGGTACTTCGTTGATAGGGGAAGTTTTGTCTTGGAGCTGTTCAATCTCTTCCCTTAATGCTACATTTTCCTGCTCTACCCTTGCCTCCCTCTGCTTTGCTTCTTGTAGCTTATTTTGTAGAGAGAGGATCTCTCTTCTCATTATGTTTACATTTTCCTCCATGGCCGTGGTGAAAGCTATGCTGACCGATGTTATCATTACTGGGTTAGTCCTAGTGTCTAGGACTATATCTTTCTTCATCACGGCTGTGGATGAGGCAGAAGGGTTTCGTGCCAAGCATATTCTTTTCTCCTGTCAGATCTTGAAGGAGAACTGATCATATGTGAGCCTAGTAAGGTTGAATACTTACCCTTCTTGCCCTTCGTAGGAACTCACATCGGAGAGTGTAGAACGTGTATTGACTACAGGCACTTCAATGGGCTGTAGCTCTGTTTGTGATTCTGTGCCTTGGGGAGATGTCTCGATGTTCTCTAGTATTCTATCCTCCTCCTCTTTCCACAGTTTCTCTGCTTCTACCTTTTCATGTTCTATTTTCCACCTGCACTCCGCTTCTGCCGTTGCTTCCCGTTCGGCATTCCTCTTGTGTTCGGCTGATGTTGCTGCTGCCTGTTCTGCTTTTCTCTTATGTTCAGCTTCCGCTGCCACTTCCTGTTCTGCTTTCCTCTGGAATTTAGCCTCCACTTGATCTAACTCTCTTTTGAGTTTCCATTCCGCCTTAGCCTCTGCCTCCTATTCTTCCTTTTTTCTCTTGGCCTCTTTTGCCTGCTTCTTATTTTTCTCTGACCATAGGCTCCTTTTGTGCTTTTCTTCATCCTCTTTCATCTTTTTTTCTATTTCGTGCTAAGCCTTGGCTTCCTTCTCTTTCTGCTGGGCAGTAGTGTTGTGCCCTGTACTAGTTCGAGGCTTCTTAGTCTGAGAAGAAGAAGCGCCTCCTAATTCACTTCTTCTTTCCTCCAATGTTTGGTCATCTGTGTCTTCTTGATTAGACCACACCCCTGGGGCAAGTTGCCTATCTGCATTATACCAGTTTATTTTCTCATCCTCGCCCGGGCACTCAGTGTGATGGTAGTTCCATTTGAACTTAGCCCGCTTACAGTGATCAGGGACTATCCTCTCTGGGTCATATGTCCGGTGGTCCTGTTAGCTCCTTGTAATCAGCAATATTGGCGAAAGTCTGGTCGCAGGGAGAAACATCGTTTAAACTAATTTGGGATTCTAGGATTTAGCCCTCCTGAATCCGGAGAGGCATCCATCCACTAAGTGAAAATATGTATTTGTCTTAGAAGTTTGGGGTAATGATATTAGGCTAGTTATGAAGGCCAAGGGTTTGTTTTTTTTTTGGATGGTTGAGCATGATTACTGTTTGAGGTGGAAAGTTCTAAATGTAAAACAAAGTTTCAAAGGTGAGAAGTTGCAAGTGAATAGAACAGCTTTGGCTAAAAAGATAGATATAACGTTGGTTTTTAGTCCATTGGGCTATGGAGTCATAACAGGGCTTTAATTGAGCAACAACATCAAGAGTGATCCAAGGGGCAAGTCATCTATATCACAATATTATTGAGATTAGAGTGATGGAATGGAAACAATAAAGTGTTGGAGGGGTGGAAACTAATAATAATTTCACAAGGGATTTATAGTCAGTCCAAACAAGAAAAGCCTCTTAAGTAACTATTTAAAACCAACCAAGAATAGGGCTAACCATAAAATTCTTGGGAAAGTATGTATTAAAGCAGCTTAATTGAAAAACAATTCGGTAATCCACATAATTACCTTCAGAAAGTATGAAAACACATAAGAGAAACAAAGTGTAACATAAGATCAGATAAGGTACTTTTAAACCTAGTCTACTTTTGGCCAACGCCAAGGGAAACCTTCAGGATCTGCCTTTGGAGAATAGAAACTAGAAACAGGGAAAACCATCACTTTTCTAGTCCAACTTTAATAAGAAAATAATGAAAATAACTTTCAAGAAAAATGTTTAAAGAGAACAGTAGGATGAGGGAATGCCAACATTCCTAACTTCTTAAACTGTATTGAATCATTCTTAAATAAAAAAATTGGAGGAAAACATGGAGATAAATCTTATCAGTCAGATAAGGGTACTGGTAAACAGTACATCCTAACTCCATAAATGCTGTTCTTTATCAGAGAATAGTGAAAAATATGACATACATCGAAAAAAAAACAATAACGAAGAAAGGGGCACTTCACCAGTGATATAGACAAGGATCCCAAGAAACAGCTTGTTATTGATGTCAAACCAATTACAGTCCTTAGGTCCAATGTATTAGTTCAGTAATCATCTTCACTATCCAGCCTAACTAATCTAACACAAACAGAGCTTCAAGGGCCAGTGAACACTATTTATAGATAGAAGTCTCAAGCTCAATTATATTTCAAAGTTATACAACCAACCCCTCATTCATCTTCTGCAGGAGTATATATAGAAGGATGAGGAGGTGAGATCTGATAAAAGATCTCAAAAACTAATTAATATAGACTTAAATGGCTTCTCGGCCTTTGAGGGGCTCAATAAAGAAGCTTACATAGGTGTCTTCTGTACTAAATGATTTACATAAAGATGAAGCTCGGTGGGAGATTTTGTTGACCTTTAAGGTTCTGTGTGATTTCGAGGTTACTCTGCTGATCATTTGTCATCAGTTTGCCTACAAAATTTATCCTTTGGCTATTTTGTGAGGCAGATATTTGGTCTTGATCAGTAACTTCGGTCTCTGATTGAGTACTTTGAAGCACAGGTGGCATTTTGGTAGTTGGGAGGAATCAATTTGCCTCAGATGTGGCGATGGAGGCTTTCTATTGATAAATCACTTAATATTTTCTTGATACTGTGTTTTAATTGGGGATTAGGCTTTTGATAATCATTCTTAGCCGTGATCCCCACAAATATGTCTTCAATCTTCTGTCCTAGTACATTTTTGTCTTCGACATTGATACTCTCTAACTGTGCTTGATTTACTGTGTTTTGCTGGTATGCAGGGCTACGCAAGGGTGATATGGCATCAATGCCTCATGAAACATCGATGAAATGTGAAGTTTAAACCCTGCAATTGATTTTCTTTGGTAAATCAAAGGCAGGAGGATCGTCACCCTCTGTCTTTAAATTTTCTTCGAGCATAGCGGAAAAATCACTTGGAACCCTACACAATACAAAAAATATTAAAAAATACTGCATGTATAGGTTTATTGCTGCAGGAGGACATGTGGGGAGAGCATGGTCATTGGATTGCATCATCCAACGGTCGAGATTGATCAAAAAGGGGTCAAAAATAAAAAGGGAGAAGTTAAATTGGAGTCGTCGATCACGTAGAGATCGATGGTCGGGAACGAAGGCAAAAAGTCAAAGTGGAGGAGTTAGTTTTTGGAAAAACTGGAGAAATGGGTTAAAACCTGGGTTTCAGACAAAAATGGTCACAAAATCAGGTTTGGGAATCAGGAAAAACATTGGCCGTCGGATGGGATCGGCCCACGTGATCAATGGTGGAGGACGAGCGCCAATAAACCTTGGAAAACATGCCCGGTCATCAAACCTTTTAATAAAACCATGCTGCATAATTTTCACGGGTCTGGATTTGCTGACTGGACGAGGAATCAGGGTGATGAATTTTGGGCCGTCGATCTGCAGATCAGATCGATGGCAGAGATTCCTTTAAGGACCACGTCGTTCCTTGGTTATAACTTGGGAATCTTCGTAGAGCAACTAATGTTCGATGAGCGGCCCCAGATCGGACGACACACATCAATATCGCGTCGGGTCCATGTCCAATCTTTAACGTGTGATGAGCGGAAATTTTCTGAACAGTGCTCAAGACACGTGTCGGGCGGTGTATGGAATCGTTACCAATCAGGAAAAAACCGCCCTCCACTTGAAGGCGATGCGATGGATACCACCCGGTTTTGGAATGGTGAGATGTTGGTGGGGACCACCGACTGCGATGGATTGTGCGTCATCGATCTGCATATCAGATTGACAGTGGAGATTGATTTGGAATTTTGCACTAGCGGAAACATTATTTCATAATAAATCCAACAAATTTAAATAAAACTAACGTTTAGACTTTGGGGGAGAGAGGTTAATTTTCGATATGGTTTGGCGCCCATCTGCGGGGCCTTTGGGCGCATGGGAGATAATAAGACTGAGGGTTAAATAAGAGGGCTAATTGGCATCGGGTGACGCGATAAGCTCCTGAAGGGTTGGCGCTCGGTTCTAGCACCAAGACGCATGGAGGGGAGGATTAAAGACTTAGCCCAAAGGGATTAAGTCCATAATATATATAAAATATTCATTTTAATGGTTTTTCAATGGTTTTCAAAGGAATATGAGAGTTTCAATAAGGCCAAAAAGGATCTTAAACCTTACCAAAAAGGGTTTTAAAGAAGGGAAAGGGGAAAAATAGGAAAATGAAGGTTTTTCATGGGAGATGAAAGGCAAAGATGAGGTTAGTCTGGAAAAAGGGGGAAAGGGGCCAGGGTGCTTGCAGCAGTATTCTTTCTTAGGAATCAGCAGGCTTTCTAAGTTTGGAAATGAGCACAACAGTGAAATTGGGACAGAGGCATGAGGCCTTTAAAATTCTTCAAGAGCCAACACTTTTTAGCAATAAAATTTGTTCCTTGAAGGCTCAAAAAAGTTTTAGCCACCTTTTTCTATAACAAATTTATAGGTGGCTAACAGTGGCTCCACTTGGGGATGGTGCCTTCTTGAAGGCATCAAGAACTTCAGACTTGCATTCTCTGGGAGGCTGACCTATGCCACATCCAGTGTGTTCTCTGGGAGGCTGACCTATGCCTTATCCATTGGGCTGCCCTTCCTTTGCTGCGATGATCTTGCTCTGAAAACATATTAGCAACCATAAAAACAATGGATCTTTCATCAACAAGCTTTCTACCTACCCAATCCTACAGATCTAACATTTTTTCTTCATTAGAGTGCACTTGGATTGGCAAACTCTTTTCACAACATTTTATTCTTTTGAAAGCATAAAACTAATCTAATTCTACTCCTTATTTCTCCCTGAACTTAGATTAAACAGTTGAGTTGAGATGCTTCTCTACCTATTCTACCATCTGTTGGGATTAAACTGTCCAACAAATTTTTATTCTCTAAATTCTACAACAGAAATTTAAAAACATTCAAGTCAGGATTGAACAGTCTAACTTGATGCTGGTCTATGGCATAGAAACAGGCTGTACATAGACATTATTTTGCACAAAATTTTAAAAATAAAATGGAAGGCTTGAGATCTGAAAGTTCAAAGTACTGCCTTCTCTTTTTACAGCTCTGTTTTGACTTTTGTTTGAGATGTTCCTTCTTTGTTCTCTGGTTCAGATTTTGAGCTAATTAGAACTAGATTTACATCTTTTTTGACTCAGAAAATAAAACAGATTTGATTCATCTCTCTTTGGAAACTTGGGTTCAGATTTTGATCTTGTTTGAACCTTTAATTTCTATCCTAAACAATCTACTGATAAGCCAAGATTAAACATTTTGGAAAATCGAATTCACTATCCTATCAGCAAAAAATTTCAAACTAATTAGTCAAGATTAGGCTATTTGACTAACTAGAAGTGTGTTTTTCAGGAGTGGCATTTAAGCTTGCACACTTTCAGAATTTGTTTCTCTTTTTTGGTATGGGGTTGTACCTTTCTTGTTTTCATTCTACCCTCTTTTCTTTTTTATATTGTTTTTGTATTTTTTGTTTTCATAAATTTGAATGCAATGGTGGATGATATATTTATAATGGAAAAAAGATAAAAATGCCTCAAAACATAGCATGGATTAAGGGAATTAATGTTTGAGCATCTTGCGATTGACAGGACCCCCAAACAATTCTGCTCCATTCAGCTCTTGTAAGAAATAGGCATTGTTATAGCAGCTTAATGAATGAGATAAGGGCCAAGCCATAAGTTGTCAAATTTGTCGTTCTTGCCCTTGTCTTCCCTCCTTGAGTCCCACTTTTTAAAAAATTTCCCCAATCTTGAAATTGTTGTTCTTTGTTCTTCTGTCAAATTTTTTTTTAATGTTGATCTGTTTCTACAATGCTTTGTTATAAACCTCCTCTCTAGTTTTCTGAAGATGAATGGTCTGATTTATTCTTCCGATCATGTCATTTTCTTCAGTTTGCAACTCTTGAATGAACTTCATCACTGGTAAACCAAGGCTATTTGGAAAAATTGCATCAGTACCATACACAAGCTTGAAAGGTGACACACTAATATATTTCTTCAAAGTCAATCTGTCAGCCCAAAGTGCATGGACCAGATTTGTGTGCCAAGACTTTTTGTTGTCCTCCAACAGTTTCTTGATCATGTTAACTAAACTCTTGTTTGAGGATTTTGCAAGTCCATTACCTTGAGGGTAATAGGCCATGGAATGCCCCAATGTTATCTAATATCTGTGATAGAATTCAACCATCTTCTGTGATCCAAATGCTGCTGCATTGTTAGTGATGATCTTGGTAGGATAGCCAAATCTGGAAAGAATGTTAGTCTCAATGAATTTTATAATAACAGATTCATTGGCTTGCCTACAAGGAATGGCTTCTATCCATTTAGTGAAGTAGTCTGTGGTAGTAATAATCCATCTATGCTAGGCAGAAGATGGTGGATGGATTTCTCCTATGAAGTCAAGTCCCCACTATTGAAAAGGGGCTTCAACAGTGATTGGATGCAGAGGCAGGGGTAGTAGTTTTCTTTTCCCTTCAAAAATTTGACATTTATGATAGACAATGATCATTTTGTGTATATCAGGAAAACAAGTAGGCCAATAGAAACTAACCCTCAAAATTTTGTTGGCTGTTGTCTTCCAGTATAAATGACCTCCACACTCTCCTTCATGGAACTCGTGCTTAACTTTCTCCGCATCCAACTCAGGCAAAAATTTAAGCAATAGACCACTTGCATTTCTCCAATAAAGACATTCATCAATAATGCAATAGTTTACAGCTTTTAACTTTAGGAATATTTCCTTTGTCTTTGTCAAACGAGGAGGTGTATTTAAATTAAGAAACACATAAATAATATCAGCATACCAAGGAGAATTCATAAAATGGTCTTCAACATTAGGATTTGAGAATCCTTATTGATCATTCAAAGCATCAATCATATTAATATCAAGAACTTCAAAATTAAATTCAACCATCAATCTATCTAGACCTTGGCCTTTGATGAGTTTAGTGGCTTTTATCTCTAAATCATATTCAAGAATAACAACAATCCACTTACCTCTCTTACCATCTGGGTCCTGTGTTATAATATCTTTAACAACTAAGTTTGGGACAAAGGCAATGATGTGTGTGTGAAGGATGTACACTCTGAAGTCTTTCAAGGCTTTAACCAAAGAAAAAGCTTGCTTCTCCATAATGTTGTACTTCACAGGGGCATCCTTCAATGCCTTACTAAAGAATGAAATAGGCTGCTCTTGTCCTTGCGGATTTTTCTGTAAAAGGACAACAGCTATGGTATGTTCTGATGCAAATGAAAAAATATAAAAATCCTTTGAAAAATCAGGACTTATAAGAACTGGTGTTTTGGTTAATGCTTGTTTCACCAGTTCAAATGACTTCTTTTCTTCCAAGGTCCATTTTACCCCTTGCTCCTTTTTTAACATGTTTGTGATATTCCTAAGGAGCTCAGCCAAATTGGGGATGAACCTTCTCAAAAATTTAATCTTTTCAATGAAGGATTGCAACTCTTTGATGTTTTAAGGATGAGAGATTTGCAATATGGCCTCAATCCTCTTTGGATCTATCTTTATACCCTCTTCAGAAATAATGTGTCCAAGAAGTTTACCTTCTTGGAGACCAAATAGTGTCTTCTTAGGGTTTAAAGATATTCCAAACTTACTGCATTTCTCGAAAACCTTTCTCAAATGTTCGAAGTGCTCTTCATCTGTTTTTGAAAACACAGTGACATCGTCAAGGTATATAATGATGAATTAGCCCAGCTCCTCCGAGAATGCTATGTCCATGGCTCTCTGAAAAGTTTCTCCAGCATTCATTAGAACGAAAGGCATTTTTACATACATGAAAGTGCCCCATGGTGTAGTAAAGGTTGTCTTTAATTGATCAGCAGGGTGAACTAAGATTTGATTGTACCCTGAGTAGCCATCAAGAAAATAAATT
This sequence comes from Pinus albicaulis, assembly GCA_034641835.2. Classification (NCBI taxonomy): domain Eukaryota; kingdom Viridiplantae; phylum Streptophyta; class Pinopsida; order Pinales; family Pinaceae; genus Pinus; species Pinus albicaulis. Next base: position 1,196,318,704 of record CM076581.1, on the reverse strand, counting down.
CTTCTAGACCCTACCACGCTTTGTAAAATATGATTCATCTTAGGTAAAGGGTAGTTGTCTTTCAATGAAGCTTTGTTCAAGTCTCTAAAGTCTACACAAAGCCTGATCTCTCCAGTTTTCTTCCTAACCGACACCAGATTAGACACCCACTCGGAATATCTAATAGGGACAATAATACCAGCATCGTACATTTTCATGATCTCCTTCTGAACCAAAGGAAATTGAACAGGGTTTATTCTGTGCAGTTTATGTTTGAAAGGTTTTTGGTTTTTTTGAGGGGGATTTTGTTCTGTATTATTTCATTGTCATAGGATTTAAGATCTTCGTAACTCCATGCAAAAACATTAGAAAATTATTTAAACATCTCTATGTATTTGAGTTTAATGTGAGCTGGTAAAGTCTTAGACATTTTAATCATCATAGGTTTAAGTTCATTGTTAATATTGCACTCTTCCACTTCAGTCTCTACAAGTTCCAATTTTGGTTTATTTTCCACATCGTTAAAATTGAAAAACTCTTCTAAAGGGGCCAAACCCTTAGGCAAACTTTTATATTTAGAGTGCAGAGTTTCTAACTCCTCTGTTTCTAACTTTGCATTCAATTCTGTTTTGTTTTCAAGTTTGCTAGATAATAGGTTTATACTAGCAAGTTCAGGAGACCTTTCTTCTTCATCAAGAAAATTTTCTTCACTAGGGTAGTTGGTTTCATAATCTGAATCTGAACTAGGTAGTTTGAATTCATTTCTGAACTGCATGAAGTCTTCCATTTATTTGTCTCCGTCGAACACCTGCCAATATTTTTCATTATCAAGAACGGTTGGTCTAAATTTTATCTGAGTTTCACAGTCTTTGGTTTCATATGGCATTAAGCATGTTCTAGCCGCAAAGGCCAAATTGTGGGTCGCAATATTTATTTTTCTTGGGACAAAAATTAATTTGTACTCCTCGAAAGTTTTTAAAAGGTCCATGACATTGTTTCGGTCTGGGATGATTTTCGTTATACTCCCCACTGACTTGCCTAATGACTCACTCTGAATCCCCATACACATTGATTCTTTTGGCTCCTAACTTCTTCAACAATCGTAAGACTAAAAGAAGGGATTCGTATTCCGCTATGTTATTCGTACACTGGAAGTTTAATCTATAGGAAAGACATTATGTGTGGTTGTTTTCAGTGTTGCAAATCCAGACACCTGCACCAACGTTAGTCCTAGTGCATGACCCGTCAAAATACATACTCCACAGAGGATTGTTTTCAATTTAGTCTGCTCGGTTACCGTCCTCTTCAATTACTATGCCTTCTAATTGTTCATGATTAGTGGCACTTAGTTTAATTTGTTTTGCCTCTTCAGGTTTTTCGTTAAGTGGAGGAACGTTTTCTTGAGTGTCAAGGTTTAAAAGCAAAGGAGGCATGACTTGAAGCTCAGGACCTGTGTTTGGTTTGTTGATACTCAGAGTTTTTTCCAACTGTTTTGATATTTCTATGGTGTTTACCTCCTCCTGTCTATCGGCCATAAATTCTGTTAAAGTTAATTGTTCATCCAATGTCTCTTCATTGAAAAGGATAAATGAATCAAGACCTATGTTTATAGAGTATAAAGGGGAGTTTTATGGTCTGTCTCGACTTTTAACTGTGTATTGCATATGAGACTCCCTGTAAAGTCTTCTGGCCTGATTGAAAACAGGGATAGTCGCATAGGTCATGTCCATTTGCATAGTCCCTTGTAACTTAGCCCCCCATGATCTTGATAACAACATTCCATATTTGGGGGGAACATCAGCCACCACAATATCCATGACTAAGCATTTGGCTAGAATCTGGGCTAATTTAACCCAGAGGTATTTGATTAATCCTAAACATTTTACTCTGCTTGAGTCAAAGCAGTAAATATCTGTGTAAGGTCTAGTGATTTCTAAACCAAGGCTCTCCATTACAGCTTTTGGCATTAAATTATGAGAAGCCCCAGAATCATGCATAGCGTTGTGCAAAATCTTGTCATGAACATTTGACCTCACATAAAAGGGAGGAACAGGTCCCTCTTGATACATACCTTCAATCTTTGGACCAAAGATAAGCTCTAGTTGGTCATCATTGAGATTGAAAGTGTCCTCATTTTCTTCAATGATTAACGCCTTCAAAATTTGGGTCCTATATACATGTTGGGAAGCTAACTCAGTCAAGGGAATAAAGATTTTGATCTTTGAAATCTTTTGCTCCAATCTGAAAGGAATTTGACTCTTTAAAGTGATTGTTTCAGCCTTACTAGTTGTGATTCTATCAGCAATATCAACTTGCTGATTTGTATTATTTATATTTGACAAAATGATTTTAAGAGGAGTACTAGCTGAGATGTTAGTACTACTAACGTCTTAACTCTGCTTTTCATTGTTTTGAGTGCCCTTCTCTTTACCATTATCAGAATTAATAGCCACTATTTTATCCTTTTGTTTGACAATTTTAGACTTGGTTACAGGTTTTGTGAAGATTTTTCAGAGGCTTTAGTGTTGGGAGTTTGTTGACTGGTTTTTCTTCTAAGGTCATATTCTTTTTGAGATTATATGATGACATTTTCCATGTCTTGATAATAATTTTCATCATCATTTCTTCTATCATCATAAGGTGTGTATAGACCTTGTTTTCTATCATAATGAATCTCAAAGTCATCATTATCTACCCCCAGCATGTTGATATCATCCTCCTTTGTTATTTCATCTGTTTCCTCAACCTCACTTACATAGTTTTGATGAAAGGGTGGAATGATCTGCTGATCATCTTCCCTGGGTCTGTTTGGAGGTTGATTCCTTCAAAAATTCTAGTTTGGTTCTGGTTTCTATTTTGAGGAGCAGTTTGGTTTTGACTGCCTTGTGCTCTCTTAATTATGCTCATCTCTTTCATCATTTCTTCCATCATTTTCTCCATTTTTGAGTTTGAAGTAGAAGGTGTAGATTCCTCTCTGAAGGACACTCTCTTTTCATTTTTCATTCTTGCTCTCTTTTCCATTAAGTTGACTTCCACAGAAAGAGCACCCTTTTGCATCTCTTCAAGAGTTGCGGGATCTCTTTCCCTCAGCTGATAAGCCATCTCGGGGTCAAACCCTTCAAGAGAATTGTTTAAATCTAAGCCTTGTGGAGGTTTTAGTTCTGGGGAAAGTGCATTATACACACTATTGAATCTGGTACAATAAGCTTGTACACTTTCCCCCGCGTTTCTATGGAGGTTCTTATAGTCAGAAAGGACTTGGAGAGGGTTTTTCTTTACTTCCCATTTATGTAAGAATGTTTGATGGAAGGCTTGGAGATCATTAATACTATGGGGAGTTAAACCTTTGAACCATTTTCTTACTTCTCCCCCTAATCTTTGAGAAAATAATCTAAGCTTGACAGAATCATCATCAATTTCATTTCTGTCAAAGTAGTCATTCATCTTATCCACATGTTGTGATGCAATTGTAACATTAATAGCATAATATAATGGAATTTTGGACTGATAGTCCTGTGGAAGATTGACTAATGGTACAGGAAGGACTAAGTGAGCATACCATGTTGACATGATATGTGGTGGGGGTGGATTCACAAGAAGTGTATTAACGAAAGGGAAAGTGGGCTGAAGTTGAGTGGTTTGGACAGTGGATGTAGGATGAGCAGAAGTGGATGGACCAGGAATAGACTGCTGAGCTGATCTTGGATGAGAGGCACCTTGGTTGTAAAGGAAATGTAAATCTGGAGGTGTTGTTTATCTTCTACTAGGATGTTCACTTGTTTCAGGAGATGAAAGTGAAGACTCAGAATCTAACTGATCTAAATCACCAAGAGACCTAGTTCTAAAGGGATTTTCTAAGTTAGCTTGTGATTTTTGTAGAGCTGAAAGATTTTTAGGAACTGAATTAGCTTTCATAGGTGATCTGCAAATAGTTGATAACTTAATTCTAGGAGACTTCCTAAGGATACTTTCTGGGTTACCGACTATTTCAGGTGGATCAAGGTCTGGGTAGGCTCTAGTATGAATCTTTGTAGAATCCATGATGCTATGTTTTTTAGACCCAACTAAACAAGAAAAGTTCAACAAGATATGACAATCTTCAAGAGGTTAACAAGTCTATTTTACAAATTCAAATCCTATAGTCCTCTAACTGAGTTTGAAAGATATTATAATAGTAAGGGTTCTTCCCAGTTGAGTATTAAGGTCTGTTGGGGATTGTGGAGTCGCCAAGTGGAATTTTTTAGCTCCTAAGGAGGTAAAAGGTTTTATGGTCCACCACCATATTTATTAGATACCACTCTGAAATATTTTTGGTGTTTTCTGAGTTATTTTTAAATTGTGTAGTTTCTAAGAATATCCTAACTTTTTTTCAAAACTTAGCTATGATTATGAGACAAAGACAGTGTACTCTTATGGCTAAGCCAGTTGTTTTTTCAAGGTTAGATAATGTCTTAAGAGAATCCTAGGGTTTACCTAGTTTGTCATTGATTCAACAAGTTTTATCATGATTACCATTGTTTGGTAGTGCTTAAAAATGTTGCTTTTTACTCTCAAGGTTTTATTTATTTAAAGGGAATTTCCCCACTGGAGTCACCAAAAATGTTAGCTCCCTGTAATCAACAACATTGGCGAAAGTCTGGTCACAAGGAGAAACATCGTTTCAACCACTTTGGGACAAACAATCCAGTAATACACATAATTACCTTCAGAAATTATGAAAACACATAAGAGAAACAAAGTGTAACCTAAGATTAGATAAGGTACTTTTAAACCTAGTCTGCTTTCGGCCAACACTAAGGGAAACCTTCATAATCTACCTTTGGAGAATAGAAACCAGAAACAGGGAAAACAATCACTTTTCTAGTCCAACTTTAATAAGAAAATGATGAAAATAACTTTCAAGAAAAATGTTTAAAGAAAACAGTAGGACGAGGGAATGGCAACATTCCTAACTGCTTAAAATGTATTGAATCATTCTTAAATAAACAAATTGGAGGAAAACATGGAGATAAAGCTTATCAGTCAGAGAAGGGTACTGGTAAATAGTACATCCTAGCTCCATAAATGTTGTTATCTATCAGAGAATAGTGAACAATATGACATACATAGAAGGAGAAACAATAACGAAGAAAGGGGCACTTCACCAGTGATATAGACCAGGATCCCAAGAAACAAATTGTTATTGATGTCAAACCAGTTACAGTCTTTAGGTCCAATGTTTTAGTTTAGCAATCATCTTCACTATCCAGCCTAAATAATCTAACACAAACAGAGCTTCAAGGGCCAGTGAACACTATTTACAAATAGAAGTATCAAGCTCAATTATATTTCAAAGTTCTACAACCAACCCCTCATTCATCTTCTGCAGGAGTATATATAGAAGGATGAGGAGGTGAGATCTGATAAAAGATCTCAAAAACTAATTAATACAGACTTAAATGGCTTCTCGGCCTTTGAGGGGCTCAATAAAGAAGCTTACATAGGTGTCTTCTGTACTCAATGATTTACATAAAGATTAAGCTCGGTGGGAGATTTTGTTGACCTTTAAGGTTCTGTGTGATGTTGAGGTTACTCTACTGATAATTTTTCATCAGTTTTCTTGCAGAATTTATCCTCTGGTTGTGTTGTGATGCAGATATTTGGTCTTGATTAGTAACTTCGGCCTCTGATTGAATACTTTGTAGAAATTTGAATAATATCTGAACTATTCACCGAGATTATCCTGATTACACACTATTTAAGCTTCATGCATAATACATAACCTCTTCTACAATTGATCATCAATATGCGGAAATAGAAGCAGTTGCATGCGCACATTAAAACATAATCAAGCACACATATAACACAGTATGTAATGGGGAAAGAATACAGCTGAAAACCCCTAACTATCTGTATATTATAATGATAGAGAACATGTAACAATACATAGCACAAAGCTCTCACAGCTCTCAGCACTATCTCACATGCTACACACAAAATAGCATGGAAGATGAACAAGTCACAGGTTCAATTCTCCTCCACAAGTCTGCCTCCCTCTACTACGCAATCCAAGATGTGAATGAATGAGATCCAAGTTTGAATCCCCTAGCTTGCATTGCGCAATCCTCATTGGCAATCTCCATCAATGTGTGTGCAAATCTCATGCACAAGTATAGTCACAACTGATAGTCACACTCACCCTTTCACCCACCTCTAACACTGGTCTCCACTGAACTGTCCATGCATTGCAGTTAACTAATGTTTTCTTTAGTTCATTTATGAGTTAATAATTAGTGAATTAATTAATAATTAATTCACACCACTCATCACTAGTGTATTTATCAGTTAGACTAAATACAACTAGTTCAACTAAGTTAAACCGAACACAACTCCACCAACTGTCTCATCAACTCCACCAAACTCTGCCACATGAGTTCTAACTGAAGTCAACCATGCAATAGCTCAACTAACCCTTAGGAAAAGCGTATTTCCTTCTGTCAGCTGCATGTTCCACATCCAAGCATCAAACTGAAGTGCTCCAAGAGGATAAGATAATGTTTATAGTCCAAATATTATTAAGGGCTAATAATATTTGACTGATCTATTTTTAGACTGGCAGTCTAAAAATAGATTCCGCCCAATGTCTAAAAATAAAGGTCCATATATTTTTACCAAATTTACCAATCATCCATAAATAGCATCTTGCAACTCATAGACCATGATCCATATGTCTAAAAATAGACATAGTCTAAAAATAGACTTTGCGCCAAAAATAGCCTGCGGGCCCACTTAGTGAAGGCGACTTCTTTTCACTAAGCTCCATCATCTTGTTGCATTTTCAACACTCCCTCTCAACAAGATATGGATTATCTGCAACCCCTATCTTGCCTCTGTGGTATTCGAATTTTCTCCTGGTGAGCGCCTTCGTCAAGATATCAGCATCCTGATCCTCTGTGGGAATGTATGAAAGTAACATGATTCTCTGCTGCACACAATCTCTGATATGATGGTACCTGATGTCGATGTGTTTGGATCTATCATGAAATACTGGATTAGCTGAGAGTTTAATGCAACTCTGGTTATCACAATAAATCACAGTAGGCTCCAAGTGTGACCCGAACAACCCGACCAGGATTTTCCTCATCCATATGGCCTCCCATGTAGCCAAGCTTGCTGCCATATACTCAGCCTCTGCTGAATTGACTGCCACGGATCTCTGCTTCTTGCTATACCAAGAAACTGATGTCGACCCAATACTGAAGATGCCTCCAGATGTGCTATTTCTGTCCGTTGGGCTCCCTACCCAATCTACATCCGTGAAGCCACACAGCTTCACCTCATCCTCCTGTCTGTACCACAAGCCATATCCCAATGTGCCTCTAAGATAACGCAATACATGCTTGCCTGCCTTCCAGAAGAGCTTGGTAGGCTTAACCATAGCTTGCGAAAGCTGGTTAACAGCATAGCATATATCGGGTCGTGTATTGACCAGATACATAAGCGACCCCACCAACTGTCGATAGACAGTGGCATCCACTACCTCCGCTGAAGTAGCATTCTCCTTCCTCCAACCACCAGGAAGAGGAGTGTCAACAGGCTTGCAGCCTTGCATGTTGAACCTCTCCAGAATCTCCCGAGCATACTTGCCCTGAGAAACAAACAGTCCTCCACTGCGCTGCCAAATCTCCAATCCCAGGAAATAATGAAGGATGCCCAGGTCCTTCATCTCAAACTCTCATGCAAGATCCTCCTTGCATGAAAGTATCAACTGCTCATCGCCAGTCAAAATCAGATCATCTACATACAGTACGATGATCAACAGCTTCCCCTCCACCACAATCTGGTACAGGTTAGGATGCGCCTCACTCTTGGAGAATCCAAGCCCGGTGAAGTAGCTGTCTATCCGAGTGTACCAAGCACGAGGTGCTTGCTTCAGCCCGTACAGTGCTCTCTTGAGTCGGCACACATGCGACTCACTACTGAAGATCTCAAAACCTTTAGGCTGCTCTATGTACACCTCCTCCTCAATGACTCCATTGAGGAACGTAGTCTTCACATCCATCTGATGAATGTGCCACCCCATCTGCGCTGAGAGAGCTAGGATCGTCCGTATGGAAGAATACCTTGTGACAGGTGCAAAGGTCTCCTCATAATTGATCCCCTCTATCTGTGAGAAGCCTCGAGAAAAAAATCTTGCCTTGTACTTCTCCACACTCCTGTCAGCTGCCTGCTTCAATTTGTAGATCCATCTCGAACCCACCACTGATTTCCCTTCCGGCCTCGAGACAATCTCCCATGCACTGTTTCTGACAATTGAATCATACTCTTCCACCATGGCATCTACCCATGCGGGGTCCTCCACAGCTTCCTCGAAAGAGGATGGCTCTGTCATGACACATTTTCTCACAAGAGCCATGTATCCAGTGTACCGGTCCGGTGACTGTCTCTGTCTGCGCTGTGATGTAGGTGGTCCTACAACCTTCTCTGCATCTTGAGCCAGTCGCTCAGCTTCTGTAGTGCGCTTGCGCCCTCTGATGGTTGGCGCTGCATGAGTGGTCTCTACCACTCCATGAACTTCCTCTTGTGGCTGATCCACATCCTGAAGCTCATCCTTAGGAACTAATAGCTCCTCATCTGCATGCAAGTGTGGCTCCCTCTCAAGCGAACACTGCATGGTTTTCTCCTCCTGAACTTTGATATCTCGTCGCACAACAATCTTGCGATTGTCTAGAAAACACACATGATAGTTGTGGGGTGTATTACTGTACCCCACAAATATTCCAACCTCTGCGGTCAGATCCATCTTCTTCCTGGCATCCTTCGTCACATGCATGTAGACAGGTGAACCAAAAATACTCAAATGGGAAATATCAGGCCTCTTACCAGAAAATGCCTCCTTCGGTGTACTCATGCCAAGTATCTTTTGAGGACAACGGTTCTGCACATATACTGCAGTATTGCATGCCTCCACCCACAAGTGAAGGGGTAGGCCCTGATCATGCAACATCACCCGTGCAGCACCCACGATCATTCCGTTCTTCTGCTCAGCAACCCCGTTCTGTTGTGGGTTATGAGGTGCTATGAGCTCTCTCCGAATTCCTTCTGCACTACAAAAGTCCTTGAATTCAGTAGAGATGAATTCACCACCATTGTCGCTCCTAAGAGCCTTCACATGCTTCCCCGATTCCTTCTCAACCAGCGCCTTGAACTCATAGAACTTTGAGTATGTCTCGATCTTCTTCTGCATGAAGAAGATCCAGCACTTCCGAGAAAAATCATCAACAAAGATCACATAGTACTTGTGCTTTGCTGTCGAAGCTACTGAGAAATGTCCACACACGTCTGTGTGAATTCTCTCAAGCATCGTCGTGGCACGACTATCCTTCTCGTGAAAGGTGGCTTTCACAAATTTTCTCAAGGTACACCCCTTGCACTACTCTGACTACACAAGAGTGCCCTTAGGAAGCCCAGTAGAAATCTGCTGTAGTATCTTCAAAGCTCCATGGTGAAGGTGGCCCAATCTTCGGTGCCACAGCTCGCCATCATCTCGGCTCACCACTTCTTCCGCCTTGCATGCCATTGTTGCGCAGCCATCTACTTGAAATTGATAAAGGTTCTTGACTCAAACCCCTATCTTTCAGGTTTCTCCAGTTGTCTTACTGTGCAGGAAAGCCTTTCCTTCACTGAAGACAACATCGTACCCCTTGTCTTCCAACATCGCCACAGAGATCAGATTCTTCTTCAATCCTGAAACATGCATCACTTCCTTCAATATGAAGGGTTTACTAGACTCCCTCTCAAAGGAAATGGTATTGATACTGGTCGCACTGTATCTACCATCATCGCCCATCTCGATGTGCACTCCAAGATCTTTCTCATCCAGCTCTGAAAACTGATCTTGATCTCCAGTCATGTGAAAAGACGCACCACTATCCAAGAACCATACTGATCCCATCACACTTAATAAAAAGCATGCGATCAGTGAAAAATATAGCTCAAATGATGAGGCTAAGGCCTCTCCAGCTGCAGATCCAGCAGCCTGCTTATTTTTCTTCTTCTGCGGACAATTTGTGGTGTAATGTCCATGTTGGTGATAGTGAAAACACTTCACCTTGGACATGTCCTGCTTCTTTCCTTTCGCACCAGAATGAGAAGCTTTCTTGCTCTTCCCATTCTTTTCTTTGGTAGCCAAAGCACAATTTTCTTCATCAGATGCCTTTGATGAAGATCCATCCCTGGTACTCTGCCTTATCTCCTCTTGCACAAGATCCGACCAAAGTTGCTCCCATCCTGGAAATTTCTCCCGACCATTGACAGAATCCTGATAGGCATGCCAACTCTTTGGAAGTCCAAGGAGAGCCAAGCTCACCAATTCCTCATCATCTATAGTCACCCCCACACTTCCCATCTCATCCCTGCATTGGATGAACTTCGTGAGGTACTTGGGCATACTATCGCCTTTCTCCATCTTTATGTGTCTGAGTTTATCCTTGAGCGCCAACTTCGTCTGGTCGCTCTTGCTTTGGAATGAATTTTTCAATGCTTTCCACATCAAGTATGAAGAAGATTTTCCATGCATGCTAGATACAATGTGATCCTTCACGCCCTCCAACAGAATCCTTTGACATTTCGCCATCTTCTTTTGCCAAGCCTCAACTTGAGAAGCATCAATAGGCTTTGGGACCTCAGCCTCTATGAACTCCTTCAGCCCGTTATCATCTAATACCGCCTCCATTCTATCCTTCCATGCAACATAATTCGAACTGCCCTCAAGGGCATACTCCAGTCGTAATCTGTTGAAAGACATTTTGACTTCGACACCAAGAAAACTGCTACAAATTCGAATTCCAAATTCTACTGCAAATTCGAATTCCACCAGCTCAAAACTCAACCGCTTCTGATCTGTGAGAAAAAAGTATTTCTAGCACAAAGATTGATTGTAGGGGCATTTACTAGATATATCACCTTTCAGAGAAAGGATGGATCCAGAGGCTACCTGGCCCGCTTACAGACTCTGTCTACCGAAATAAATTTTAATCACTGTAATAGATCCGATGATCAATTTCGCTCCGATACCATGTATAAATTTGAATAATAGCTGAATTATTCACCGAGATTATCCTGATTACACACTATTTAAGCTTCATGCATAATACATAACCTCTTCTACAATTTATCATCAATATGTGGAAATAGAAGCAGTCGCATGCGCACATTAAAAAATAATCAAGCACACATATAACATAGTATGTAATGGGGAAAGCATACAGCTGAAAACCCCCAACTATATGTATATTATAATGATAGAGAACATGTAACAATACATAGCACAAAGCTCTCACAGCTCTCAGCACTATCTCACATGCTACACACAAATTAGCATGGAAGATGAACAAGTCACAGGTTCAAATCTCCTCCACAAGTCTGCCTGCCTCTACTGCGCAATCCAAGATGTGAATGAATGAGATCCAAGTTCGAATCCCCTAGCTTGTACTGCACAATCCTCATTTCCAATCTCCATCAATGTGTGTGCAAATCTCATGCACAAGTATAGTCACAACTGATAGTCACACTCACCCTTTCACCCACCTCTAACACGGGTCTCCACTGAACTGTCCATGCATTGCAGTTAACTGATGTGTTATTTAGTTGATTTATAAGTTAATAATTAGTGAATTAATTAATAATTAATTCACACCACTCATCACTAGTGTATTTATCAGTTAGACTAAATACAACTAGTTCAACTAAATTAAACCGAACACAACTCCACCAACTGTCTCATCAACTCCACCAAACTCTGCCACATGAGTTCTAACTGAAGTCAACCATGCAATAGCTCAACTAACCCTTAGGAAAAGCGTATTTCCTTCTGTCAGCTGCATGTGCCACATCCAAGCATCAAACTGAAGTGCTCCAAGAGGATAAGATAATGTTTATAGTCTAAATATTATTAAGGGCTAATAATATTTGACTGATCTATTTTTAGCCCGGCAGTATAAAAATAGATTCCGCCCAATGTCTAAAAATAGAGGTCCATATATTTTTACCAACACGACCAATCATCCACAAATAGAATCCTGCAACTCATAGACCATGATCCATATGTCTAAAAATAGACTTTGCGCCAAAAATAGCCTGCGGGCCCACTTAGTGAAGGCGACTTCTTTTCACTAAGCTCCATCATCTTGTTGCATTTTCAACATACTTTGAGGCACAAGTGGAATTTCGGTAGCTGGGAGGAATCAATTTTCCTCAGATGTGGTGGTGGAGGCTTTCTGTTGATAAATCACTTAAGATTTTCTTTAAAATATGTTTTAATTGGGGATAAGGATTTTGATAGTCATTCTTAGCCGTGATCCCCGTAAATCTGTCTTCAATCTTATGTCCTGGTACATTTTTGTCTTCGACACTGATACTCTCTAACTATGCTTGATTTACTATGTTTTGTTGGTATGCAGGGCTGCACAGGGGTGATATGGCATCAATGCCTCATGAAACATCGATGAAACGTGAATTTTAAACCCTGCGATTGATTTTATTTGGTGAATCGAAGGCAGGAGGATCGTCACCCTCTGCCTTTGAATTTTCTCCGAGCATAGCGGAAAAATCACTTGAAACCCTGCACAATACAAAAAATATTAAAAAATCCTGCATGTATAGGTTTATTGCTGTGGGAGGACATGTGGGGAGAGCATGGCCATTGGATGGCATCATCCAACGGTCGAGATTGATCAAAAAGGGGTCAAAAAGAAGAAGGGAGAAGTGAAACTGGAGCCGTCGATCGCGTAAAGATCGACGGTCGGGAACGGAGGCAAAAAGTCAAAGCAGAGGAGTCAGTTTTTGGAAAAACTAGAGAAATGGGTTAAAACTTGGGTTTCAGGCAAAAATGGTCACGAAATCAAGTTTGGGAATCGGGACAAACGTGGGCCATCAGATGGGATCGGCCCATGCGATCAACGGTGGAGGGCGGGCACCAATAAACCTTAGAAAACATGCCCGGTCATCAAACCTTTTAATAAAACCATGCTGCATAATTTTTCCAGGTCCAGATTTGCTGACTGGACGTGGAATCAAGGTGATGAATTTTGGGCCATCAATCTGCAGATCAGATCGATGGCAGAGATGCCTTTAAGGACCCCACTGTTCCATGGTTATAGCTCGGGCATCTTCGTAGAGCAACTAGCATCCGATGAGCGGCCTCAGATCAGATGGCGCACATCAATATCGCGCCGGGTCCATGTTCGATCTTTAACATGCGATGAGCGGCAGTTTTCTGAACAATGCTCAAGACACGTGTCAGGCAATGTATGGAATCACTGTCAATTGGGAAAAAAACGCCCTCTGCTTGAAGGCAATGTAATGGATACCGCCTGGTTTTGGAATGGTGAGTGGTTGGCGGGGACCACTGACTACGATGGATTGCACGCCGTCGATCCGTAGATCAGATCGACGGTGGAGATTGATTTGGAATTTTGCACCGGTGGAAACGTTATTTCATGATAAATCCGACAAATTTAAATAAAACTAAGGTTTAGACTTTGGGGGCGAGAGGTTAATTTTCAATATGGTTTTGTGCCTATTTGCGGGGCCTTTGGGCGCATGGGAGATAATAAGACTGAAGGTTAAAGCAGAGGGCTAATCGGCATCGGGTGACACGATAAGTGCTTGAAGGGTTGGTGCTTGGTTCTAGCACCAAGACGCATGGAGGGGAGGATTAAATACTTAGCCCAAGGGGCTTAAGTCCATAATATATATAAAATATGCATTTTAATGGTTTTTCAATGGTTTTCAAAGGAATTTGAGAGTTTCGATAAGGCCGGAAAGGATCTTAAACCTTACCAAAAATGGTTTTGAAGAAGGGAAAGGGTAAAAGCAGGAAAATGAAGGTTTTTCATGGGAGATGAAAGGCAAAGATGAGGTTAGTCTGGAAAAAGGGGGAAAGGGACTAGGGTGCTTGCAACAGTATTCTTTCTTAGGAATTAGTAGGATTTCTGAGTGTGGAAATGGGCACAGCAGTGAAATTGGGACAGAGGCATGAGGCCTTTAAGAGTCTTCAAGAGCCAACACTTTTTAGCAATAAAATTTGTTCCTTCAAGGCTCAAAATTTTTTTAGCCACCTTTTGCTATAACAAATTTATAGGTGGCTAACAGGTCCAATGGCCTAAGGCAATAACTTCTCATCTCTTTTTCTTCTGCCTCTACCTCCCTGAATTCTTTGACCGTGTAGGTACCGAAAGTGAGGGGTAGTGTAGGCGACAGCTTCTTTTTTCCCTTAGTCAGGACCTTAGAGAAAATGGATGTCATCTGGAAATAGACCTCTTGAATGAGCTTTTTATCTGTAACATATCAGGGCATAGCATGGGGAGCCTTGTATGAACCAAAGACTCGAATGAATGTGTATTCGGCAAGTGGGAAACAATGTGCCACCTTGCCTAACGTCCCCATGTCTCGCCAAGACATGCAGGGAGTGTCCTGGCTGAAAAATTTTCTGTAGAGAGCCAGGATGAAGACTTGAGAGATTAGCTCTATGTCCTACTTGTACCTGGAATCCCAAAATTCCTTCGTCTCTAAGTGGATTGGGCGTTCCTGCTTTGGATCCCAGTTGTGCACCCATCCCTCAAAGTGGCACCTCGAACAAACATCATCCAACAAGTAGGAGGCCATGTAGAATTCAGAAGGATATCCATCATCCGGTACCAGTGCTAAGGATATGTTTTTCTGAAGAGAGGCTACTAGTATGCTGGCCCAGTTGAACCAGGTGCCGTGCACAGTGACATACTCCATTAAGGTTACCCACGTACTGCTGAAAGTGGTAGCATCGGGACGCCGGTATAATCTACAAAGCATAGTGGCTACCAGTTTATACACCTTCCTAAGACCTGCCACTAGATATTTTTTATCCTTCTTGGCCTTGAATTTTTCAGGCTCCTCCCACCACCCTTTTAGAGTGTCTGTTATGGGGACTGCGTGGGTGATGGCCCAATCTTCTGTGAATACATTTTCTTATTCAGGCAATGCGTAGTAAACTTGAGCATCCGAGCCCTTCAGAGTCATGAAAGCTTTGCCTTCATAGTCCATGATTACCCCTTTTTGGGTCGGTGTTTTGTATAATCCATTCAATGACCTCCACGCATGGGAATATATCAAGGTGGGCACCTGCATGATGGAACCTTGACCTTTTAACTTGCATGTATGCCTGTCGGTCAGGGAGGTCCTCTGGGAATTCCTGTCGAGTGAATTCCTGGTACACTTGGTACCAACGCATGCTGTCCCATTTAGAAAATGTGCATAAGGTGTCCCTGTAGATCAGGGAAGGGGACATCGGTATATCCATCTATATTTCCTCTGATTTCGGGCTCTTATTCTTTTTTCAAGCCACTGGATGTCCCATGTCGCTTGAATCTGAGGAGACGGGGACACACTCTAAGTCTGCTTTGAATTCACCTGTCATGTTCATGAAAGAGTCCCAAGATAAGAAAGATGCCATGATAATACAAGCCTAGGCATAGTTATTAGTTTTTTCAACTAGAGAGGCAGGAAGGGTAGAATTGTTGACCTGTGACTAGGTTGCAGGGTCGCAAAGTTCATGATGTTAAATTCTCAAAAATTTCGCAACTCTGAAACGTTGTGACCTTGCAACCAGGTCGCGAGGTCTTTGGGTCGCAAACCCTATGAAAAATGATGGAAGTGCGACTTTGCAACCTACGACCGGGTCGCAGGGTCGCTAATTCGCAGGGTTGCGAGAAAGGAGAAAGGAGGGTGGATGTGACCTGGCAACTCAGCAACCAGGGTCGAAAGGGTCGAAAGGGTCACAAGTCATGCTAGGGCTAGCCGGGGGGTTTTAGCGCACGCTGCGTTAGGCAGATTTCCCTCTAACTTCAAAATGCAAGGCTAAGTGGGAAAAAACAGAGGAAGGGGGGCACTTTCAGGGGAAGGATACAAATCATAAGAGTCTGGATGGGAAGTAGTGGCAATATTATGCAAGGAGGGTAAGTGTTAGGGAAAAAGGGGGGGCACTTAAAAGGAGGAAAGAGAATGGACAATTTAAAGGCTAGGATAGGGGAAATTAAGGCAACAAAACCATGAAAGGAAATAGTAGAAGCAAAACAGTAACTTACCCGAGAAAATCGCGCTCCATTCGACCTGTCAGAGATGTTTTCTTTCTATCTGTCGCATGTACATAATGCGACCTAGCGACCCTTCTGTTTATAAAAGGGTTGTGCGTGCGAGCCATTAATGAGGTCGCTGGGTCACACTATTTGGAAGTTTGAGGGAGGTGCGACCTTGCAACCTTGCGACCTTGCGACCTTGGAGGTCACGGGGTCACAAGGTTGTGGGGTTGTGATTTTCTGAAATTCAAGAAATCTGCGACTTAGCAACTGAGCAACTTGGGGGGTCGCAGGGTCGCTAGGTCGCAGATCTAGGAAAAAGGGCCAATTTGTGACTTAGCGACTCTTAGCCTTTCTGGAATTTAACCTAGCTTTTTTATGCTCAAGGGTCTCCAAAACATTTTAAAAGGGTGGATTTTTTTGGAGGGTGTTTTAGAGACTACAACAAATGGCGATTCACTGGTCGGATCCAGAGCCTCTACCGATGGTTTTCCTTGTTGAGGGGAGGGAGGGGCCTTCACTAGCTGTTCCTTTCACCTTAAGGTCCCTACTACCTTGCCTTTGGCACTTTGCGAGGTTGCTTGGCCTACTAGCCTGTTTAGGTGCTGGTTAACCAAGTTTCATTTCTTCAGGATTCTAGACTGAAATGGTTGGAGAACTTCAAGTACCCACAGGATCCGGTACGATTATTTTGTCCTCATTATATGGCTTCACTGCCTGTGAACCTCGTGGTCCCGGCGGAGTCACTGCCTAGGCATCATAAATGTTGCTCGCTACTAGCAAGCCTGGTCAATACCCCGACGGAGTCGTCACATCGCCTCTCTGCACAAGAAGCCTTTCTCAATCCTTTACCCTTTATTGGTGTTCTATTGCACTTATTTTGAATTTTCCTAAGGCACTTATTTAGGTGTGCTCATGGCACTTATTTTAGAGAGGAAATTTTTCCTAGGCGGATGAGGGATCCTGACTTATTTTACTTACAAGAGAGGTTTCTCCTAGTCTGTATGAGGACTTTGGTTTTTCACGGATATCCTGATGTCACTCAAAGTTAACTTTGTTCCCTTTCGATCTGGTCACTTCTTTATCCAACTTCCTTCTCATAGACACCCTTTCAAGCTTGCTAGGTGAGCTACCCGCGCTTGGTGGCTCGAGCCAGGTCATGTACTACCTTTGGGTCTCAATTACAGGCAATCTCTCACCACCTTTGTGTCTTTGGGGAGAGGCTTCCCATCAACATAGAACCTGGTGTAGTATGCCAATTGTGTGACTCCTACAAGGCCTTCCACCTTATTGAGTTTTAGTTTTTTTTTTTTTTGGATGAAAGGATGCCTACAAAATGAATTAAAACAGAAAACAATGAAATATGGTATAGGGGTGGGATAGCCCTATGAGGGCTACTAAGTGAAGTAATGTTTGAGGTCATGCCCATTCACCGGGAGGACCTCGACTCTTCCCTCTAGAGTTTGCAGTCTAAACGTGTGGGAACCTAATTTCTCCTTAACCTGGAATGGACCTGTCCACAGGGCTTGGAATTTGGAATGTTTTCCCTTCTCTTCGTGAGCTTTATCCCACTTAAGGACTAGGTCTCCTACTTCAAAATTTTTACTCCCTGCGGAATTTTTATCAAACCATCTCTTAATATGACTTTGGTGGATGGCGAACTTTTCCCGGGTTTTTTGTCTCTCTTCCTCCAGTTTCAGTAGTGTGTCGATCCGATCTGCAAGGTGGGGCATGGGGTGCCATGGATTTCTTGGGACAACTTAAGGGTAGGGAGAGATAAGTGGGGAGGAAGGACGACTTCTTTTCCATACATGAGAAAATATGGGGAGGTGTCGAGCGAGGATTTGGGTTTGACACGGTCAGCCCAAAGAGCATTGTGGAGGGCGTTATGCCAATTTTGCTGGTGGGACAACAGAGTCTTCTTGATGATGCGGATAAGATTTTTATTAGTTGACTCAGCTAACCCATTTCTTTGGGGGTAATAATTTGTAGAATTTTTAAGCACAATATCATTTTCCAAAGAAAAATCATACAATTTAAAAGATGAAAAATAAGTTGCATTGTCAAAAACTAAGGAATTTGGAACACCAAACCTAGTGATGGTAGAATGAGTGACAAATAATATTACCTCATTGTTGATTTGGCATAATGGTATTGCTTCGACCCACCTGGTGAAATAATCAGTAGCAGTGAGAATATACTAGTGTTGCTTGGAGGAGTGAGGTAGGATTTCACTGATCACGTCTAAAACCCACTATTGAAAGTGTTACTCTATTGCCACTGACTGTAGGAGAGTGGCTGGCTGCGCTTCTCGGTTGGCGAACTTCTGACATGGGGTACACTTCTGGACATACACATGAGAATCTCTTAAAAGGGTTTGCCAATAGTACCCTGTGTGCATTATTTTGTGGCTGGTGGTATCACCAACAAAATGCCTTCCGGCTGGTCCGTCGTGTAGTTCGGTCAGGATGCTCTGTGCTTCATCATGTTCCAAGAAACATAGCAGAACTCCATCGTGATGTTTCTTGAAAAGCTTACCTTGGATTAATTGGTAATATGCAGCCTTAAACCTTATTGCACGTTTTTGCCAGGAAGTCAAAACAGGGTCCAAGACGCCATGGGCCAAATATCCCAAAATGTCAGAGTACCAAGAAGGGTTTCTCTGCTGAGGTGCATGGTCACTCTGATACATGTTGATTTTCTGTTCCCAACACTCTTCTTAAACCCCGTGTGAGCTTTCTGCCTCCGCAGCCATTTGGCAGAGTCCTTGTCCTTTGACAGTGTGTGTTGGTTTGAACTCTAGGTCATACTCTTGAAGACATGCCATCCAGTTCCCTCATATCTCACCCAGCTCTTGCTGCATGAAAAGTGAGTGGATAGCTGGGTGGGGGACGAAAATTGTGACATGGTTTTTCAAGATGTATGGCCTGAAATGCTTGACTTCTTTGTAGACTACATAGGCCTGCTTTTCAATCTTAGGGTAATTCAGTTCAGCTCCCTGCAACCCAGTAATCATGAAGGATATAGGCCGTTCATCATTGTTGGCATCTTTCTGCGTGAGGACAGCTGTGAGTGATGAATCTGAAGTGAAGGTATACAAGGTGAAGCTTCTGCTAAAATATGGACTTTGGAGAGATGGTGCTTCAGCTATAGCCTACTTGATTTTATTGAAATCCTCATTCTCTCGCAGATTCCATTTGAAAATTGCATTCTTCTTGATCATCCCCTGCAAAGGCCTGACTATTTGGGAAAAATATGATATGAATCTTCGTATAAAATTGATTTTCCCAAGGAAATATTGCATGGCCTTTTTACTGCTATGGGGTGGAATTTGGGCAATGGCTTTTGCCCACTCAGGATCTACAACAATGCCTTTCTTAGTTATGATGTGGCCCAGCAAATTCCCCTCTAACACGACGAAAACACTTTTCTTTGGGTTGAGTGAGATCCCGTACTTCCTGCACCTTTCAAAAATTTTCTTGAGGTGGCGTAAGTGATCGCCCTGGTGTTTTGAAAACATGGTGACGTCGTCCAAATAGACTACCATGCTCCATCCTATTAAACCACGGAAAGCTATATCCATGGCCCGTTGAAAATTTTCCCGCGCATTTATTAATCCGAAGGGCATGTAGCTGAAAGCGAACGTTCCCCATTTGGTCCAGAAAGTAGTTTTCAATCTGTCTAGCTCAACTACCAGCACTTGGTTGTAACCGGAGAACCCATCCAATAAGGAGAACATTTCGGATCCAGAAACAGCTTGAAATATTTGTTCCATAGGGTGCACTGGGTAATTGTCTTTGTCTGAGGCCCGATTTAAATTTCGAAAGTCCACGCACAAATAGATCTCGCCAGAATTTTTCTGTACCGGGACCAAATTTGATACCCAAGTGGAGTGGTGAACTTTGAATATGATGCGTGCATCCAAAAGCTTCTTAAGTTCTTTCGGAATCATCGGCTCCATTTTAGGATGCACTTTCTGAGCTTTTGTTGGGAAGGCTTCACTCCTTCCTTCGTAGGTATCACGTGATGAATAATACGAGTATCATACGTATGTAAATCATCATACATCCAAGAAAAGACATCTAGGTACTTCCAGAATAGCTGGGTGAAAGCCTGCCTCTCATGGTCAGAACAATCTTTTGCAAGGTTGATGGACTTCGGATCCTCATCTGATCCTAAGTTCACCTGCTGATGTGGCAAGGTGGAACTTTGTATTTTGGTATTTGCGGGCCTGCAGAAATGGCTTTGCAGATCAAAGAGCTTTTCAAGTGACACAATCCCTTTGGGCGAGGGTTTTTCTTTGCGTTTCTCATGCTCTTCCTGCAAAGCTTGATCATGATCCACCTCATCTATCACCATGTCTTTGAACACTTCGGTGTTGAGCATGAATTCCAATATCTGTTGGTCATCATCAAAGATGTGTAAATTAGTAATATTATCTGGCATGGAGGGTTTATACATTAATTCAATAGAAAAGCCATCCCTCAGAGGTGTAAATCTAGCAGTAGCATTAGCCAGAGTATCAGTTGCTGCATTATGCATTCTAAGCACAGATTTGATACCAAATGCATCAAAAGCAGAAATAAGATGCCATACCTCTTGTTGATAATATTTTAAGTGCAAAGACAAGAGATGGATGGTATTGCATACCTGATGAGTGATGATCTCAGAGTCTCCGATAACCTGTAAACATCTTACCTTTAATTCTTATGCCTTCTTAAGTTCGAGGACTAAGGCTTCATATTCAGCAGTATTTTTGGTGCACTGGAACTCTAACCGACACGAAATCAAGAACTTGTTCTTCTGGGGGTCCAGCAGGATGCAGCCCGCACCAGCTTTGCCATGTGTCTTAGAACCATCATAATACAAGATACACACATCATTTTCTGGCTCTGGATTTTTGGGTTGGGGAGGAATTTTGGCTTGGTGTATGACAGAGGTAGCTTGGTTTTCTGTGACGAGTGTTAGTTTTGACTGGACCTCTGGGCTCACTGGGGACTGAGGAGAATGGTAAAATCCCAAAATGGCCTCTAAGAAACACATGTCAAGCTCTTCCTAGGAAAATCTGACAGGTTCATTAGTAGCGTCCAAATCAGTCATAGTGTGTTTCATATAAGGTTCACTTTCAACCCTGATTTGGTTGTTCTAGCCCTTATAGGGAAGCCACAGGTGGGACCAGTCGGTAGAAAAATACCCTTGTAGCTTTTTGGACCAGTCCTTGCTAAGCAATAGGCTGTAGGCTTCCAAGATGTCTACAACTACAATTTTTATACAATGATGGACCGTAGAGTCAAAAGAAAGGCGGATGATGACATTATTCAGCTCTCCTACGGTGGGCACTTGTGATCTGTCAAGTTGAATGATCCTAGCATCAGTTTTCTTTGGGCTAATGTTCAGCTTTTTACAAATAGACATGGGCATAAAATTTGTGGATGCACCGGAGTCAACGCAGCAGTTATAGATGTTGAAGTTGAAAATCTCAAATGATAAGAGGAAGGGAGGAGTGCATCCCCTAGAATTTTCATTTATGGCTTTTACAATAGATTGGACACTCAAACTAGCTTGTGAAAATGTATTTCTCATAGGCTTAGTAGTTGAGGTGTTGGCGAAGGCTTTGAGAATAATCTCTCGCTAATTGGTGATGCGGGAAAGCTCATAAAGGGAGATGTTGGCTTTGGTTATTTTCATGTCCTCAACAATGTTGTAACTAGAATCGGAATGAGGACTAGGTTCGGAGGTGGGTTTGGGCGACCCGACCAGGAGCTTGCTCTTTTGGTTTACTCAGGAATTGTAGGGAGTGGAATTCTCAGGAATAATACTTTGTTGCTCATTCCCACGAGGTAGGATTTTCCTTAAGAAAGCCCTCTTCTTCTCTTCAAAGGATTTCTCGGGAACGGGTCCTTTACTTCTAAGGCCATAATTTCATATGGGTTTGACCTTAGGATCACCAGCCATGTTGATATCAGTGATGGTATGATTTCTCTCCCCACGGATTACATCAAACACAAGAATAGAGGATCCTGGTTCTTCATAAGGGGGAAAATTTTCTTCATTTTCAGAAACATCATCCTCCCCTACGTCCCCTAGGGTTTGATTCTGTAGAAGTTGATTTACTACTGCAGTCATGTCACCGATCCATTGTGGGCATGTATTTTCAGAGTGGGTAACCTGGTGGAAAGAACATAAGTTATCTTTTCTGATTTCTTCCACGTTGAGAATAGTGTTCGAGTTAGACGGAGGTCGGCTGGTGGTGGGGTTATTCTTTCTAAAAAATGGCTTTTGTGTCTTAGTGCCAGTAGTGGATTCTATGCCCTTTCTCTTCAGGTCAGAGACTTCATTGGTCAATATCTTAAGGGTCTTTTCTATACTCTCGAAGTCAAAAACATCCTTGTCCTTATCCACGGTCTTGGGTGTGGAGGACTGACTTTTCTTCGCGGTAGGTTTGTGGTCATCACTCACTTCATGATCAATGACCCTTATAGAAAGCATGTCCTTTCCTACAATAAGGACGGCCATGTAATTTTCCCCAAGGGTGGCCCTAGCTTTGCATTTTACAAAGACGGAAATATCCCTGGGGAGAGTCTTTTTATAGTAGTCTATGGTAATGGAGTCATCCAACGCCAAGTTGTGGGGGGGATTTTGCAATATGGTAGCAAAGCGCTGATTAAATTCCCTAACCTTTTATTTCTTTTTTCATTTAGTGGTACTTAACTCCGTGAGGAGAATGGAAGGGGTTTTGTCTTATGAAAATTTCTGCAAGAAAATGTGACGGAATTGGTCCCATGACATTATGGAGGCACTTGGGAGGGAGAAGTACTAGGTGGCCACTTTGTTCTTAAAAGTGTGTGGAAAAAGGCGACAAGCAACATCATTTGTTTGAAATCTCATAATTTGCAATGCAAGATAGAAGTTTCTTATATAATCCTCGTCCACTGTGCCTTTCTCGAGGTCAAACTTGGGGAGATTATTCTCACGGTGTCTAATCATGTCATGGATGGGGCCCAAAATATCTAACGGGGGATGGGCCATCCAGGCCAATGGTTGTACCTTCCTGGCATGCTCATGGTGCTTGATCTCAAATTCAGATTCACTCCCCGTTCCCAACGTGGATTCTTCTCCTCCATGACGAGAGTGCTCATCTTGATATCCCTCACGGTTGGCCATATTTCTGAGATATCCCCAATTGTAGATAGGTGGCATATTCTGGTTTTGACAGCGGTGGGCGGCATGGTGTTCTTGGCCACAGCCTCTATCTCCTCTACCTCTATTTCCACAGCCTCTATTCCCCTCGCCTTCATTTCTTCGCACTCTATTTCCCTCGCCTTCATTTCCTCGACCTCTATTTCCCTCGCCTCCTGCTGGCAGGCGGCGGACCTGATTGTTGTTAGCTAGGGCTTGGTTGGGCTGAGGGTCAGGATGGGGTTCATTCACGTCGGGTTCCTCCTCTTCGGCCCCTTGGAGTTTGGGAATCAGTTCGTTATTCTGGATAGCGGTGGCGAGGCCTTCAACCATCAAATTTATCAACTGAGGTAGTGCATTTATAAGGGCACCATTGCGAGTGATGTTAGTAGCAGGGGTCCTAGTATGGGTCAAGAAACTCATGACCGGGGTGAATTGCAAATCCCTGATGAGATTGCGAGCAACTAGGTGTAGGGTTCTCAACTGCTCCCTAGTGACCTCGTAAAAGGATCCTCCTCCCCTTGAACAGCTTCCAAAGGGGGAGGAATATTGTCATCATTTATGACCTCCCCTTGGGGAGTTTGTGACAGAATATTGCTTGTGTGCTGCGAGGATGCCATCAGGCCCTCCTTCTACCACCAATTATGTTGATGGGAAATTTTGTCTAGTCAACAGCAATGGATCTCCCCGGTAAAAGGTCCCAACTAGACCCTAAAACATTTGGAGAAGGGATCCTGTCTGGGGTGTGGATCCGACTACTGCTTAAGTCTCCTTTCCTTGGGTCTCAAAATAACTCAACGAACCTGCGGGCACACGCTTATTCAGACGATACAAGATACATGATTGATGATTTTAAGCAAGTATATAACACTATGGGTAGCAAGATGAATAATAAAACATGAAGCCAAAATAAATACTGTCAATAACATATCATAAGGGTCATGCTTGCACATTGTTCTAGCCACAGAAGAAACAATTCTTTATGGCAGGAACAACCTTCACTTCCTTAAATGTTTATGATGAAAATATAAATGTCAGTAAACGAAGTTATTAACATTCATTGAGGAAGCATAGATAAACTTAACACCATTAACACAAGTACATAGAACTATAATGCATAAATGATGCCATCAAGGAATGTAGTTTCGTTAATCAAAAGATGTTTGAAACTGAAAAGGAAATACTCATAATGTTCGCACAGAAAAACACATTAGATCCAAAAGGAGTTTAACAAGTATCTGTATTCATATGCAAAAGAGTGTTATCCTTCTATACAATGCTCTTTCTAACTCTTTGAGTCGCAAAAAAAATATCTTGTTACAATCTTCCCGAAGGGAGTTTTACAGACCAAAATTTTCCCCTTGGGCTTCCTGACTTTTCGCCTCCCCAACTGTTGAACTGCCCTACGACCTGAATGAGAGCTATGACCTGTGACCCAGCTGCAAAGTGTGACCTGCGACCTACTGCCACACTCGGTCATGAGAACGTGTGTGCGATCGTGAGGTCAGGGGCATCAACTTGTTGTTCTCTGAGGAAGTTCTGCCACGCACGATAATCCGCTGCTATGGGGGAAATCAAGGGAACTTCTTCTCTTAACCGATGCAGACACTCCAAAGCATTAGGAATTAAATTTTCCCTTTTTTGCGTGAGTAGGTTGGATAGGGAGGCCAGTTTGGTGTAGATCCAGACTGGTGTGACAATAAACTTACCCAAGTTCTCCTGTGATGCTGCAACATTGGAAGTGGAAATGGCTTGTCTAATGGGTTGCAAAAATGTCTGAATTTCCTGATCCACCTGTTCCCATGTCTTCTCCTCGCTCAATGCACCCAGTGATGGAATGTGATGTAGTGCATACATTGAATCGATGCCGTTGATTAGATTCTCGTAGGCGGCCATTACCTTATCTAGGTCCTTGGATAGCTTATCTTTAGACTGCATTTTAATCCAAATCTGGACCTTGGCATCTTGTGTGTGGATCTAGACTTTATTTGGCAAGTTTTCGGGAGCCTGGGGGTACCAGCCTATCCATTCTATCATTCTATACAAAGCAGGTGAGGCCTCCTTCAACTACTCGCTCCTCTGCTTGGTCTCTTCTTGGGCTCTTACGAAGGGGGAAACTGTTTGTTGTTTTATAGTAAACATTTCCCCATAGACCTGCCTCATGGTGACCTCTACTACATCTAGCTCTCTTCAGATGGTGAGTGGTACTTCATTGATAGGGGCAATTTTGTCTTGGAGTTGTTGAATCTCTTCCCTTAACGCTACCTTTTCCTGCTCTGCCCTTGCCTCCCTCCGCTCTGATTCTTGTAGCTTATTTTGTAGAGAGAGGATCTCTCTGCTCATTCTCTTTACATTTTCCTCCATGGCCTCAGTAAAACCCATGCTGGCCAATGCTATCATTACTGGGTTAGTCCTAGTGTCTAGGACTATATCTTTCTCTGTCGTGGCTGTGGATGAGGCGGAAGGGTTTCAGGCCAGGCATCTTCTTTTCTCCTGTCGGATCTTGAAGGAGAACTGATCGTATGTGAGCCTAGTAAGGTTGAATAATTCCTCTTATTGCCCTTTATAGGAACTCACATCAGAGAGTGCAGAACATGTATTGACTACATGCACTTCGATGGGCTGTAGCTCCATTTGTGATTCTGCACCTTGGGGAGATGTCTCAATGTTCTCCAGTATTCTATCCTCCTCCCCTTTTCTTTTCTTTTCTTCCTCCTGTTTCCATAGCCGCTCTACTTCTGCCTTTTCATGTTCTATTTTCCGCCTGTGCTTTGCTTCTGCCGCTGCTTCCTGTTCGTCTTTCCTCTTGTATTTGGATGCTGCTACTGCTGCCTATTCTTCTTTTCTCTTGCATTCATCTTCCGTTGCCGCTTCCTGTTCTGCTTTCCTCTGGTGTTCGGCCTCCACTTGATCTAACTCTCTTTTGAGTTGCCATTCCACCTCAGCCTCTGCCTCTTGTTCCTCCTTTTTTCTCTTGGCCTCTTCTGCCTGATTCTTCTTTTACTATGACCTTAGGCTCCTTTTTCACTTTTCTTCATCCTCTTTCATCTTCTTTTCTATTTCATGCTGAGCCTTGGCTTCCTGCTCTTTCTGTTGGGCAGTAGTGTTGTGCCCTATACTGGTTTGAGGCTTCTTAGCCTGAGAAGAAGAAGTGCCTCCTAATTCACAGCTTCTTTCCTCTAATGTATGGTCATCTAGGTCTTCTTGATCAGACCATGCCCCCGAGGCGAGTTTCCTATCTGCATTATACTAGTTTCTTTTCTCATCCTCGCCCGGGCACTTAGTGTGCTGGTAGTTCTATTTGAACTTAGCCCGCTTACAGTGAACAGGGACTATCCTCTCTGGGTCATATGTTCGGTGATCCAATGGCCCGAGGTGATAAATTCTCATCTCTTCTTCTTCTGCCTCTACCTCCCTGAAATCTTTAACCATGCAAGTACCGACAGTGAGGGGTATTGTATGCCACAACTTCTTTTTACCCTTAGTCGGGACCTTAGACAAACCGAAGTCATCTGGAAACATACCTCTTGAATGAGAATTTTATCTGTAACATATCGGGGCATAGCATGGGGAGCCTTGTATGAACCAAAGACTTGAATGAATGTGTATTCAGCAAGTGGGAACCAATGTGCCACCTTGCCTAACGTCCCCATGGCTCACCAAGACATGCAGCGAGTGTCCTGGGTGAACAATTTTCTGTAGAGAGCTAGGATGAATACTTGAGAGATCGTCTCTATGTCCTGCTTGTACCTAGAATCCCAAAACACCTTCATATCTAAGTAGATTGGATTTGCCTGCTTTGAATCCTAGCTGTGCACCCATCCCTCAAAGTGGCACGTTGAACAAACAACATCCAACAAGTAGGATGTGATGTAGAATTCAAAAGGATATCCATCATTCGGTACCAGTGCCGAGGATATGTTTGTCTGAAGAGAGGCTACCAGTATGCTGGCCCAGTTGAACTGGGTGTCGTGCACAATGACATAATCCATTAAGGTTACCCATGTACCGTTGAATGTGGTAGCATCGGGACGCCCGTATAATCTGCAAAGCATAGCGCCTACCAGTTTATACACCTTCCTAAGACCTGCCACTGGATATTCTTGATCCTTCTTGGCCTTGAATTTTTCAGGCTCCTCCCATCACCCTGTTAGAGTGTCTGTTATGGGGACTGCGTGGGCGATGGCCCAATATTCTGTGAAGACCTCCTCTCGTTCAGGAAATGCGTAGTAAACTTGAGCATCCGAGCCCTTTAAAGTCACGAAAGCTTTGCCTTCATAGTCCCTGATTACCCAGTTTTTGGGGTCAGTGTTTTGTATAATCCAATCAATGACCTCCGCGAATGGGAATATAGTATGGTGGGCACCTGTATGATGGAGCCTTGACCTTTTAACTTGTATGTATGCCTGTCGAGAAAATTCCTGGTACACTTGGTACCAACGCATGTTGTCCCCTTTGGCAAATGTGCACAAAGTGTCCCTATAGATTGGGGATGGGGACATTAGTATATCCATCTCTATGTCCTCTGCTTCTGGGCTCTTGTTATTTTTTCAGGCCACTAGAGGTCCCACGTCACTTGAATCTGAGGAGACAAGGACACACTCTAAGTCCACTTTGAATTCAGCTATCATGTTCATGAAAGAGTCCTAGGATAAGAAAGATGCCATGATAATACAAGCCTAGGAACAATTATTATTTTTTGCAACTGGAGACACAGGAAGGGTATAATTAGCGACCTGTGACTGGGTCGCAAGGTCACAAAAGTCATGATGTTAAATTCTCAAAAGTTTCACAACTTTGCGACCTTTGCAAACCCTAGGAAAACTGACGGAAGTGTGAATTTGCAACCTGCGACCAGGTCGTAGGGTCGCTAAGTTGCGGCGTCACAGGAAAGGAGAAAGGAGGGCAGATGCGACCTAACAACTCATCCACTGGGGTCGCAAGGTCACAAGGGTCGCAATTCACGCTAGGGCTAGCCAGGGGGTTTTAGCGCGTGCCGCATTAGGAAGATTTCCCTCTAACTTCAAAATGCAAGGCTAAGTGGGCCAAAACAGAGGAAGGGGGGAACTTTTAGGGGATGAATACAAATCATAAGAGTCTGGATGGGAAGTAGTGGCAATATTATGCAAAGAGGGGAAGTGTTAGGGAAAAATTGTGGGCACCTTAAGTCTTAAACGATAAAAGGAGCAAAGAGAATGGACAATTTAAAGGCTAGGATAGGGGAAATTAAGGTAAAAAAACCATAAAAGGAAACAGCAGGAGGAAAACGGAAACTTACCCTGGAAAATCGCGCTCTATTCGACCTATTAGAGATGTTTTCTTTCTATCTGCCGCATGTACATAATGCGACCTAGTGACCCTTCTATTTATAAAAGGGTCACATGTACGAGCCATTAATGAGGTCGTTGGGTCGCACTATTCGGCGGTTTGAGGGAGGCGTGACCTTGTGACCTTGCAACCTTGTGACCTCGAAGGTCGCGGGGTCGCAAGGTCACCAGGTCACGATTTTCCGAAATTCAAGAAATCTGTGACTTAGCGACTTAGTGACTCAGGGGGTCGCGGGGTCGCTAGGTCGCAGATCTGGGCAAAAGGACCAATTTACGACTCAAAGACTCTTAGCCTTTCTAGAATTTAACTTAGCTTTTCTATACTCAAGGGGCTCCAAAAAATTTTAAAGGGTGGATTTTTTTGGAGGGTGTTGTAGAGGCTACAACATTACCCAATTTTGATGGGTCATCCAAATGCACTGCCAAATATTGGGTAGAGAAAATTGACATCTACTTTCAGTTGAACAAGGTTCTAGAAATGGAAGCCATTAAGATTGCAACATTGCACCTTGAGGGTGAAGCACATGACTGGTGGTTCCATGGCTTGTCTACATTGGGTCATGCCAATGTGACTGCTTATTCAGGGTTCACTAGAAGGATAGTGGAAAGATTTGATAGAAGAGATCCAGAAGCACCATTCATGAGCCTTTCAAAGTTTAAACAATCAGGTAATGAAGAAACTTACATCTTTGAATTTTTAATACTTTTTGTTATGGTTCTTGATTTGTTTGTAGCAAGAAGGGTGTAGATGTTCATTAATGGGTTAGATGAACCTCTTCATGGGTTGATTAAATATACCAAGCCCACTACCCTACATGATTCTATTGAAATGGATAGAGACCTTCAATATGCCTTGCCAAAAGAAAAGGAAACATTTCAGCATAAGCCCTCTTTTCCTTCAAATGGAAAGGAAGAAAAGGTTGCTCCTTCAAAGGAGAGTCCAAATAAAAAGAACCTATTGATGATGATTTCCAGAGAGATCTAAGAAGAAGGAAGCTTTGCCTCACTTTCCAAGAAGATTAGGCACTGGGACATAGATGTGCAGCTGGAAAATAACATTACATAGAGGTCTTACTAGATGATGAGGAGGAAGAAGAAGATGAACCAAGAAGAGGTCACAACACTGACATTGCAGGAGAAGAACCTACACCATAAGGAAATGGGAGTGGAGCATTTGATCCTATTAGAGAGGCTCTTGCATCTTTCAGAGGAGTAACTAAGTAATTTACCTTAAGAGTTCAATTTTCCATCTTGAATTAGAGGGTTTATGTTTTGGATGATAGTGGGGCTACCCACAATTTTATTGATGCCCAACTAGTGCAAAGGAGGGAAATACACATTGATGATTTTGAGGGATTCTCTGTTTTGGTCCCAGGAGATATAAAAATGAAATGCATGCATTATGTCCCATCCTTATCATCCAGCATGGGAACATATACATTGATTGATCACTTATTTGTGGTTGACATACCTGACACCAATGTGATATTGGGTGTTTAATGGTTGATTACTTTGCGGAAAGTCACCATTGATTGGGAGGCTTTGCAAATCAAATGGGTGGATAAAAAGACTGGTAAGACTCAAATGACCAAAGGCATGCATACATATCCCTCACATATAACTTCCACACAGAAATTAGAGATGGATTTGCGTAGTGGAAGTAAGGAGCTTACAATCCCATCTATTATGCTCATGAGATTGCTGCATGGGACACTATTATCTAGGGAAAACCCCCTGAGAGGCCACCTAATTCATATTTGGTGAGAGATATCTCACAACATGATGCTTCAAGCATAGTTCTAAAAGGGATGGGAGCATTGGAAGACAATGATACAGTGCTAGGAGTCTTGGGTAGGCTCAAGGAGGAGGGAGATCTTCTCCCAACATCATCATTACCCACTCTCATTTCAAATTCCATGCTATGGGAGGAGAAGCATGGAATAAATTACCTTCCAACATGTAACTTTGGCATGGGATATGTTAAGGATGAGAGCAGCCATATGACAGACATTTGTGTTGATAGATAATCAACGTTGTCATTATGGGAGATTGATCCATATTGGAAATCCCAATTGTTGGTGGATTACTCCAAGGATCTTCACACATGCATGACACTTGATGACCAGCTACATAAAGAGGGATATTCAGTCCAAGAAGGAGTCATATATTATCATGGTAGGATCTTCTTGTCTAGAGCCTCCAAGCTCAAGGATAATTTTCTATAAAAGGCCTATGAAGAGTACTTTTTTAGCCACACATATTCCATGAGATTCTACAACATCATCATGAGAAGCTACACTTGGAAGGGCTTTGAAGGAGAACTATATCAAAATTTTCAAATATGCATGTACCATGTGGAGATGGGGTAGCAACATAACTCTATAAAGGAGTTAATTCAACTATCTCTTTCTCTTTTTGAGAGAGGGGATAGATCTACGCACCACTCCATTTGTTTAAGGAGGAATTTTGGTGAAGAATATGCTCATGTAAATAATGTTTCATTTGATTATTGTTTGAATTATTTCACCATGTATATGTAGGCCATAACTCCAAGAAGGATTATTGTACCTTATAAAATTCATGGCCAACTTTGGGCCACAAAAATTTCTGAACATGGCCACTCCCTTGGAGGACAAACGCAGATTTTGTTTCATGATGGTTGCATTCCTAAGGCACAAAATATATCTCACACTTTCAGCCATAGTGAGATGTATTGGGAAGCAAGTAAGTGGTGGGGAGACCACTTATCACATCATGATATGATGCATTCAAGAGATGTGCTGCGTTGGTTCCACATGTGGGACTATGACTCCCCTCCATATGAAAAAAAAATTGTTTTTATATATGTAGTTTTGATCCCATACATTGATGATATACTTGTACTTCTTATGGGAATGTATGGAGGGAGGATGGGAGGTATGTATGTGCCCTATGGGATGGAGATTCTACATGTACCTTATTCTATATGTTTTTGGGAGAACATTAGGCAAACCATGTTTGTTTCATTTGAGCTATTATCTCCTTATGGGATGGATTACTTGTATCCCATGAGAACTTTGGAGGATAAATTCATGGAGGGATGGATTACCAAGCTTATGAGGGAAGCTTATCACATGTTGTTGTCACCAATGGAGGAGGAGAAGAGTTTCAGCACTCACCTTGTCAGTTGCTTGAGGACAGGCACCATTTGGGAAGGGAGGACTGTAATATTCTCAATTATTCATGAGCTAATTGGATTATTAATTTTTGTTTTATTACTTTGTTTAAAGAAAAAGAGGGAAAATGAGGTCCATATTTATCCTTAATCATGAATAAATCAATGCAAAATATGAAAGAGAAAAATCTTGGCAGCTTAATTGAAGAACCATTGGTTTGAAAGGGTCTGGATCATTTTGACTAGGTCAACCTTGACCAAATATATAGCATTGTCATGGAGGAGTGGCAATCAATGAGGTACAACGCAATTTTAGATGGAGATGCTTTGTGTGAAAGGAGTGTTATCATTGGATGTGGTTTATGGTTTGCAGGCTCTTGTCTTATAAAAGGAAGAGAATGGCAGCAGTAGAAGGTTATTGATGTATATGATATTTATTAATATATGGTCTATTTAGACATATATCTCTCTCTTGTTGTTTAGCTGAGATTGAATGTTGTTTAGAATTGGGTGTTCTTGATCGGGAATCCCAACTCTTCCCATTGAGTAGCTCTTGGGAGAGTTTGTATTGAATTTTCCACCATATGTCTTAGGGCTAGGCTTCTTCTTTCAACTACAATGCATATCCTGTTAAGGGTTTGGCTTTTTTTTACAAGCTGCAGCAAGTAGAGACTAGATCTTTCATATCTAGGCCATTTTATTGCTCATTTTCAGTGGAGGAGGTTTCCATTTCATTTGGAGGATATTATTGAAGGCTTTGGATCTTATTTTCAGATCTCGACGTCATTAAAAACATATTTTGATCCCTATATTGAATTTTTCTTCCAGATCTGCGTTATTTCTCTAGGTGGAGTTGCAGGATGATTTGGCACACCATTTGGAGAGCTGATTTTCTAGTGTTGGGGATATGCCCTTCACTTTGAGGATCAATTGGATGAGGTTATTTTATTGATCATATCAGATCATCCATACTTTTTAGATCTGTAATTTTTAGTAGATCTACAGTTCTAGATCTCAGATCTACATCTTGTACTTGGTGTTTTGCTAAAAACCCCAAAGGGGTTCTTTACAAGAGCTTCTATAGTGCATGGATCTGATATAGATATAAATTTTTATGCATATAGCAGCTCTATATCTAATGTATAATCTACTGATATTTTAGAGCCAATAAAATAAGGCTGTAAGGGTCATCCAACTTTAATACATGGTTGCAACACTTCTTATTGCATGTTTTTATTCATTGGAGGCTTGTATTTCCTATTATGCATCTTATGGGCCACATTTTACATATATTTTTCTGCTGTAAATACAAATGAAAGGTCTCCATGTTAGCCTCTTTCTTCATAAATGATTATCTGCATTATTTTTCCATCATTTTGCACTATATTCCTACTTTTCCCATTTGGGAATATTACATATTACATCCCGGGAAACTATCCATGAAGGAAGAAATATCCTTCCCCATACACTCATATAATCTGATCTATAAATGGTGCGGGGTAATTATCTTTAGGAAATGCCTTATTCAAATCCCTTAAATCAATGCAAAATCCAATCATTCCTTGTTCCTTGTCTATAGGAACTAGATTCGAAACCCACTCAGTTAATGGAACAGGGTATATCAAACCTGTCTTTATCAGCTTCTCAACCTCAGCTTTAATAGATGCAACCTTCCTAGGGTCGACTAGATGAATATTTTTCTAAATGGGATTAGAATTTTCATATGTCTTGATATCATGCCAGACAATAGATGGATCTATACCAGCCATTTCCTCATAAGACTAAGAAAACACATCCCAAAATTATTGAAGGAGATCGATGTAAGTCTGAATTTCTTCAGGGGAACATTCAACTCCAATGAAGACATTCTCAAAAATGTTGGGATCTCTAGAGATGTTCACCGGGTTATTAGGAGAAATGACAACCATGTTCCCTTTATAAAATACCTATACTAGTGCTAAGGGATTCAAGACTCGGTGAACAGGACTAGAAGACTAAAGGCTGGACAAACTTGTTTCCACTTCTTGCAAGTCTGGTAGAAAATAGGACCAATGATGCAAATCAGTACACGGTGTCTCTATGCCAATAATTTCTTCAAGGATTTCCTCTTTAGATGGAAGAGTGGTGTCAATTCAATCCTGAGCAGAAGATGAAGTAAGAGTCCAAGCTAGATTCACATCTCCATCAAATTCCTCAGGTGAAAGAGAAACTGGCATGGAATCTGTAGAGTCAACAATATATCAATAGGAAATCTCAGATGTAGACATAGAAAATTCCATTCAACCCACTTGGCCTTATTCTCATGTGGAGGTAGGAGAAGGCAAGGTCCAAGGGTCCGAAAATTAATGAGTTCGAAAGAAATCCCTTCGAGTAGGATTCCTAGAGGATGAAATAAAATTGATATGAACTAAAGGAGGTGGAAAATCAAAAGTAACCAAAAAATATGTATACATTCCAACCCCAAAATTCTTGACAGGTTGCTTGGTATCATTCACCAAGGGAATAGTCGAGTCAACGAATGAATTTATATCTACAGGAAAATAGTCCATCTGATCAATAGTGACAATCCTCCCTTCATGAGGGAAACATAAAATGCGAAATAATGAGGAAGTAATAGCATCCATTTCATAAATCCAGTTTCGCCCCAACAGAAGGTTTTAGTCTAGATTTGCAGGAACTATCTCAACCTCAATATTGAAAGTTTTACCCCCAACACAGATGATTAAAGCTGGAACAACACCATGCGGCCTGTGAGAATGACCATAAAATGCATTTAAAAGAGTAGTAGAAGGGACAACTAAAGGATATCCAATATCCTTCCAACATGCAAGATACATCACACACGTGGAAGCACCCTCATCGACAATTGTTTGAAAGATATTAAACTTCTTATATGTAGAATTAATCAGGAAAGCCATATGATGAGGAAGTCTCTTTTTTAAATTTGACATGTCAAATGTGATCATAATATAATTCTTTGGATCAATAGCCCTAATCGCAGTGAGAAATGAACTCGTTTTTGCATAACACGACTGAAGTACCTCTAATGCTGACATGGCGCAAGGACCTTGAGCCAGATCTTCTACAATCAAGTAGTTTTGGGTAGCCATGGCATTAGGATTGATCTTTGTACGCTTTGTGGACAATTTTGGCATTTGAGGTATAGGTTCAACTGCAGACCTCTCTATATGGAGTGGCTCAGCATTATTAGGAACACCTCTAGCTTTCAAAGACTCATCTTCACCATAATCATGAGATCTCATAGCGATATATGTGTGAGCACTCATCATGTATATGTTTGATGGATTTTCCCCTTCCTGGATGCCCACAGAGGGAGCTCCAGTATTCACATTCGTGCCAACAAGCAGTTGTTTCCCTTGGGGAAAAGGGTTTGTTAGTATAGCATGGGAGCTAGAATAACCCTGCTTAGGTAACAAGTGTTGAGAATATTGAATTTTCGGGTAGCGGTGAGTAAGACGGTATATAGTGCATAACTTGCATCGAAATTTAACCTTATTTTTATTATCCCTCTTACCCTGTCCAACATGATCGTTGGATCTATTCACATTCGCCTTCCCATCCTTGTCTTTTTTCTTATTATTCTACCCCTTCTTCTTCCCATCGAATTGTTGATTTCCTTTGCGGTAATAAGTTTGAATGACATTAATAGCCAAGGGCTGAGAGGAAGTTGACACTGAAGGCGTAGCCTAACCAGAAGGAGAAGATTGTATAGACAACTATTGTGATTGACTTAGCTGGTTATTCGTACCACTATCAATCATACCGATAAGTCCGTCATCATAAGGAACAGGTTTGGTTTTAGCTAAATCTAGCTTGGAGTGAGGAGCATCCGACAAGATTTTATTAAGGAACCCAAACTAAGAATAGATCATTTCTAGCTATTGAGCCCTAAAAATATCTTTCTCTTTAGAAAATACCCCTGAAAGGGATACATACTTTGATATTTCTGGCTGCATAGATTTTAGAAACCATTCGATAAGGAATTCATTCAGAATTTGGGCTTTGATTAGCCTCTTCCTTCTCCTCCATTCCTGAATATGGTCAGAAATATGAGTTTCTTTGTCTTGTTGGAAATTGGCCAAGAGATCAGTCTCGGCATCATAATGGATAGGAAACTGAAAATGGTTTAAGAACATAGTAGCCAACTCACAAAAAGTAGCAAAACTTCCCCCTGTCAGCTCAATATACCATTTCGCTGCATTCCTAGTTAGGGTTCATTGAGATAACCTCAACCTAATCGAATCGTCGATAAGGGAGTTCAATGAACATCATAAGTGAAAAGTGATGACATGGTCCACCAAATCCTCACCATTCTTTCCTTCAAACTTTGCAATGTCTGAGGGTGGTTTAGTGGGGACCAGAGGCTAACCCGGACTATATCGAATAGGATCATTTGTAAATTTTGATAGATCTAGCAAGTTTAAAGTTGGCAGGAATGGTAATCACAAAGGATCGTAGCAATTCCATCCCCCATAAGAAATATTCCCCACATTCTAAGAAGAATAGTCAATAATTTTTTAGGCACCATGTTTTCAGATGTTGTTCGTAGAACATGTTGAGCCATAAGAGAAGCCTTGTGACCCATCATTCGAAGAATGACCCCCTCCCATAGTAGGGTTACTATATACAGGGATATTCCCTCCAATCAAAGTGTTATAAGAGGAAGAAACCCCTTGCTAAGGGTTCCAGGCATTAGAGAAAGGAGAAAATTCTTAAGAATATCCTACTGAAGGGAAAGGAACATTCCCTTACTGACTAGAGAAAATATGACTCCTAGCTCCTAACCCTGTAAAAGCAGGGTTCCATTTCTAAAAAACATTAGAGCCTTGACCTCCAATGAAAGGATTGAATCCTTTATTTTGAAGGGTGAAAGGAAATGATCCTAAGGAAGGGTTCAAATGAGGAATATGCTCACTTCCAAAGGGGAAACCCTAAAATTAAGTTGATCCACTAGCAATAGAAGGCATAGGCACGAAGACAACTAAAGCATGGGTAAAGGAGACATAAGGAATCGCACTAGAAGGCATTCTAAAAGAAAAGGGGATAGATTGAGAAGCATATTCTTGGGTGCTTCCACACAAAGACATAATAGAAGTAGAGCCAAACATAGAAACACTAGGAGTGATTATGGAAATGGAAATAGTACCTCTTCCTTCAATCAAAAGAGGAGTATGGGCACTTGTAGTGCTCATAGCCGAAGCTATGTTCCTAGTTGTGGCCATCAAAAGAAAGGTATATAAAGGAAGGGGGATAACCAGTATCTGAGACTCAAGCCTAATGTACAAAAGGACATCAAGAAAACTAGTAGGAAGAGGAGATGAAGGAGTCTCAGGAGGTTGAGGAACTTCTTCAACTTCAAATTCTTCTGCCAGAAACAAGACTCTAGAAATGAGTGGAGTACTCCCCTCTACAAAAACACTAGTACTAGGACCACCCACTGAAACAAAAAGACTAGATGAGGGATCACTCTTCATTGTGTTCAAAACCACAGGATAAAATTCACCTACAGAATTACTCCTATGCCTTCTTGAAGAAGGCTCAACACTCGCAAGGGAAAGCCCACAAACCATCCTCAATTGACGATGCGATCGGTAAGCCACTTTATGATATTAATTACACTCAAAAAATATAAGAAGATAAGAAATCAAGGAACAAAGAGCATTCTTTAGAAGGTCCCTAAGATACATTCAATGAAACAACCTTCAGGTATTTCCACTCCGGATGATTAGGACTGGACACCAAAATGCAAGAAAGCGAATAAGAGGCAACTAAGGGCACCAATCCATATCGCCGGCTGGGAGGAATGGTATTAGGTCAAGATTCAACAAATAGGAGAGGGGGTATCTCTATTCTCTGCCTTCACTCTCCCTCACGCTAAACTTTTTTTTGGTAGAGATTTCCAGGTCCACTTAATGGAATTGGATTTCGTTCATTAATAAATTTTCTATATTTGACATTTTTCAGCGGCCTTGGAGAGTCAACTCTCCACTCATATATTCCAAGTCCCTATGACCTGGCT
Organism: Pinus albicaulis; assembly: GCA_034641835.2. Taxonomy (NCBI): domain Eukaryota; kingdom Viridiplantae; phylum Streptophyta; class Pinopsida; order Pinales; family Pinaceae; genus Pinus; species Pinus albicaulis. Next base: position 1,196,280,934 of record CM076581.1, on the reverse strand, counting down.
ATTTCATATATTATTAATGAAAATACAAAAAATTTCTAGTTCATTTTAATTATAGCGCTTGATTTTAAGTGTTTGTTACTTAGGTCAAAGGTATATAGAAGTGAAAATAATGGTGTTTATCGACACAAAATAAATCAATGAAAACCTACTACATGCAAATGAAATATTTTTCTTTCCATGAAAATATATTTATAAATGGGTTCTATGAAACGAAATAAGAAAAAAAAAAGTTTATGTTCATTTATCACTCTTCACACACTTCATAAAACTATCAAAAAGACTAAAATGCTTCAGTGCAACTAATGCAAAAACTACCAATGATATGAAAATTCTAGGATTAATAACTAAGGAAGAAAAAAGAGTTTCTATGGAGAAACGGTTCAATCTCTTTTGAGAAACAAGCAAGGCAACTCCCAATAAGAACTCCTTTGCATACAAAATGCAAAAATACACATGATATAAAAGAGAGAGAAATCTAGAGAAAGACTCCTTTCAAGACCAAGCAAAGGAACCAACAACAAGAAACTAACAAACTACTTCAAAATGTATGAAAACCATAAAAATCAAACCAAAACAAAAGCAATGGAAAACAAGAAATTATTTTTGGCTTTTCACTTTTAAGGGAAGCAAAAATATTTCAAAGAGACAAGCACAAAACTACTCAAGAACCAGAATCAAGGAAATGAGCCACAAAGAGACTTCAAAATTCATAAGCCAATGATGCTACTTTCGTAGCATGGCTCAAACAAGCAATAGGAAGCAAACAACCCAAAAAATTGATTCAGAACAGTAGCACACACTTCTAGAAAACAAAATCTAAAAAAACCAAGAAAAGTTCACTTCAAGATTCGCTACAAATCTCGTCCCAAGAAGTCAAGAAAATCGAAGAATTCAAAGAGGAAAAAACCAAAAAGTGAAGTGATGTAGAAGCATTGGGCTCAAAAAATTATTTGTATTTTAATAGACATAGGGGTCTTGTGTTTTTAAGGAAGATTGGTTTCCTATGTATTAAATTAATGTAATTTTAATATCTTGAGTGAATTAAGTGAGAAATTTAGAATAAGAATTAATTAAATATTGTGAGGAATTTTATAAATGTTCTCCAATGCTGGAGAACATGATAAAATTAGGACAGTTGGGAGCTCATAGGGATTGAGAGATTTGGAAATTAGTTATATATTTTAAATTAGGAATTATTTCATGATTTTTGGGACTGAAGAGGATTCTTAGGGGTTAGTTGAAATTATTAAGGATCTAAACCAGAATTGGTTCATAGAACCTTTTATATAAAAATTGTAAACCTCAAGGAAAAAAGGGAGAGAGATTTAGGATTTAGATAGGTAGAGTTTGGATTGGAAGCCTACGGGCCAGTGAATAAATTAAAAGGCCGATGATTAGAATATCAAGCCAGAGAGAAGAAATATTTGTAATTATTTGGTTATATATATATGGGGGAATTAAATTCTGAAATGGTGAGTATGCATTGATTGATTGAATTATGATTTTTATGCGAATCAGAGGGTTGGCATTATATTTATATATGTAGGGGATAGAAAAATGAAGAATAAATAGAGTATTCTATTTCCGAGATATGAATACTGAGAAATGGATTTATAAATTATAGTAATGCTATATAACAAAGCGTGCAGGTGAGAAAAATAGAGTTAGACTGGACGCCATATAACATCAAGCATGAGAGAGTGATCTGGCTCATACAAGCTTTGTTTTAATTCAATTAAAAATAAATACTAAAATATTGGGATTGAATCCATATGGGATGGCATATTCCAAAGGATAGAAAAGCAACCATCAATCATAGAATGGATTGTTGGTCACCCATTAAATAACGTGGACATTCAATGGAGAAGCATGCAGAAACATTGTAAAGATCAGGTTAAGTAAATAAAATCGAACAACAAAGTCATGGATAAGAATCACAGAAGTTGAACAATAGAGATTAAACCACCCGTTGACTGAATGACGAAGTGGGTTTTGAAGACTAGTAAGTAGTTTTTGTGTGATCTAAAAATTGGAAATGTGCTTGGTCACCTTCGTAACTAGAGAAATTTCATATATTCTGGAACTATGCATTACGGAACCTTGCGTGAAGGTTTGAACCAAAATTCGAGTGGAATCGCTAAAACAGTGAAGATGTATGGAAATTTCCACTGTGGAAGCCGTAATTGAGAGGAAATTTGAGTCAAAATAGGAGTGGAACCATAAAATGGTTTCAAAAACCAAACGATGGTTTTTGCATGGCAAAAAAGAGGTAAGTGGTAATTATTGAAAGGATGCGATAGTGTTAAGGCATCGACACATGGCACATTAAAACCAACCCTTTCGCATATACTAAAAACTCTAACCATCACGCATGTTGAAGTGCGATAAATAGATAACCGTCAGATCAGACAGGAATAAAGGGTGGATATTTGAAGCTAAATGAAGCATCGGTAAATGTGCTATGGGTGTTGAAGGTAAGTCATAAGGTTTATTGTTATTTCATGAGTGATAACATAGCATTTGTTGTTGATGAAATTCCACTAAGTTGGTGTGAATTTTTATAAATGCAGGAATTTCAAATTTTATTTTATTAAAGTATGAGGTTATAAGAGTAAAGTCTAGAAGGAAAATGATTTCACATAAATAGTAAAAGGGTGAATAGTTTGGAAGAAAAGTGGATTCACCATTGAAATTTACAACAGAAAAAATAAATTCTGGGGGCATGAATTGACATACAGTTGACATGCATTTTTATATACATATTGTGGGTTTAAGCAGCTTAGGCTGCGTCATCATGGTATCAAAGCTAGAAAAAGCTATTTTAAATGTTAAAGTTTTTTAATTAAATTAGAATTGTACAGAATGCATGTGTGATGGATAAATTAAAAGGAGATCAAATACTAAATCTGATAAGCAACAAATACACAAAGTTAATGTGTAACAGATATTTGCAGAAGTAAATAAGAACAATCCATTCAAATGCAAATGAGTGGTGAATCAAGATCACAAAGAGATATTGAAGGTGAAGTGTTATGTGATAAATTTTTTTTTGAGGATTTTGTTTGCATATCTCAGGTCACAGATGAAGGAAGAATATCTCAAGAAAATAATATCAAACCTTAAGAGAAGTGATGAAGGAAACTGGTAAGAATTTTTCAGTGAAAGAAAAGTGTGGTGCAGAACCTTGAAGAAGTCCAACAGAGTTTGGATAAAAGGGACAATTATATTCTCAAAAGTGTAGAAGAGTTAAGCCTAGAGGGAGAAGAGAGAAATTCTTAAAAGGAGGTTCCAGAGATAGAGAACAGTACTTACCAAAAGTCCAACTCCAGAGAAAAACTTGGTGAGGTAAGTCGCAGCAGGAAGGACTTGCTATTGTAGAGGCTTAAAATAGCTCATAGTGAAGGAGTGAGTGATGAACTCATAGAGATGGAAGAAAGAATATGAATACTGATATTCATAGCAGGGGTTCTAAGCAAGAACACAACAGATTAAAAGAGTGGAAAGTTGGCACAAGATTTCATCAGTGAGACTATAGGAAGAACTTTTGAAAGTTCTTAGAAATTATAGCAGGACCTTATTCTAGCTAATGCTTGGAATAGACAGGGACAGTAGTGTCTTTAAATGAAGTGAGTGCAGCAACTAGGGAAGAGAGCAAGATTGATCAGTACAAGTTCTGAGAAAGAGAGAACTTGAAGACCAGGCAGAGGAGAAGCTTGGTGAGAAGATTAAATCAGTAGGAGGTTGATTGGTTGCAGGTGCAGAAAAACTCAAAGAAGCAGAGTTTGAAATGGAAGTTTCCATTTGTGGACTAGAACATGGTAAAATTCTGGGTGAAGATAAAGATTGAAGATCTGTGAAAGATATTATAAATTATTGTGGGAATTCTAGATAGCAAGAAGTTTACCTTGATGAAAAAGGAATTATTGATTATTTCTTGAACTGTTGGGCAAGTTCAGATCAGCAAGAAGATGTAAAGCCTTGTATTTTTGTAACTAATGATTTTGATGTGATTACAAGTTTTGAAGAGGATGAAAAATATTTTTAAATTGTCATAAAAAATGATGAAAGTATGGAAGAGTATCTTTCAGAAGATAAATACTTTGAAGCAGAGAGTAATAATGAATAATGTATCTTGAATGAGAAAAGAAGTGATTTATTGCAGCAGAAAGAACTCAGTAATGCATTGATATTTGAAGTTGTTACAACACAGGAACAATTTATTGTGGAAGAAAGAGATGAGGTTCAGTCTAAAGAGCTGATATGTGAAGCAACAGTTGAGATTGTTGAACCATGTAATTTTCAAACCGACAATGTGTAAAAATGTAGGGATTATAAGTGATGATGAATTACTTATGAAATTTCAAAAGGAAATTGAATTGCTGGAATGTTTGCTGGAAAACTCACAATATGATAGTAATAATGCAGAGGAAGGAGTTCACTACAGTGGACAAGAAAAGAGAGACATCATTGAAACAGATGTTGTGGAAGAGAGACTAGTTGATAGTCTTGAAAATTCTTTAGAAATTTATTTAAAGAATCAACATACTGAGGTGCTAACAGAGGAAGGAAAATTAGAGAAACAAGCTAAAATGTTGCCAGAGGAAGAAGAGACACAAATTCTTTTATTCTTTTTTTTTTTTTTTTTTTTTTTTTTTATAATGTTTTCAGATTTTGTTGCAAATGCTAGAGAAAATTTGACACATGTGAATAGTCAAGTAAAGAAGGAAAAAGAAGAATCTATGGAATTACTTAATCCATGGAACAAAGAGATTAGATTGCTGGAAATTATGCTAGGGAATCAGGATTCAATACAAGAAGAGAAATCTCAATTTCAATATTAGGAAACAAAAGGGCTTGAAAAAATGCAGAATGTGAAGAAAGAAGACAAAGACGACAGCAACAATCTAAAGCAAAGAAAAGGAGATAGCAGTGAATGACAGACTATGTATCAGTCCAAGAAATTGCTAAAGAGAGAAGACAAAGAGATTTTCGTAAGTGACAATCAGGAAGAAGTTATTAGCTGTAGTAAACAAGAGGGTAACGATGAAAGGGACAATAATAATAAAAGTTCAACAATCAAGAGGTGAAAGTGATCAGTAGTCAAAATATCTATTAGACAAAGAAATTGAAGTGATAAGAAGGATAATGATGAAAGCATCTCAGAAGAAGACAACAGCAAGAAAGCAAAGAAGAAGCAACAACAAGACGAATACATTAGAAAACTGTAAAAGCATAGCTAGTGGAGCAAAGCAGCATAAAGTGTGGAGACCTAGAGAAAACCAACAAAAAAAAAAAACAACCAAAGACAAATTACAGATCAAGGTATGGGATATAGGAAGACAAATATTAAAATCACATTATCGGGAGATCATGATTATTTTCAACCTTGGGAGTCTGATGCAGGAGAATTAGGCTTAGAAAATTCTTTGTATTTTAATAGACATAGGGGTCTTGTGTTTTTAAGGAAGATTGGTTTCCTATGTATTAATTTAATGTAATTTTAATATCTTGAGTGAATTAAGTGAGACATTTAGAATAGGAATTAATTAAATATTGTGAGGCATTTTATAAATGTTATCGAATGTTGGAGAAAAAGAGAGAATTAGGAAAGTTGAGAGCTCATAGGGATTGAGAGATTTGGAAATTAATTATAGATTTTAAATTAGGAATTAGTTCATGATTTATGGGATTGAAGAGGATTATTAGGGGTTGGTTAAAATTATTAAGGATCTAAACCATAATTGTTTCATAGAACCTTTTATATAAAAATTGTAAACCTCAAGGAAAAAAGGGAGAGAGATTTAGGATTTAGATAGGTAGAGTTTGGAGTGGAAGCCTACATTCCAGTGAATAGATGAAAAGGCCGCTAATTAGAATATTAGGCCAGAGAGAAGAAATATTTGTAATTATTTGGTTATATATATACAGAGAAATTCAATTTTGAAATGGTGAGTATGCATTGATTGCTTGAATTATGATTTGTATGTGAATCAGAGGGTTGGCATTATATTTAGATATGCAGGGGACAGAAAAATGAATAATAAATAGAGTATTTGATTTCTTAGTTAAGAATTCTAAGAAATGGATTTATAAATTATACTAATGTTGTATAGAAAAGCGTGCAAATGAGAAAGACAGAGTTAGACCAGACGACATGCAACATCAAGCATGAGAGAGTGATCTGGCTCACACAAGCTTTGTTGTAATTAGAATAAAAAAAAATACTGAAATATTGGGTTTGAATCTGTATGAGATGGCATATTCCAAAGGATAGACAAGCAACCATTGATCATAGAATGGATCAATGGTGACCCATTAAATAACGTGGCCATTAAATGGAGCAGCATGCAGAAACATTGTAGAGATTGGGTTAATTAAATCAAATCAAATAGCAAAGTCATGGATAAGAACCACAGAAGATGAATAATAGATATTAAACCATGTGTCAACTGAATGATGGAGCGGGTTTTAAAGACTGGTAAGTAGTTTTCGCGTGATCTGAAAATTGGAAATGTGCTTGGTCACCTTCGTAACTGGAGGAATTTCCTAAATTCTAGAACTATGCGTTATGGAACCCTGCATGAAGGTTGGAACCATAACTCGAGTGGCATCGCTAAAACAGTGAAGATGTATGAAACTTTGCACTGTGGAAGCCGTAATTGAGAGGAAATTTGAGTCAAAATAGGAGCGGAACTATAAAATGGTTTCGGAAACCAAACGATGGTTTTTTCACGATAGAAAATAGGTAAGCGGTAATTATTGAAAGGATGTGATAGTGTTAAGGCATCGATGCATGGCACATCAAAACCAACCATTTCACATATAATAAAAACTCTAACCATTAGACATGTTGAAGTGCGATAAATTGATAACCGTTGGATTGGACAGGAATAAGTGGTGGAGATTTGAAGCTAAATGAAGCATCGGTAAATGTATTATGGGTGCTAAAGCTAAGTCATAAGGTTTATTGTTACTTCATGAGAGATAAAACAATGTTTGGTGTTGATGAAATTCTAGTAAGTTGGTGTGAATTTTTATAAATGAGGGTATGTCAAATTTTATTTAATTAAAGTATGAGTGTTGGGTTTGTGTTATATTATTTCCATGACTAAGCACGCGCGGGGGGGCGATAGCCCCCCCTATCGGGGTTCGGGGCAGCGCCCCAGCAAAAAAATTTTGGTCCTTAATTTCCGGTGGGTAGTCCGCGTCCATGGTTTTGTGCATGGTTTTGCACATGGTTTTGGGGTACGATGATTTTCGACCCCTGGTATTTTTGTAGATCCGGTCAAGGGAACAACAGTTATGTTCTAATCCAGGGTTTATGGATTGGGGTTTATGTATGCTTCGGGATGTATATATATGTGTTGTAACACTAAAAGGAATATAATGAAAAATCAAGCTGGTCGTCCCAATTTGGGATCCAGGGGAAAATCTCTGTGTTTATCTGTTTTATGTTTTATGCTCTCGCTATTGTTTATTTTCTGTTATAAGATTCGTGTGTAGATAATTTCTATTCAGGGTTAAAACCTACAATGAGATTGTAAGAGTAAAATCCAGAAGGAAAATGCATCCACATAAATATTGAAAGGGTGAATATTTTGGAAGAAAAGTGGATTCACCATTAAAATTTACAACAAAAAAAATAAATTCTGGGGGAATGAATTGACATACAGTTGACATGTATTTTTATATGCATATTGTGGGTTTAAGAAGCTTAGGCTATGTCAAAAAGCAAGGAATAAGGAAAACATGAGAGAAAAAGAAGAGGCTCACTGTTCTGAATGGTCATAATAGCCAAGAACTGCAAGAATAGGTCTTGGTGCTACAACCACAATTGCAACTTCAAAAAACAGGAAAAACCATAAAATGACTAGGTCTTCGAAAGAAAAAGAGAGGAACTGAAATACAACCACAAGAAACATAGTATAGACACCTAAAAGGTAGTACAAGGGTTGCCAACCACAAACAATAAAGGGTTAGATAGCCTCAAAACTCATATTTTCAAAATTTCCTAGGCATATGCAGGTTCGTTCTGTGCAACACACATGTATACGCGACTGTAACCAAAGAAACATGCGTATGTGTAGGTTATTTTAGAGAAAAAAGATGGCATATGCGACTGTGTAGCACCAAAGTAGCATATATAAATAAAAATAAGGAAAAGAGAAAAAAAGACTTAGGCCTGATTAGAAGATCATGACTTCTTCCTGGTTGGGAAAAAAAATTACTAGACTGCAAATGTGATTAAACTGTTACGGAACCCACAAGACAGATAAAAAAACCCAAACTTGGAGTTACACAGATGTAATACCCAGTGGAGTTGCCAGTTCTGTTATAGGCAAAGTTACCCTAAGGTCCTGGGTTGAAAGATCTAACAGAGCAAGGGCATGTAATCACAAGAAGGACTCTACTTACCAACTTCTATGCTTTAAAATAGAAAGTGAGGATTGCATATCTTACCCATTTATCCTTCATTTGTAGTAGATCCCATAGGGTTTGAACTCCCTACAACTCCTCATGCTACAGAACCTGCAAATTTATCAAGAACAAGCAAAAAAACTAGTTGTATAGGATATATGTCCTAGATGTTAGCAAATTAGCATACATGATCTCATAAAGATAACATGAAATAAATTATTCAACGTTATTAGACATGTATAAGAGAAATATAACACATGAATAGGATGGTACTTCTTTTTTTTATAACATGTATAGAAAATAATAGTGGAGAAATCACCTAAGATCGGCCACATCCTTAAGCAAAATGATCCTCCGGATTCGTCCAACTGTAGCCTCACAAAGCTTCTTCCATAAATGGTGCACAAAGGATGTCACATAGAATGAGGGTGATCATCACGAGGAAACGAGGGTTTCCTAAAGCCTGGGAAGTGAAGGAGGCACGGGGTAAATATCATACTTGATCGAGGCTATAAAATGCTATAATATCAATAATATTCTCTCTCTCTTCCCTTAGGCCATTCCCTTTAGGTGTATTTATACTTCCTCAACTTAGTTTTTCCAGTTGGGGAACAGTTACGCCACAGGCTGTGGTAGTTAAGTTATAGGAAAAATGGTAAACCATGCCTCAATAATAGGGAAATTTTTATTTTTAATAATTTTTATAGAATACGTGGGTCAGCTATGGATGGACCCATGTGTGCACATGGAAAGAACTGGGCAGAGTTGTGTGTGGATTCTAAAATAATTTTTTTTGAGAAATGTGACCAAGTCTGAATGGAAGGGTTGCCCAAGGCCAATGCATAATTTATCAAGTATATAGTGGTGCTAAATGATGTTATAACACCGAAAGGGAGATGGAGTGGCCTAGGTGGATGTAGAAAAGTGTGCCGACCAATGTAGAGAAACACAATTCCTGAAAACTAATAAAATACATGCATCAAATTATCACTATTATAGAAAAGTAAATTAACATGGAAAAAAAGAGTAGAATTTTATTGAAATTTACTCTAACCTATAACATAATCACAATTTCCAAACCAATGTTTCTAGCTCCTAAGTTTCAAAAACTAAGCATGAAAAAGGATTGCAATCCACTACTTAACAATTTACAAGAAAACATAAACAAGTAATTTTTTTGTTATTGTAGATCTTCCAATCACTCATCCCACAAGATAGGTGATAGGAAAACCCGCAACTAAAAATTTTATAATATAACATCTACTAAAACAAGAAATTCATTGCAACAACTTGAACAAAACCAAGGAAGAAATACAATAGAGGGACTAAATCCTCTTGGTTGGGCCAAAACCCAAGGGTTTTAGCCATCCAAAACTAACATAGATGTAGACCAATAGTGAAATTTCCATTAGTAGAAAATAAGACTGTCATACATCCTATGAAAAATTAGAATAACAATATTAAGCATTAGGATCTCAGTAGTTATCCCTAGTTTCAACAAAAAATGAATACTAATGTGCCTCTTTCTTCATTTATTTGTACAGAAATTTAGTTGAGGGAATCTCCCTTGAAAAGAGGAGTGCCTCCCTCCAAGATATCGAGATTTGTGGATATGATTCTCCTTGATCTTCACATGTACTTGGAGTCCCTTGGATGCTAGTGAATTCTAGTTATTGGTGATGATTCTATGATCTCAAGCCCAGTTAGAGAATTAATGATGTGGAAAATACTCCTATATTCTCTCTGGTTTTCTCTACCAAGCCCCTACATAGTAAATATGAAAAATTCTTCTTTTTCCTGCATATTAATCACATTATGCCAAACAATATGACAATCACCCTTTAATATTCCTACCAAGCATATTATGGTTAAAAATATGAATTAATGTGAGAAAGGGAAAGTTTTAATGAATGGAGGATAGCACAATGAACATCAAAATATACTTATTGATGGGAGCCATCGGTGATCTCCCCAAATTATTTGAATCTATGTATCCTAGTAGTAGATATGCACGTTAATAACATTGTGGTCCCTAACACCTTGATTGACCTTGGGGATGAGATCAATGTTATGACCAAGGAAACCATGCTAAAGATCAACCTCCAAGGAGCCTTTAGGAAAACCACTACAATTTTTCAACTTACAGATAGATCCGCAATATCCCCTGAAGGAGTTATTGAGGATGTCATGGTCTCTATTGAATCATGGGAGTATCCCACAAATTTCCTTGTCCTCCTTCCAGAAAAAAAATTTAATGTTTTCTCTCTCATCCTAGGGATACCTTGGTTGGAAACTATTGATCCTTACATTAGTTGCAAGGTTGGCTACTGTTGGAGTGGGGTCCCCTGAAGCACAAGTTTCAAAGCTCTATTTTGGGTAATATTGTATGTGCACGCTACGCAAAGGGATTTAAAGGGCTTTGGGGTGGTCAAATTACCCTTTTTTTTTGTAAATTGACTTAAAAGTGAGCTGTGGGCCTCAAACCATGGTTTGAGACCATAGTATCTGCGTGCTAGGCACATATAAATAGATATAATATGTCTAAGCGAAGTACGTCATGATTGTAAGAGATAGTTTATGCTTTTTCTCCCAAAGAGTCTGTAAGAGTCTCGTCAGGTTAGGGTTCGGTAAAAGTCTCCTGTTGGCTATGTGTGTCGGGACCTAGTCTTGACTGTGTGCGGACTTTTCTTGTTGTGTGCACAAAAGGGTTTGTAAGGGTTTGGTATGGGTAGTTATGTAAATAATATTGATGTACTGAATAATATATCTGGAGAGAATATAAAAAACTATTTTTGTGAACCTCTTGTGTTATGCATCTCTACTAGTTATTGTTATGCTTTTTTGGTACCACACTGTTGTAAGCTGATTATTATCTATTGTGCAAGATATATGGATAACTTATGATTAAATGTCAATAAATAATATATATGTTTACATATTTTCTATGCTATGACTTGGATCGGCTTATGTTCTGTTTGTCTGTGCTAAAGTGATAGCGATTATGTGGTATTATGTTAATGCTTCCACATTCTCTCTGAATGCATCTGTATAAGTTTTCTTCAGGTTTTTACCCAAGACCACTCATTAATTTCTCCCTTTGGGTGTAGAAACCTAGTTCCACCACCCCCCCATAATGCTTCAGGTGAGACTTTGGCATGTGCAAGAAGATCACTGCCGAAAGGGCTAGTATTTGGAGGGTTTGTTGGTTTATCCATAAACTCTAAACCTGGGTCAGGATCCCTCAGGAAAAAAAATGATTCTTTTTCCGTGACCAGGATCATCATTTTGAGGGGGATTTTATGTTATGTCAGCCCTCACGAAATGAATTAGAAGATTTACTAGATAGAAATATCCTAGAATTTGCGCTTCAAGAGAATAAGATAAATACACTATCTATTGAACATTGGGTCAGAAAATATATTTATACAAAAGTGCATGAAATTTTATTTAGTTCCTTCACATACAAGCCTTAGGAGTGGTTGTTGTGCTTAGATGAATTCCATCGCTGCATTAGAGACGACCCAGTCACTCAGTGGACCTCTGAATTGATCCAAAATGTAGAGAAATTTGATAATAATGTCACTAGTGTGGTAGATCATTGGATTGATTAGCTATTGGGAAAATTTGTGACTGAATTTTCCATTGACCAGTTTGTGTCCTACTTTGAAGCAAAGAGAAGATTTTTTAAAGGCCCTAGTGGTAAGTTTCTATGCTCATTGAAATTGTTGTTGAAGATGATATTTTGTGAAAAGGATTTTCTATGTGAACACACTCCTTGAATGCATCAGAAGGGTTCAAATATGCGCAGTGGAAAAACTTACCGCAAAGAGTCCCAGGAAGTCCCTTATAGCCCTCTAAATATTAGATCTAATAGTGAGCCTAAACCAAAAATAGGTAGCTCAAGTGATTCTGACGAAGAAATTTTTTCCCAGCAGAGACCTTTAAGTCTATTTTCTACCCAATCCACTCCACGTTTGTCATCACACCAGAGATCAGCTACTCCACCGCGCGGTCCATTTTTTCTTCCTCTCCAGAAGTAGCAATGGTTGTGTTAATGAAGCTGCCTAATTTAAAGGGTATCGGGAATGAGGACACCAAACACTTCTAGTTTGTGACTGAGGCTGTTTGGCAGGCATGATAGGTTCACAACAATGATATCAAGAAAGCATAGCTCGCTATTGCCTTCAAGGATAGAGAATTGGACTGGTATATGAGGTATGTTCAGGATAAACCCGATGCTACCCTACAATATATAAAGACAACCCTAAAAGAGCAGTTCAAAAATCCTAAATCATACTCACAGCTGCTAGTTGAGATGAAAGATATCCACGAGGAGGTTAATGAGTCTGTATGGGAATCAAACCAATGGTTGAAGCATGTCATCAGGGATGGAGGGTTCGTCATTGACGATGCTTATCATAAAGAATGGTCCATTGCTATGTTTCTCTCGCATATATGCTAGACATTAGGAGGACAAAATATTTACACATTAGCTAAGGCTATAGAGGTCGCAATGAAATTAGAAGCTACACTAATACCTATTGTGTTTGGTACTCAACAATTACAGGATTAGTTGGAAGCCATGCATTAGGAAATTCAAAGCCTGTGCAACAATAAGGGCAAGGAAGCATGCATAGAGATATTGTGTATAAAATGAAAAGCTTCTAGGCACCATAAGGATCAGTTTCATGTTTTCACTAATTATTTGAAAGCTGGAGGTCCCAGCCCCTTGAAGAGCCTTATCTCATGTACAATTTATCAAGTTGTTGGATTGCATGACACAGATTCTTATCCAAGGATTGCGAAGTATCAACTTGACCTAAAGAAGTTGTTTTGTAGGTTCTATTCGTCATTAGGGCATGATGAGAAACACTGCTACACCTATGAGATGATGATGGATAAATTTGAAATATACAATATGCAGGCATAATCCTTCTCACCAGCATCCCCTTCTAGGCATGGATGATCTCTGGGAAGAGGAAGAGGTCGAGGAGGTGGATTAGCTGGTTGAGGAAGAGAACAAGTCATTTGTTATAATTGTGGAGATGCCTGCCATTATGCACACGATTTTCTGAATCATATGCACCAGTATTATAGGCATTCTAGGAAACTTTATCATGTGCTCGAATATTTCCCTATCTTAATATCTAAGATGTATGAAATAAATATGCATACCCCAACAAAAAATCTGCAGATGGTGCACGTTGAAACCAATGGGGAGGTTCCAAGTGTGAATGTGATAACAAGGAGAAGCATAGCTACCAGTGAAGATAAGGGAAAGTAATCAGCTATGTGTGTCTAGATCCGTAAGGCACAACAACATAAAACATGAGTTGATATTCAACGCACAAAATAAACCTTTATTGAGGCATGGAAATAATTCACTGGGGGTGGTGTATCAACATCAAGTAGACTGTTGAAAGGCATTGGAGGAGATGAAGAGATTAAACCCTTCCTATAGGAATGTATGAAATTAATTCACAACAATAATGCAGTGGAAAATATGTAGGCTTCGATAGATAATTGTGCGGAGAAGGGACCACCAATGGTAGAACAATGCGCCATCAATAAAATATACAAAAATAAGAGAACAACATGTAGAGAGATGCACCAGACTACACAAATAGGAGCTTATGAGATGGACCAAGTAATTCTTGATCTGGGGTCAGATGCTAATGTTATACAAAAATAGACATGGCAGTGCATGGGCGAACCCATGTTGGAATGGTCCACAATCCAACTGTGCATGGCCAATCAACAGAGGATCATTCCTCTTGGGCGGTTACCTAAATTCATGGTCAATATTGAGGGTGTTAATGTGAAAGAAAATTTTGAAGTGACAAAAATTGTGGATGATACAGATCCCTGTCTTGTGTTGCTAGGATAGGATTGGGCTATTGACATGGACGGTGTCATAGACTTGAAGAAGAGAAGGATGAAGTTTGAGAATAATGGAGTCTGAGTTATCATCCCTCTAGACCCTAACGAAGGACATAGATATACAAAGCCTTTGCATGCCGAGGATGAAATTTACAAAATTTATAATCTGAGCTTATGCGAAGAGGATCGGATCAACCCGATAGCGGATGGAAATGTTAAGTGGGATAAGGAAAGCTATTGTCTTTCAGACTCTTATGAGGAAATCAAGAATTGGAAGAACTGATTGCATGAGGTGTCTACGTTGCATTGTAATCATATGACTAGATACCTGTGATGTATAATATCTGAGGTACATAATTTTCCACTCTATGATGGTGTTGGGGTCATGTGATTTGGAATATTGGCATACCAAATGACAAGGCAACATTAGAACCGCTTTTGAATCCTAGGATCTAGCCCTCTTGGATTCAAAGAGGGATATCTATATATGTGTTTAGAATGATATTCTTATAGGTTCATGATATGATATTAGGCTAGTTGTGAAGCACAAGGGATTTTTTTGTTTTTGGTTGGGGATCATTAATTGAGAAGGTCATATGGAGTGAAGGAGGCAATAAGTAGAAGGATGTTTCAGCATGGGAAGATAGGTCAAGAAATAGTGCCAATCCATTGGGCTATTGAGTCATAAAATGGTTTACTTGCACAAAAACTATTCAAGCGTTTCCATAGGCAAGTCATCTATATCAAAAGATCTCTTTAAGTTGATTTTGTGGTATGAAACATTAATAAGTGTGGTTAAAGAAGCAAAGCTAATAACCAATTAAGAATCTATTAACTTGACTACACAAGAAAATCCTTTCAAAGTGACTGATTTGGGAGAAAGCCAAAGGACAGGGCAAACCATAGACTTCTTTGGCAAAACTCCTACTAAAGCCATCTTCTAAGAAAACAATCCATTAATCCTCTCGACTACCTTCAGAAAGTAGAAAACATTTAAGATAAACATAAAAAGTAGCCTAAGATAAAGTAAGAACTTTGAATCTATCCTGCTTTTGGCATACTCTCAGGGAAACTTTCAAAACAACCTTTTTAAGACTAAACAAGGGATAGGGCTAACCATAAACCTCCTTGATTAGGACTCTACTTAGCATGTATTGAAAAGATCATTCGAGAAAAAAAATAAACATAAAGAGTAGCCTAATATCAAGTAAGGACTTTGAACCTATCCTTCTTTCGGCATACACTCAAGGGAACTTTTCAAAGATAGATGTTAGAGATAAATTAGAGGACAGGGCTAACCATAGACTTCTATAGTTCAAATTTACTTAGCAGGCTTTTCAAGAACTTTCAAAGACAATATCTCAAGTTGTACTTAGGAAACATGGGCTCACCAACACTTCACTGGTTATACTCTATTGAATTATCTTCAAAGCACAATTATAAGAAAACATAAAGATAAAGTTTATCAGTGAGAATTAAAGTACCTTTTACAGTAAATCCTAATCTAAATTTGTTGTTCTTTATCAGAGAAAGTGAACAGTATGGAAACATAAGAAAAACAACAATTACAGCAAGAAAAACATCACCATTGGCATAGACCAGGATCCCATAAATCAACTTGTGTATTTGATGTTCAAGCCAGTTACAAACTTCAAGTACAATAGGTCTTTACAACTTCAAACTTCTCTTCTCAACCTATCTTTCTTCAATCACTAACAGAGCTTCAGCAACTATTTACATTCAACAAGTATCCAACCAACAACAATACTAGGCTCCTCATATGATATATATAGGTAAATTGAGGAGGTAGAGTGAAAGGAAGGTCTAACTATTCAATTAATACGGAGTAAATGCTTCTCGACCTTTGGGAGGCCCTATGGAGAAGATATCTAATGTATTAACTCTGTTAATTTATTTTTACATTAAATTTCATCTACTTCAGTCAGTTTGGTTGACTTTTGAGGCTTTTGGTAGCTGAAAATTACTTTCTGAGCTATCTTTAAAAAATATCTCTGACTGTGCATTAACTTTGTATGCTTTTGAGGCAAAATAAACTGGCAGGTGGCATCTTGATCTTTAGAGAAGTAAAGGCTTCGGTGATTTTTCATTTGAAGCCATATTTCTACTAATCTGTCATGATTTGTTGCTTTAAACGCTAATTTTACTTTGATTATGCTTTAAGGATTTCATTAATCATCTTTTTGATTTATATTGTGTATTTATCTTTAAATTGTGGGTTAAGCCTTTGATCTTAATACTTTCTGCTTAATCCCTTTTAACTATAATTCTTCTGATCTCTGTGTTCGTTGCTTTTTGTGTATAGGTGTCTTTATTTTGCTACACTGGAGGGTTTTATTGACTAACCAATGTCCATGAAACATTGATTAAAACCTTGGAGATTACCCCTCTTTGTCCCTTTTTTGTATTTTTTGGCCATAGAGGATTGTTACCCTCAGCCATGTCCCTTTACTGGACTGTGGGATGAATTTAATATCTTCAACACCATTAAACCTGCACAAAACAACAAAATTGTCATAAAAACTCGTGTTTACTTGGTTAAACTGCTTCACGGAGGCTCGAGGTGATGGAAGAGTGGTGTAGAGGAGGATGAATGCAGCGGAGGTGGAAAACCCATGGCGGAAGGCAGAACTAGGGTTTAATTCAAATTATGGCGCGAAATAATGGTAGGCAGTTATGCGGGAAACCACGAGTGGTTTTCATGCAAGGTCAAGGTGGTAAGCAATTTGGAACTGGAGGAATGCGATATAGGTTATAGAGTGACACGTGTCCCTCTAAAACTACTTTTTTTACGTTAAAATTACACGCTGGTGAGAATTTGTGAATTGGACGTGAACCGGGATCTAGACCGTTGGATCTGGTAGGACTAGATCAACGGTGGAGAATGAGTGTGATGGGAGGAGATTCACAGTGGGACCAGCTACATACATCATCTACTTTTTTGGGTAGAAAAAAAATATTAGGCGGAGTTAAATTTTTTTGGGTGGAGTTTGAATGGTGAGGATAAGCGGGAACTGTTGGATCAAGAGGATCGACTGTTAAGATTGTATCGGGGAAGTAGAGGGGTAATGGATGGGGTTGGGAGAATGAATGATTAGGAGAAGTGACGGTCGTTAGATCTTGAGGATCAATTTCGGAAATACGTCGAGGAGAAAAAGAAGGGTGGATGAAAGAATAAGGGGAAGGACCCCACTGGTCGTTGGATCATTGGAGGATCAACTGTCTATATTGAATTGGGCTTCGCATATCGGTGGTGAAATTATAGGGGGAAGGGGATGGAAAAAGGGAAGTTGCAACAGGCGATTCGTCGATGTCTGTTGGATCTGGCAGACGATTAATGGCTGAGATCAAATCAAGGAATTAACTATCGGTTAAAGAGGATAAAGGGGAAGATGGACACAGGAAACTGCGAAATGCGATCGCCGATAGGCTTAGCACTCAGTTGCAGCGGCGGGTCGCATAGAGGAAAAAATGCTAGGGCTTAAGCCAAAAGGCTCTTAAGCGTTAAAATGTAAAAAGGCAGAATAGGCCTAAAATGGAGGTGTTTTAAGGGCTTTTGGAGGTTCCGATAGGATATAAAGAAGGGGTTTTAAAACCAAATAAAGAGGGTTTATAAGGTTTAAAATGGGATTTTGAGGAAGTGAAGGATAATTAAAGGGAAAAAAGGGATATTTTAGTAGAGGGGAAAGGTTATTTGAAATGAGTGATAGTGAGTGAAATTAAGGGTTCTTGGAGGCATGAAATGGTGGAGATTGAGGCCTTGTAAACAATTTCATTTTGAAGTAACAAGCTATTTTGAAGGATTTTCAAGTGGAGAAATCAGTGAGATGGGTCTTATGAAAGATATTGAACATATTAGACTTCAAGAACTCATATATTTGCTTCAAATTTTTTTCTTGAAGGCTAAAGACCTGTTTTAGCCATCTTTGAATATGTCAAAATTATGGATGGCTAACATTGGCTCCACTTGGGGATGGCAGCTCCTTGGAGGTGTCAAGAACCTCAGATATTTATCTCTAGAATGTAGACCTATGCTTTGCATTTTGAAAACCTTTTCTTCTTTGATCATGCTGCTTGAAAATATGATCAACATTACATTATAACAAATCAATTTTTTCCCAGACAACTACCTACACAACCTACTTTCCTAACATTTTTTCTTCATAAGCTGCAGTTCGACTTGCAAACCTTTTGAAATAAAAATTTTATTCTTTTATTGAAAGCAGGAAACTAATCTAAATCTACTGTTATAACTTCCATGAGTTCAGTTTAAATAGTTGAACTTATTAGCTTCTCTACCTAACTACTATCTATCAGGATTAAGATGTCTAACAAATCTTATTCTCTATATTCTAAAACAGAAATTTAAATACAGAAAAACCAAGATTAAACTATCTGATTTGTTGTAGTGTCCATGTCATAAAAAAAAGCTGCACATAGACCTTTATTTTTCATAAAATTAAAACAAAATTGTGAAGGCTTAAGATCTGAAAATAATGAATATCCTTCTTTTCTTCTTGGCTCAAATTTTGATTTGTTCAGAGCCATCTTCTTCTTTCTTTTGATTCTTTGGTTCAGATTTTGAGCATGTTTGAACCATTTTTTCTTCTATCCTAATCTATTCTACTGATAAGCCAAGATTTTATTGTTTGGAAAATCTTCTTCACTAACCTATCAATAGTAAATTGAAATCTATCTTGTCATGATTAGGCTATATAACTAAATAGCAGTGCTCTATCAAGTAGTGGAATTTAGGCTTGCACACTTTCATATTTTTCTTTTATTTTTTGGTATGGGGATGTACCTTTCTTCTTTTATATCTGCCCTCTTTTCCTTTTCCATTGTTTTTGTATGTTTTCAATTTTTCTTTCAAAGAAAAAAACAAAAAACTAACTAAATTCTCACAGGCTGAGCTTTATTGACATTCCTACCTACCCTAATATAAATTTGAAATATTTACATGTTTAGCTGACTAATTCTCTTTTCCAATACATCCAGTCAATCATATGGTTGCATGACTGGTCTTTGCTCATCTCTTTGAGCATGCTGGACAGACAAGGCCACTCCCATATCACTTGTTCTTTAGCAGCAGTGCTAAAAATTTTTGTTGTATTTGGTGATACACTGCTCCTAACAATCTCTATCCCTTATTCAAATGTCTTCAAGAAATGAGCATAGGGATCTTGAAATAATACATAGTTGGAGTATTTGACAGGTAAGTTTCAACCAGGGTTATTTTTTCTTCCACTGGATCAAGCTTAAGATTCTTTTGAGAAATAAATTCTTCCTCATCTTCATTATCATCTGAACTGGAGGACTCATCATATTTGGTAGTGTTGTACTCTTGTAGTCCTGGAGTATTTTGATTTAGTGGACTGAGCTCAGCAAAGAGGTCATTATATTCTTGAGTAGGGGTCTCTTTGATTACCTCAACCCTTTCAGGAGAAGGTTCTTTAATTTCAACCAGCTCAACAAGTTCTTCATTGTTTTCCTCCTCAACCTTTGAGCTGAAAGACCGCTAATTACCAATCACATGAAAACTGTTACTGATAAGTTGTAATGAAGTAGAGCAAAGATTCAGAGATTCTTTGCCCTCTTCTGCAATTTTAAAGCTTTCTTCATCAGTATCATGAATAGCCTGCTTTGGCTCAGTACTTTCTCGGCGTTGGTGGAATTGATCTTCTTCCCACAAATCTACTAATGACGGTTCTGCAAGATCAACTTCTGTTTGGAGAACATCATCATTAGACAGATCAAAATTAGGAAAATCATTAATGTAAGTAATGTCACCAATCAAACATACTATATTATCAACAGTTCTTTCTTTATTCTGATCTACAAGGGAACTTTCTAAATTTTTACAACAAAGTTCATTAGGTGAATAGGCAAGAGTGTTTGTTTTGCAAAAAATTTCTGAGGATGGATGTTTATTGATAATCTGATCGATTTCTTCTTCTGTCAAAGGAGGAAATTTTTCTGTGTTTCTTTGAACAGAAGTAAAACAATTCTCTATGTCTTGTGAAGACTGAATTTGAGGCTAGATGTCTTCTTGAGCCTCACCTAGAAGGGATGATGAATCATTATTTATGATTGCAGGGATATCTTGAAGAATGTATTTTATTCCTTGATTGATTTCTTCCTCAACTGATTCATCTAGGTTCTTGTGATAGTCATGATGCATATGAAAGTATTTAATGGCTTTCAACAAAACTTAAGGATGCATGTTTACCAAATCCTCATCATTGTATATAAGGTATTGAATGATATTCTGAGATTGATCACAATAGTTTTCAACCCATGATAAGGATGGAGAGTTTTCTGTATATTTTTCATAAAATACTTGGTGCATGTCTCTTAAATAAAACAAGCTCTTAGGTTCTAACCATTCATACCAATCCCTTGCCTTTCCTTCTAATGTTAGCATGAACATTTTCATAAGGCAGTCTTGATGCCATTCAGTCTTTATCTTCCATACATGTATATGAAATTTTATGAGATGTAACAATGGGTCATCAAACTTTTCACCTTGAAAAACAGGAAGGTTATCATCCCAAAACAGCTGGGGCATCTTATGTGGGAACCCAGGGATATGATCCCTACTCATTGGGGCATATCTTCATTGTATCCTTGGAATCATGTTTGTAAATCAGAAAATAGGTCATCATGTCTATTCAACTAGTTCAGAGTCTTCTACCAATGGAGTCATTTAGTATTTTGGGAGTTGTGGACTCGCCAGGTGGAGGATTTCAAAAATTTTGAGATGATTTGTTGTCCACCATCAGCAATGTTAGAAAATTAAATATTATAGAGCAATGAGAAACATAAAATATGTAGAAAATAGAAGTACAAAAAACTCATAAAACCAGAGAGACACAGATATATGTGGTTCACCGAGTTTGGGCTACGTCCACCCCGAACAGCCAGTCCTTCCTTTCTATTATCCAGCAAAAATTGAAGAGACACAACCTACAACAGATCCATTGTAATATCCTTTTTTCTCTCTCACAATCTCCCTATCTGTTTCTCGCTTTGAGAATACACACATACCATACACATACGCAATACAATACCCTTATAAAAGCGAGGGGTTTCCTTCTAGGGTAAAAATCCCTAAACTAAACATAAATTCTACCATCAGATCATCCACCTAATGAACGACCTAGATTGACTAGAAATTACTATACTTTTACAAGGAAATTTTACATATATTCTTAGCTTTGTGGGCGCTGCCCCCGAAATCCCCTGCTAGGGGGAGGGGGGCTCCATGAATTCGTAGCTACCCCCCCTAGACCCCCCAGGAAGTGTTTAATTACGGGCAGTGTTACCACCCCAATTAAGGTACATGGTTCCAATGTTGTGATACAAAATAAACAAGATAATCAGGCTCCACACCCAACAATCTCCCACTTGGAGACTGATTGTAGCAACTCCACCGCTTCTTCATTTGCTGGACGATGACTCCTCTTTGGACCTGGTTGTTTCTCATCTTCATCATCATCCTTGAAGACAAATTGAAACTTATCATATTCTCAGTTTTTCCCTGGTTACAACTTTTGTTAACATATCTGCAGGATTCTATCTAGTGTGTATATTTTCCAGCTTCAACTGTCCATCTTCCAATACCGACTGTACGAAATGGTACTTGAGATGTATGTGTTTAGTCCTGGAATGAAATGTTGAGTTCTTTGCAAGATTAATGGCACTTTGGCTATCACTATATAACGTGCCCATATCATGCTTCTTACACAATTCATCCATAAACCTTTGTAACCAGAACATTTCCTTACTAGCCTCTGTAGTAGCAACATACTCTGCTTCTGTTGTTGAAAGTGAAACAACACTCTGGATTTTTGAAACCCAACTGACAACTATTTCACCTACAGTGTATACATATCCTGTAGTGCTCCTCCTTTTATCTCTGTCACCTGCCATATCTACATCAAAATATCCCTGTAGGGCAATTTTTGAACCACCAAAGCATAATTCTTGATTTGTGGTACCTCTCAAATATCTGAGAATCCATTTTACTGCCATCCAATGTTATTTTCCTAGATTTTTCATGTACCTGATTACAACTCCAGCTGCATGTGCAATATCAGGCCTTGTGCAGACCATTGCATACATTAAGCTTCCAACTATTGATGCATATGGAACATTAGACATATATTCCATTTCTTTGTAGGTCTTGGGGCACATCTCCTTACTAAGTTTGAAATGTCTAGCAAAAGGTGTACTAACTGGTTTTTTGTTTTGTATATTAAATATTTTCAACACCTTTTGTATGTACTCATTCTGAGACAGTGTTAATTTGCGATTTTTCCTGTCTCTTGTTATTCTCATACCAAGGATTTGTTTTGCAGTTCCCAAATCGTTCTTTGCAAACGAATTTACCAATTTTCTTTTGAGCACATTTATTTCCTGCATGTTAGACCCTGCAACAAGCATGTCATCTACATACAATAAAAATATAATATAGCTGCCATCATTTTTCCTTTTCAGATAAACACAATGATCAGAGTGACATCTAGTATAACCTTGTTCAGACATAAACTTATCAAATTTTAGATACCACTGCCTTGGAGCCTGTTTTAAGCCATACAAGCTCTTCTTTAACCTGCACACTAATTTTTCTTTCCCTTTGACCTTATATCCTTTTGGTTACTCCATATAGATCTCTTCCTCCAAATCTCCATGGAGAAATGCTATCTTTACATCTAAATGTTCAAGATGTAAATCTTCTGCTGCTACAAGACTTAAAATAGTTCTGATTGAAGTCATCTTAACAACAGGAGAAAATATTTCATCAAAATAAATACCTTTCTTTTGTGCAAATCCCTTCACCACATGTCTAGATTTATACCTCTGCTTTCCTCCATCTTCTTCCTTCAGCCTGTAAGCCCATTTATTATGCAATGTAGTTTTACCTGCGGGCAACCTAACTAAGTCCCAAGTCTAGTTATGCATTAAAGAGTCCATCTCTTCTTCCATAGCTAGCTCCCACTTCTTCCTACTTTCAACCTGCATTGCTTCTTCATAACATGTGGGTTCACCAAAATCAGTCAACAATAAATAATATAATGAAGGAGAGTATCGTTCAGGGGGTCTACTTATCCTAGTAGATCCTCTAACACCACTTTCAGGTGTTTGAAGTGCCTGTTGATGTTGTGGTGGTTTCTATTTTTGTAGCTTTTGATTATTATTATTTTCAGGCACCTTTACTTTTTCTGTGATCTCATCAAGAACTGTATATTATTTGTTTTCTTTTTCCTGTTTCTTTTCCTGCAACTGATTCTTATACAAGACCTTTTCATTGAATATTACATCTCTACTCCTAATGATTTTTTGATTTTCATAATCATATAAGTGATAACCAAAATCATTAACACCATATCCAATAAAGGTACATTTATTTGATTTTGCCTCAAGCTTGGTTATGTTTTCTTTATTAATATGGACAAAGGCCTCACAACCAAAAGGCTTTAAAAAAGAGTAGTTTATCTTTTTACCTATCCATGCTTCCTCTGGAATACCACCATCCAAGGATCTTGAAGGCCCTCTATTTATTAGATAAATATCAGTATCTACAGCATCTGCCCAAAATTGTAAAGGAAATCTTGCATGCAATCTCATGCACCTTGCACGCTCGATGATTGTTATGTTCAGCCTTTCTGACACACTATTTTCTTGTGGTGTTCTTGGAACTGTCTTCTCTCTACGAATTCCATGCTCTGAACAGTACCTATCAAACTCTTTGCTGCAATATTCACCTCCATTTTCTGATCTCAAACAATTCAACTTCTTTCCTGTCTCAATCTCAACCAAAGCTTTCCATTTCTTGAAAATATCAAATACATCAGATTTATTCCGAATACAATAAATCCTTGTTTTTCTATTTTCATCATCAATAAAAGTAACATAATAACAAGAGCCACCAAGAGATGGTACCTGAGCAGGTCCCCATACATCTGTATGCACAAGCTCTAATTTTTTGCTCTTCTTTTCTTTCCTAACTCTGAGAAATCTGAATCTCTTCTATTTTCCATAAATGAAATTCTCAGAAAAATCCAAATCAACATTCTTCAAACCCGACAACAAATTTCTTAAGTGAAGAATCTTCATCCCCTTCTCACTCATGTGTTTGAGCCTATGATGCCATAATGCTGCATCTGATCCTTTAGAAGTTAAAGCATTAACAAAGTTAGATATACCATTGCATAAATACAATGTACTGACCTTTTCATCTTTTTCTATTACCAAGCCTCCTTTGGTGACCTTCCGAGTTTTATCCGTGAAAGTTGTCACACAACCTTCACTGCCTAAATTCCCTGTTGAAATCAGATTTTTCTTCAAATATGGAACATGCCTTACCTCCTTTAGTAGCCATTGGTTTCCATTCTATTGTTTTACAAGAACTTTACCCATTCCAACAATTTTACAGGGTTTATCATCATCCAAAATAACTTGTCCAAAATCTCCTTGAATATAGTCATGAAAATATTTCTTATTAGGTGTGGCATGGAATGAAGCCCCTTAATCTACAACCCAAGAATCGGTAACATTTTTGAAAGAAAGAATCAAATCATATTTTAACACATCACCTGTCACATTTGATTCATGATTGTTTTCTTGTTGTGTGTCTCCTTATTTTCCCTTCCGAGATCTACAGTCTTTCTTTAGGTGTCCTTTCTTTCTACATTTCCAGCACACTATCCCTGATCTGGACTTGGATTTTTCTTTCCTTGATTTACCGTGATATCTCGAGCTCTTTCCTCTTTCAATTCTTCTTCCCCTAGAATTTTCACTCAAAGCATTACCCGATATCTCATTGGAGCTTTTCCGTTGCATTTCCTCGCTAAGGATATCATCGAAAACATCATCAAACTTTAAAGTACTAGATCTAGAGACAGAGTTACTAATGGCCATAACTAAACCATTCTAGCTTTCTGGAAATGAGCACAGCTCTAACTTATTCATAAAAGTTTACTCCTACAAAACTTAACTGACTGGTAATTTTATTAAAATCATTTAAGTGGTCTGCAACAGATCCACCTTCTGACATCTTCATATTAAATAAATGTTTCATAAGAAATACCTTTTTTGAGGCCGAGGGTTTTTCATATAGTTTCGCCAACGCCTTAATAAAACCCTCTGTTGTTTTTTCCTTCAAAATATTTAAGGCTACCAGCGCCACGAGGCACAACCGTACTGTTTCGAGTGCCTTTCGATCGAGAATCTCCCATTTTGCATCTGTCATAGCTGTCGGCTTCTTTGTTTTTCCGCTCAATGGTAGGTAGAGATATTTCTGATACAGATAATCTTCCATCTACATATTCCACAACGGGAAGTTTTGGCTGTTAAATTTATCGACCCTAAATTTACCATCTTCTTCCATTTCTCCCACTCGAACCTGGAAACCCTTCTTTCCTACAATTTTATCGGTCAACTAGACCTTCGGCTCTGATACTAGTTGTTAGAAAATTAAATATTATAGAGAAATGAAAAAAATAAAATATGTGGAAAATAAAAGTACACAAAACACATAAAACCATAGAGGCACAGATATACGTGGTTCACCCAGTTTGGGCTATGTCCACCCCGAACAACCAGTCCTTCCTTTCTATTATCCAGCAAAAATTGAAGAGACACAAACTATAGCAGATCCGCTGTAATATCCTCTGTTCTCTCTCACAGTCTCCCTATCTTTTTCTCGCTCTGAGAATACACACATACCATACATAGACGCAATAAAATACCCTTATAAAAGTTAGGGGTTAGCTTCTAGAGAAAAAAAACCTAAACTAAACATAACTTCTCCGTCAGATAATCCGGCTCACGAATGGACCAGATTGACTAGAAATTACCATACTTTTACAAGGAAATTTTACATCTGTTCTTAGCTTCGAGGGTGCTGCCCCCGAAACCCCCCGCCGGGGGGAGGGGGTCCATGAAGTCGTAGCCACCCCTCCATGGACCCCCCAAGCAGCATTTAATTACAGGCGGCATTGATGCCCCCATTAAAGTACAGGGGTCCAATGTTGTGATAAAATATAAATAAGATAATCAGGCTCCACACCCAACAATCAATTGAATACCAATATAAGGAGGTTTGTGGGTCTTATGAGGTCTTAAGGATGTATACTATGTAATTAACTCAGAATCCCCAGTCGAGTTGCCATTATGTTAGGGTCCTGTGATTTGGAAGATTGGCATACCAAATGACAAGGAAACATTAGAACCACTTTGGAATCCTAGGATCTAGCCCTCCTGGATTCAGAGAGGGATCTCTCTATATGTGTTTAGAATGGTATGCTTATAGGCTCATGATATGATATTACACTAGTTATGAAGCACAAGGGATTTGTTTGTTTTTGGTTGGGGATCATTAATTGAGAAGGTCATATGTAGTGAAGGATGTAATAAGTAAAAGGATGTTTCAGCATGGGAAGATAGCTCAAGAAACAGTGCCAATACATTGGGCTATGGAGTCATAAAATGGTTTACTTTCAAAACAACTATTCAAGGGTTTCCATAGGTCAAGTCTTCTATATCAAAAGATCTCTTTAAGTTGAGTTTGTCGTATGAAACATTAAGAAGTGTGGTGAAAGAAGCAAAGCTAATAACCAATTAAGAATCTATTAACTTCACTATACAAGAAAAGCCTTTCAAAGTGACTGATTTAGGAGCAAGCCAAAGGAGAGGGAAAACCATAGACTTCTAAGACAACAATCCAGTAATCCTCTTGACTACCTTCAGAAAATAGAAAACATTTAAGATAAACATAAAAATTAGCCTAGGATAAAGTGAGAACTTTGAATCTATCTTGCTTTTGGCATACTATCAGGGAAGCTTTCAAAACAACTTTTTAAGACTAAGCAAGGGACAGGGCTAACCATAAATTTCCTTGATTAGGACTCTACTTATCGTGTAGTGAAAATATCATTTGAGAATGAATATAAACATAAAGAGTAGCCTAAGATCAAGTAAGGAATTTGAACTTATCCTGCTTTCAGCATACACTCAAGGGAAATTTTCAAAGCTAGCTGTTGGAGATAAACTAGAGGACAGGGCTAACCATAGACTTCTGTAGTTCAAATTTACTTAGTAGAATTTTCAAGAACTTTCAAAGACAATATCTCAAGTTGTACTAAGGAAACATGGTCTCACCAACACTTCACTGGTTATACTCTATTGAATTATCCTCAAAGCACAATTAGAAGAAAACATAAAGATAAATCTTATCAGTGAGAATTAGGGTACCTTTTACAGTAAATCCTAATCTAAATTTGTTGTTCTTTATCAGAGAAAGTAGACAGTATGGAAACATAAGAAAAGAAACAATTACAATAAGAAAAAAATCACCATTGACATAGACTAGGATCCCATAAATCAACTTGTGTATTTGATGTTCAAACTAGTTACAAACTTCAATTCCAATAGGTCTTTACAGCTTCAAACTTCTCTTCTTAGCCTATCATTCTTCAATCACTAACAGAGCTTCAACAACTTCAGCAACTATTTACATTCAACAAGTATCCAACTAACAACAATACTAGGCTCCTCATATGATATATATAGGTAAATTCAGGAGGTGGAGTAAAAGGAAGGTCTAACTATTAAATTAATATGAGTAAATTATTCTCAACCTTTGGGAGGCCCTATGGAGAAGATATCTAATATCTTAACTCTGTTAATTGATTTTTACATTAAATTTCATCCACTTCAGTCACTTTGGTTGACTTTTGAGGCTTTTGGTAGCTGGAAATTACTTTCTGAGCTGTCTTTGAAAATATCTCTGACTATGCATTAACTTTGTATGCTTTTGAGGAAAAATAAACTGGCAGGTGGCATTTTGATCTATAGAGAAGTAAAGGCTTCGGTGATTTGGCATTTGAAGCCATCTTTCTGCTGATATGTCATGATTTGTTGCTTTAAACACTGATTTTCCTTTTATTATGCTTTAAGGCTTTCATTAATCATCTTTCTGCTTTATACTATGTCTTTATCTTTAAACTGTGGGTTAAGACTTTGATCTTCATACTTTCCGCTTAATCCCTTTTAACTTTAATTCTACTGATCTCTATCTTTGTTGCTTTTTGTGTATAGGTGGCTTTCTTTTGCTGCGCTGGAGGGTTTTATTGACTAACTAATGCCCACGAAACATAGATTGAAACCTTGGAGATTAGCCCTCTTTGTCCCTTTTTTGTATTTTCCAGCCATAGAGGAATTTTACCCTCATCCATGTCCCTTTACTAGACTGTGGGATGCCTTTAATATCTTCAACACCATTAAAACTGCACAAAACAACAAACTTGTCATAAAAACCTACGTTTACTTGGTTAAACTGCTTCACGGAGGATCGGGGTGATGGAAGAGCAGCGTAGAGGAGGATGAATGCAGCGGAGGTGGAAAACCCATGGCAGAAGGCAGAACTAGGGTTTAATTCAAATTATGGCATGAAATAATGGTAGTTGGTTTTGTGAGAAACCACGAGTGGTTTTCGCGCAAGGTCAGGGTGGTAAGCGGTTTGGAACTGGAGGAACACGATATGGGTTAGAGAGTGACGCGTGTCCCTCTAAAACCGATTTTTTAGCGTTAAAATTGAACACTGGGGAGAATTTGTGAATTGGGTGCAAAAATGGATCTAGACCGTTGGATCTGGGGTGGCCAGATCAATGGTGGAGAATGAGCGCAATGGGAGGAGATGTGTGGTGGGACCAGCTGTAGACGTCATCTACTTTGTCAGGTAGCAAAAAACTATTGGGCAAAGTTAAAATTTGTTGGGTGGATTTTGAATGGTGAGGATTAGCGGGAACCATTGTATCAGCAAGATCGACAGTTAAGATTGTATCGGGGAAGCAAAGGTGTAATGGATGGGGTCAGGAGAATGGATTATTGGGAGAAGCGAGGGTCGTTAGATCTTGAGGATCAATAGTGGCCATACTTCGAGGAGAAAAATAAGGGTAGATGAAAGAATAAGGGGAAGGACCCCGCTGGCCATTGGATCATTAGAGGATCAACGGTCCAGATTGAATCGGGCTTCGCATATCAGCGGTGAAAGCATAGGGGGAAGGGGATGGAAAAGGAAAGTTATGATGGGCGATTCGCCAATGGCCGTTAGATCTGGCGAACGATTAACGACTGAGATCAAATCGAGGAATTGGCCATCGGCAGAAGAGGAGAAAGGGGAAGATGGACATAGGAAACTGCAAAATTTGATTGCTGATAGGCTTAGTGCTCGGTTGCGGTGGCGGGTCACATAGAGGAAAAAAGGCTAGGGCCTAAGCCGAAAGGCGCTTAAGCCCTAAAATGTAAAAAGGCGGAATAGGCCTAAAATGGAGGTGTTTTAAGGGTTTTTGGAGGTTCTGATAAGATATAAAGAAGGGGTTTTAAAACCAAATAAAGAGGGTTTATAAGGTTTAAAAGGGAATTTTCAGGAAGTATAGGATAATTAAAGGGAAAAAGGGAGATTTTAGCAGAGGGGAAAGGTTATTTGAAATGAGTGATAGTGAGTGAAATGAAGGGTTCTTGGAGGCATGAAATGGTGGAGATTGAGGCCTTGTAAATAGTTTCTTTTTGAAATAACAGGCTATTTTGAAGGATTTTCAAGTGGAGAAATCAGTGAGATGGGTCTTATGAAGGATATTGAACGCATTATACTTCAAGAACTCATAGATTTTCTTCAAATTTGTTTCTTGAAGGCTAAAGACCTGTTTTATCCATATTTGAATATGTAAAAATTATGGATGGCTAACAAATGACTCGTCTGATGTTAACAGGTTTATTAGAAAATTGAAAAGGATTGTGCTGGAAGACTACATATTTCATGCTTTGCATCTGGGGTTGCGCGCTACTCTAGCCAAATGGTGGGCTACTCATAAGGAGAATATGGGGAACTGGGAGGAATGTGTGCACCTGACGAAGTTAAGAGTTGAATGTCCAGTAATGAAACTGAAGGATATATACTCTGGCGAGGAAGATCTATGCAGAAATTTAGCGAGATGGGGTAAAGTCTAGGGTGGAGAAACAATGATTTAGTGGGTACATATGATTGTTCACACCTTGGGGAATGTTCCTACTGATTGGTACTTAGAGACAGAACTGCACTAAGGCACTGGTGGCTGGTCTGCACTGACTGAGAATTTTATCCACACCTTTACACAAGAGGTCTGGCTCTTATTCCAAAAATTGTTAATGCACTAGTACTATAAACCATAAATTACGGTCAATTGGAAATGATGACATATAAAATACCATGCATGGACGTTGAAGGCTGAAGTTCTCCCCCTAAGAATTTCAAGCAGGTGTGCACCCTGGTAAGCCTTGTGGGATATTACAGGAGGCACATCCTTAAGTATGAATTGATCACTGCACTGGCGACTTGGGCTCTTATAATAGCTACGCTGAACAGTTGGGATGCTGATTGTTGTAGAAATTTGCAGTTATTAAGGGATGTGATGGGTGCCACCCCACATGCTTTGCAGTACCTGGTCAACAAGCATGTGTTGGGGGGGGTAGTTTGTAGATGGTTCTAGGTATCTCATGAATATATGTGAAACCAGGTGCGACGGGCACATAATATTTGTGCAAGGGGTGTGAATGGAATGCAACAATGCCAAAAACTAGTTGTTGGAAGAGTAAAACTGTATAAGAAAAAATTATTACCATCTTTGGGAGTGTCTAAAATGCATTTAATGAGGGGATTTTTCCAGATTTGGGACCACTTTGTTAGTAATGGAACCTCATTAATGCATAAGTAATTGTTGAGGACGTGCCACAAGTATAAATATGGCCTATGGGGTCACAATAGTTCCCTTTGCATTCTGAATTAATTTCATGCACTAAGCTACTTGTTTTCCCTTATCTTTTTTGTGTCTATGTCTAGAATAGATCCAAGATTTCAAGAAGAATTGCGCCACATAGGGCTAGGATACGCCATTCCTGTGAGTATAATAGCCACAACCAGGTGACGATCCTGGTGTGCCTGAGGCCCCATTCATGAAAACCCCTATGGCATCCAAACCAATGAATGGGAAACCCTCTGGAATAAGGAGATATCCCTGGGAAAAGGCCCCTAGACCACACCCATCTGCAACAAAGCACTAAAAGCAGCCAATGCATGAGCTGCCCAAAATTATACATGAGCTGGATGAAGATGTAGTCGAGGTAGCATCGTTTTGACAATTGCCTAGGTACATCAAGCCACACAAACCATCTGTCAAAGTACCTAAGTATGTGGAAAAGGTGCACTCAAGTATCCAAATCCCCGTGATCCTTGAGAATGTCCCAATGCAGGGGGATATTCTCGCAAGAATCTCGCACCTGATGTTTGATGATTAGGACATCGCGGATGTCAAAAAATTCCCTGAGCTCATACCATAAGTATACTTATATCACGTCCCTTATGATGGAGGCATTGTGCACCTCGAACCTCAAAGAGAAATGCTCAGACTGCATAAGTTCAGTATGCTCAACATGTTACGAATTCCCCACTTTGGCCACAGTTCCATCAACGAAATTTGTGTCAGCCAATTGTTGGCCATGGTTCATGAGGATGCGCTCTTGCTAGGGGAGTGTATCGCAATTGACACAACATTCATCCACCGACTCACAAATCTACAGAGAAAGGGGCCTTATCCTGGTGTCAAATTCAAAGGAAAAGCATAGGAGAAAGTTGTGGCTGACCATATTAAGAAGACATATGGTGTCATGTGGAAGAGTCAGGGTTTTGTGGTCATTGATATTAATTACCCCATGGTGCACTTTAGCACACTTGTCTTGTCCTGCAAAATGATGTGAAAATGTAGACCCAAAGAGGTGACCGCTCAAGCAATCATGCTAGTTGGCCAATGCGAGAAAGGGGTGATCTACAATTGTTTCGGTTAGTGTACCGTGAATTTCTTGAGAATTTTAGAAAGGTTAAAGAGGAAGGAGAGCCCTTCAAATATGCGTGGCTACTATTACTCATTGCTCTCATCGGATGGAGGACCCTAGAGGATACACAATTTCCAGATATTGAACCAACCATGTGAAAAGTTGTGCGCTACACCACACAATGTAAATCACTAGATTCGTTGCGGATTAAGGAAAAAAAAATATTCTAGGTATTATATGATAGCTCATTATACCAAGTAGTGCAGTCAAATTTTCCACTATCACCAACCTTATATGAGTAGTATAATATGATCGTTGATTTCATGTAATATTCCCAAATGGGGAATGCAACAATAGAATGTAGAATGATATAAAAATAAGGTATTTCATATTTTATAAGGTAGGAGGCCAATATGGAGACCTTCCATTTTTCATTACAGTAGTAATATACATGTTAAAATTGGCCCATAAGATGCATGACAGGAAAATACAAGTATCCAATGACAAAAATCCCTCAAAATGAGGTGATGCAATCATATATTAGGACACAAAAAGCATGAAAATGATATTTATTAGCTCTACAATAGCTATATATTATGCATCAGATATAGAAAAAGTATGTGGACAAAAAAATTAGATCTATAGCAGATCCATACACTATACAAGCTCCTCTAACAATCCCCCTTGGGGTTTTCATCAAAATACCAAGTACAAGATGTAGATTTGAGATCTAAGATTGCAGATCTATGGAAATATTCAGATCTCGAAAGTGAATGTGATATGATATAAACAATAAAATGATCTCCTCCAAAACATCTCCAAAGTGAAGGGTAGATCCCCAACACCTAGAAAATCACTCCCCGATTGGTGAGCTAAAACACCCTGCAAATACACCTACATAAATAACGTAGATCTGGATCTATATTTCACTGTAGGGATAAATATACAATTGGAATACAGCTAAGATATGAAAATGAAGCTCAAATTCTTCAGTACAGTCCTCCCAATGAAGTAGAACCCTCCTCCACTGAAAATAAGCACTGAAATGGACTAGATCTAAAAGATCTAATCTCTACTTGCTGCAGCTTGCAAAAACAGTCAACCCCTCAACATGATCTACGTTGTATTTGAAAGAAGTAGCTTGGCCCTAAGCTAGATACTAGACAATGCAATACAAACTCTCCTAATAGCTACTCAATGGGAAAAGGTGGGATTCCTGACCAGGAGCACCCAATGCTAAACATCATTATTCTCAGCTAAATAACAAGAGAATGAGATATTTCTAAACAAACAATATACTCAAAAAATTATCATATCATCAACAACCTTCTAATGCTGCCATCCCCTTCCTTTTATAAGAAAAGAGCTTGCAAATCCTAAACCACATCCAATGAATAACACTCCCTTCATACAAGGCATCTCCATCTAAAACTGTGGTGTGCCTCATTGATGGCCACTCCTCCATGAATCTAATATTCCCAATGGGAAACATGCAGCAATATTAAAAAATACTACAGAGAAATAACATAGTTCACCTAAGTAAGAGCAGGAGGCCAATATGGAGGTTCAATATTTTCATATACATCAGAAAAATATGTGAATAAGACAGCCCATGAGATGTATAACAAGGCATAGAATACTTTTACATGAATAAATCCTCAAAATGAGGTGCTACAAGCATGTATTAAGACTGAAATATCTTGACAGCGTTATTTTATTGGCTAAAAGAAATGGTATATTACACTTCAGATCTAGAGCAGATGCGTGTACAAAAAATTAGATCTATATCATATTTGTACACTAGATAGGCTCCTCTTCAAATTCCCCTTGTGGTTTTTCGCAAAATATGGAGTACAAGGAGTAGATATGAGATCTAATGCTTCAGATCTGCAGAGATATTCAGAAATATGCAGCTTCAGTTCTAATCTTATCTATACAATATGATGATCCTAGCCAATGGATCTCAAATGTCAGGGGCATATCCCTAATCACCTGAAAATCAATCCTCCAAAATATTTGCCAAAATTCCTTGCAACAATACCCTTACAAATAACACATTCTTGGAAGGAAAACTATGTTGTAGGCTCTAAAACATGTTTGGCCTGAAGCCAAGATTTGAGAATGTAGCTCCAACCATCCAATACTCTCTTTCCAATGGGATAGAAGCCTTCCCAACTGAAAAGAGGCACTATATTGGCCTAGATCTGAGTAGATCTAGCCTCCACTTGTTGCAACTTACAAAGACAACCAAACCCTCAAAAGGATCTGCATTGTAGTTTGAAGAAGAGCTTGGAAAAATTCTTGATAGTGGATAAGAAATGAAAAATCTTCCAATAGGCCTCTCAAGGAAAGAGGTGAGCTTTCCGATCAGGAACACCCAATGTTAAACAACACTATTCTTTGCTAAACAACAAGGAGAATAAGAAATTTCTAAACAGAAAAAATCTTCAGAAATAACATAATCATCAAAAAACTTCTCATGTTGTCCTCCTCTTCCTTTTATGATTTTGTGAGCTTGCAAAACCCTAAACCATCTCAATGAAATAGCTCTTTTCACATGAGCCACCTCTAAATAAAACTATGTTGTGCCTCATTGATGGCCACTCCTCCAAGAAAGCGTTGTTGATTTGGTCATGGTTGACCCAGTCAAAACATGCAACCCCTTTCACACCTAAGGGTGCTCATTTAGTTAGCCCAGATTTAGCCTTGTTCACATGTGGCATTAATTTATTTGTTGTTTTAGGATTTTTTGTTGTCCTCCTTTACACATTTATTCATACAACATAAAATTGAAAAAAAATGAATATTCCCATTAGCTTTGGCTAATTGGGAATATTAAAATCCTCCTCTCCAAAATGTTTCTTATCCTCAAGCAACTGATAGGGTGAGTTCTGCAACACTTCTCCTCCTCCATTGGTGACACCATCATGAATTAAGCTTCCTCCATAAGTTAAGTGTTCGCCAATCCAACCCTCCATGAATTATTCCTCCAAAGTCATTATGAGATGTACATAGTCCATCCCACAAGGAGTCAATAACTCAAATGAAGCAAACATGGTTGAACCAATGCTCTCCCTGAAACATGTAGCATAAGGTACATGGAGAGTCTCCATCCCATGTTGTACATACATGACTCCCATTCTCCCTCCATACATCCCCATAAAGAGTACAAGTATATCACCAATGTATGGAATCAAAACTACATACATACAAACAACAATTTGAGCATGTGGAGGTGGGTCATAGTCCCACATATGGTACCAGCACAGTGCATCTCCTGCCTGCATCAAATCAACGTGTGGTAAGTGGTTTTTCCACCACTTACTTGCTGCTCATGTTATCTCACTATGGCTGAAAGTGTGAGATATGTTTGGTGGCTTTGGTAAGCACCCATCATGATGGAAAATCTCCCTTTGCTCATCAAGGGAGTGGCCATTTTTAGAAATTTGAGTGGCCCAAATTTTTCCATAAGATTTACATGATGTATCACTCCTCCTTGGAGCCATGGCCTGCATAAACATGGTTCAAGAATATGTACAATCAGAAAATAAAACATGCTTTACATTATCATATTCTTCACCAACAATACTCCTCATACAAATGGAGTGGTGCATGGATCTTTCTCCTCTTTCAAAAGAAGGAAGAGATGGTTGAAATAACCCCTTCATAGAGTCATTTTGTTTCCCCAACTCCACATAGTTCATGCATTCTTGAAAATGCTGATACATTTCTTCTTTCAAGCCTTCCCAATCAAATCTCCTCATGATGATGTTGTAGATCCTCATGGAATATATATGGCTCAAACATAACTCTTTGAAAGATTTTGTAGCAACTTCTTCTTGAGCTTGGAGGCTCTAGACAAGAAGATCCTACCATGATGATAGATGAATCCTTCATGGACTAGATAGCCCTCTTCATGTAGCTGGTCATCAAGTATCATACAAGTGTGAAGATCCTTGGAATAGTCCACCAACAGTTGGGATTTCCAATATGGATCTAAACTACCCGAAAATGACAGTGTTGATGATGTATCAATAGAAGTGTTTTTCATGTTTCTGATCTCTTCCGTGAAATCTCCCATGCCAAATGTGTATGTTGGAAGGCCATTCCTTCCATTCTTCTACTCCCATAATGCAGAACTAGAAATGAGAGTGGTTGATGATGATAAGGGAAGATCTCACTCCTTCTTGAGCTTACCCAAGGCTCCCAGCGTTGTAGCTTTGTCTTCAAGTGCTCCAATCCCTCCCAAATATAAAATAGGAGCAACATGTTCTGCAGTCTTCCCCACCAAATTTGAATCAGGTGGCCTCCTAGGTGGTTTTCCACTAGATAAGAGTGTCCCATGCGGAAATATCATGAACATAATAGATGGGACTGTAAGGTCCTTACTTCTACTATGCAAATCCATCTCTGTTTTCTGTGTGGAAGTGTTATGTGAGGGGTATGTATGCATGCCTTTGATCATTTTAGATTCACCACTCTTATTTTCCACCCATTCGATTTGCAAAGCCTCCCAATCAGTGGTGACTTTCCCTAATGTAATGAACCATTGAAAAACCAAAATCACATTGGTGTCTAGTATCTCAATCACAAAGAAGTGATCAACAAAAGTGTAGGTACCCATGGTGACTGAAATTGATGGGACATAATGCATGCATTGCATTGTTATATCTCCTGTGACCAAAACAGAGAATCCCTCAAAAGTCTCAGTGGGTATTTCCCTCCTTTGTACAATATGATCATTAATGAAATTGTGAGTTTCCCCAATATTAATCAATACAGAAACCCTTTGATTCAATATTTAACCTTAAACTCTTAAGGTAAAGTACTTAGGTATTCCCCTCCAAGATGCAAGAGTCCCTCCAATAGGATAAAATGCTCCATTCCCATATCTTGATGGTGTTGGATCTCCTCCAACAATGTCAACGATGTGACCTCTCCTTGGTTCATATTATTCTTCCTCCTCAATATCTATAAAAACCTCTATGTAATGTGCTTTTCCAGAAGCACATCTATGTACAGGTGCCCATGATTCTTGGAAAGTGAATAATAGCTTCTTCATGCTCAGATCTCTCTAGAATTCATCATCAACAGGCTTCTTGTATGATCTCTCCTTTGAAGGAGCAGCTTTCTCTTCCTTTCCTTTAGAAGGAAAAGAGGGCTTGTGCTGGAAGTTTGTGTCTGCTTTTGGCAAGGCATATTGAAGGTCTCTAGCCCTTTCAATGGCATCATGCAAGGTAGTGGGCATGGTATAATTTACCAACCCATGAATAGGTTCATCTAGACCATCGATGAACATGTACACCCTTCTTACTGTAGACAAATCAAGAACCATAACATATAATCTCAAAAATTTAGAAATATAAGACTTTGTATTGCCTAATTTCTTCAACTTTGCAAGGCTCATGAATGGTGCCTCTGGATCTCTTCTGTCAAATATTTCCACCACCCTTCTATTGAACTCAGAATAAGCAGTCACATTAGCATGACCCAATGTAGACAAACCATGGAACCACGAGTCATGTGCTTCACCTTCAAAGTGTAGTGTTGCAATCTTGATAGCTTCCATCTATGGGACCTTTTCAACTGAAAGTAGATGTCAATTTTTTCTACCCATTCTTTGGAAGAACACTTGGATGACCCATAAAAATTTGGTAAAAGGAATCTACCCATAGAGTGATGGTGATCATGATTCTGAGTGAATCGACCATCTCTATGCTAATGCCTTGGTCTTCTCTTGTCCTTCAAGTGACAGAACTCTTGAAAACTCAAGTGATATTTGAATCTATGATTTTTAGACTCATATTATTCAAAATAGTCTTCAAGGGATGCTTTCTCTTGAAACCCTTCATTTCCCACAGCCAAAAAGGTAGTCATGGTAGAGCATTGGGAAACTTGTGGCTGATGCACTGGTTGATTATTCCAGTGGCGAGACATGCCATATATTTCTCCAAGATGAAATCTCTTAGGAGATTATTTGATTCTATCCAATCTCATCTCTTTGATCTCTCTAGAAATATCTTGCATGGCTCTCAAAAGGATGTTTGCAAAGTCCTTTTCTTCTACATCACTTCTAGATTCAGGGGTTTTACCCTTGTCTCTATCATCATTTGTGCAATCAAATTTCTTTTGTCTTATTTTTAGATACCTCTTCTCTATGTTATTAAGAGGATATTCTTCTTCTAAAGACATATTAGATTCTTACAGGCTGTGCTAAGATAATTTATCTGATACCACTGTAATACTCCTGATGGGAAACATGCAGCAATATCAAACAATACTACAGAGAAATAACTTAGTTCAGCTAAGTAAGAGCACGAGGCCAATATGGAGGTTCAATATTTACATATAAATTAGCAAAATATGTGAATTATATATCGCATGAGATGTATAACAATACATAGAAGACTTTTACATGAAGAAATCCTCAAAATGAGGTGTTGCAACCATGTATTAGGACTTAAATAGCTTGACAACATTATTTTATTCGCTGAAAGAAGTTGTAGATTATACTTCAGATCTAGAGTAGATCTGTGTACAAAAATTTAGATCTATATCATATTTGTACAATAGATAGGCTCCTCTTCAAATGCCCCGTGAGGTTTTTAGCAAAATATGGAGTACAAGGAGTAGATCTTAGATCTAATACTTAAAATCTGAAGAGATATTCAGAAAATATGCAGCTTTATATTTGAGCTTATCTATACAATATGATGATCCCAACCAATGCATCTCAAATGTGAAGGGCGGATCCCCAATCAACTGAAAAGAAATCCTCCAAAAGATGTGCCAAAATTCACTGCAACAATACCTTTACAAATAATGCAGTCCTAGAAGAAAAAATGCACTGTAGGCTCTAGAACATGTTTGGCCTCAAGCCAAGATCTAAAAATGTAGCTCCAACCATCCAATACTCTCTTACCAATGGGATAGAAGCCTTCCCCACTGAAAAGAGGCACTAGATTGGCCTAGATATGAGTAGATCTATC
Source organism: Pinus albicaulis (assembly GCA_034641835.2). Classification (NCBI taxonomy): domain Eukaryota; kingdom Viridiplantae; phylum Streptophyta; class Pinopsida; order Pinales; family Pinaceae; genus Pinus; species Pinus albicaulis. The sequence continues at coordinate 1,196,241,758 of CM076581.1, read as the reverse complement.
CTCCACTTGCTGCAACTTACAACGAAAACCAAACCCTCAACAGGATCTACGTTGTAGTTGGAAAAAGAGCTTGGAAAAATGCTTGATAGTGGACAAGAAATGCAAACTCTTCAAGAGGCCTCTCAAGGAAAGAGGTGGGATTCCCAATTAGGAACAACCAGTGCTAAACGATACTATTCTCTGCTAAACAGCAAGGAGAATAAGAAATGTTTAAGCAAAAAAAATCTTCAGTAATAACATAATCATAAACAACCTTCTCATGATGTCCTCCTCTTCCTTTTATAAGTTTGGGAGCTTGAAAAATGCTAAACCATCTCAATGAAATATCTCTTTTCACATGAGCCACCTCCAACTAAAACTGCGTTGTGCCTCAATGATGGCCACTTCTCCAAGAAAATGGTGTTGATTTTGTCATGGTTGACCTAGTCAAAACATTCAACCCCTTTCACACCTAAGAGTGCTCATTTAGTTAGCCCAGATTTAGCCTTATTCACATGTGGCATTGATTTATTTGTTTTTTTAGGAGTTTTTATTGTCCTCCTTTACACATTTATTCATACAATAGAAAATTGAAACAAAAATTAATATTCCCATTAGCTCGGGCTAATTATAATATTACAATGATAGCGCTGTAGATTTGGTCAAGGTTGACCTAGTCAACATATTTTAGCCCCTGTCCACACCTTAGGATACTTTATTAGGATGAAAATGTGTTCCACTTTCACATGAGAAGTGGTTTTATTCACCATAAAAATATTTTTAGGTATCCCCACCCACTTATTCACCTATCTATGTGACAAAAAAAAAATTAAATATTCCCATTAGTTATAGGCTAATTTAGGAATATTACAGTCCTCCCCTCCAAAATGTTTCTTGTCCTCAAGCAACTACAAGGACATTGAAAAATATCCAATGGATATGTCTCCTCCCAAGAATAAAAATTTTCCTTTGGTGAATGAACCAAACAACTTTCATCATGAATAAGTGGGAGGTATATGGAAAGATTTATATGTTGTCCATTGACCTCTTTAAGGCATGAGAAATGATAAATGTTGGGTGCTTCAACCCCCATGAGAAACTCCAATCTCCATGTTGTCATCCAAACAAAATGAGCCATCCTTGGTAGCTCATAGAAATAGTCACCAATCCCCTTCTTATGCAATGTGTAGGGGCTGCATGGCTAAAAATGAGAGGTAATATTGTTCAACTTACACTGCCTCTCCCTCCATTTATGATAAATTTGGAGTTGTTGATCCTGGCTGCAATAATATAGTCCTCATGAAGCCAAAATATACTTGGAACCTCATGATTCCCCTCATTGGTTCTAGGGACTCTCCTTGCCCATTCCTCCATGCATATAGTGAATAGAGTATCATCACCATATGGGCTCCAAAATAAACATGGACTAAGTGTCATATGACATATGGGATGGTGACAATAGTCCCTCCATTAAGACCAACATTGTTCTTCTTCTTGATGTCTCCAATCATGATACAATAAGTGGCCATCCAACCACCCTCTTGCTTCCATAAGCTTCTCAAAAGCTTGAAAATAGTAGAGGATATTAGGTGTTGGTGAATATGATCCAAGCAACACATGTCTTGCCAAAAATCCTCCCATGAGAAAGGTTTCTCCCAAAGAAATAAGTCAAAAATATGGCCCCTTTAATAAGGAAATAAGTGATGTGATGTAGTATCCATATAATGTCCCATCCTCCTCTTGAAGCATGAATAAATGTGGGAAGTTTCATCCCCAATAGACACATCCAACTGATGTTTCATCCCTCCAATCATGTTCCCAACAAAGATAAGAGTAACATCATCATGTGGGATCAAAACCAGTAATGCATAAACAATCAAATGCAATGATGGAGGTGGATTATAGTCGCACAAATGGAACCAGTGTAGTAGATCTCCTGACTGCATTAGATATTGATATGGTAAGTGGTTTCCCCACCACTTACTTGCTTCCCAAGTAATCTCATGATGGCTAAAGGTGCAAGATATATCTGGTGCTCTTGGAATTCACCCACAATGATATAATATATCCCTTTTTCCTCTAATGGAGTGGCCATGTTCAGAAATGTTTGTGGCCCAATGTTTGACATGAATTTTGTATGGAATAACACTCCTCTTAGGAGCTATGGCCTACATAAACATGGTAAAATAATACAAGTAATATTCAAATGAATCATGAGATACAAAAGCATATTCTTTACCAACATTTCTCCACATAAGAAAGGAGTGGTGCATAGATCTGTCTCTTCTCTTTCCCAAAGAGGAAAGAGGTGGATGAATTGAGTCCTCCATAGAGTTATGTATCTTCCCCATCTCCACATGGTTCATGCATCTCTGAAAATGTTTATGTAACTCCTCTTCAAATCCTTCCCATGTGTAGAACTCCATGATAGTGTTGAAAATATTTATAGAATAAGTATGGCTGAAAAGGAATTCTTCTTGTGCTCTTTGTAGCAACTTCTCCTTGATCTTGGAAGCTCTAGATAAGAAGATCCGACCATGATTATCGATGAATTCATATTTCACTGAATATCCCTCCTCTTGTATTTGGTCATCAAGTATCATGCATGTGAAAATATCCTTCGAATAATCCACCAATAACTAGGATTTCCATTATGGATCTAAGCTTCCCAATAATGACAACGTTGAATAAATCTGAAATGAAGCTCATGTCACATCATGGCTCTCCTCTTTGACATGCTCAATGCCAAAGTCACATGTTGGAGTGTTGTGACTCCAATTTTTTTTCCTTTCTTGCAGTTGATATTGCTCAAGACAAGATTGAAGTACATGGAAGTCAACCTCCTTTTGAGAGGTCTCTTTCTTCCAAAAATTCCCTAGTTTAGCCCATGCATGCAAGAGTTTTAATACCCTCTTGTCATATTCAGAAATATTCCTCATGTGTGGAAGTATCATTTTCTGCTCCAAGACCATGGAGTGGTCATTTTACACCATCCTCATGTCATAATATATTTATGAACCATTTTCCAGCACAGATAGTTCAATGGGATATGGCAATGTCCAACTCATAGAATTGATCATCTATCCTTGGAACCCCTCAAAGGTTCTCAACACTGTCATAGCTTCTCCCAAGGCTCCTTCCTTAGCAAAATATGTCATTTCTGCACTAAGTTGAGAGAACACTTTATTCATATTCCAATCAATAATGCCTCCATGCAAGGATAAATCACAATCTAAAGTAGATTGTATGAATGAGTGGACTGATGTGTCCCTTCCTTTCCTGCATAAATCAGTCTCCTTCTTCTAAATATAAACCCCTTGAAATAAAAAATGGTGCATGCTCCTCATCCTTGAATGTTGATCCATCCTTTATCCTCCTTGGATCAAGGTGTTACTACCCAATATTACTGTCACATGATGCTCCTTGAGAACCCTTTGCAAAGATGCAAAATCTCCTCCTCTTAGAGCAATAACTTCATGTCTATCCCCATGTGGTGATGGTCCTTCTTCTGAAGTGACATCGTTGTTACTGCGTTCATGTTATTTCTTCTCATCAATATTTGAGAATACCTCATCATCAATGAGAGACCTTAGATCTTGGTCTTCCCTTGAAAGAGGGGTCTCCATGTCTTCCTTTTGAGAAGAAACCTCTTCATGCAATGGGGATCTTGCCCTTGGCAAGGTATCACACAAGTGTTTATCCCCTTCAATAGAAATTTGAAGTGGAATTGGTGTAATAGAACTTTCCAACTCATGCAAGTGTTTTGAATTTTCATGCTTTGCTAGCTCAATCAAATATGTTTTAGTTTATTTTACATCAAATCTCTTCACTAATATCTTAGTGAATCTTGCATAAGTAGATATATTTTCATTCTTTAATGAAAAGGATTAAAACAAGCACCAAGCATAATCTTTACCTTTAAGATGCATCACTACTACTTTAATGGCTTCCTTTTCTGAAACTTGATGTAGATCCAAATATGAGTCTAGTTGATCTATCCAATCCTTGGCTGTGCATTTGGAGGATCCATCAAAATTTGGTAGAAAGAATCTACCTCTTCTGCTTCTCTTGTGCTTGCTAGATCTTCTTTCCTCCTTGAGTTGGAAGAAATCTTGGAATTTCAAGTGCTCCTTCAATCTCCAAGATTGACATTTATACTCCTGAAGATAATCACCCAAAGTCTCCTCCTTTGGTGCATCTTCTTTCTCCATCTCTCTTGCAGTAAATCTAGGCATAGTATAATGTTGTGGATCTGATTGTGTGGCTGAGTGCTTGCACACATAATATGAAGAACTGGGGTTTTCTTCATGTCAAAATATTCTTGAAGGACCTTCATGTCTTTCCCTACTCATTCCCTTGATTTCTCTTTTAAGCTCATGAATAGTTTGGAGAAGAAGTCTTGAGATCTCCTTCCCTTTCATTCCTCCAGATAAAATGGTTTTACCCTTGTCTTCTTCTTCATTAGTGTAATCAAATATTTTGTTTCTTCTCTTTTGATACCACTTCTCTCTATCAGTAAGAGGCTTTCCTCCTTCAGAAGACATATTGCTTTAGAATGCACAGGCTGTGCCAAGATGATGCTTTGATACCACTGTAATATTCCCAAATGGGGAATGCAACAATAGAATGTAGAATGATATAAAAATAACACAGTTCATACTTTATAAGGTAGGAGGCCAATATGGATACCTTCCATTTTTCGTTATAGCAGCAATATATATGTTAAAAATGGCCCATAAAATGAATGACGGGAAAATACAAGTCTCTAATGACATAAATATCTTAAAATGAGGTGTTGCAACCATATATTAAGACATAAAAAGCCTGACATCATTATTAATTGGCTCTGTGATAGCTGTAGATTACACATTATGTCTAGAGCATGTATGTGGAAAAAAATTTAGACCTATAGCAGATCCATACACTATACAAGCTCGTCTAACAATCCCCCTTCGGGTTTTCAGCAAAATACCAAGTACAAGATGTAGATCTGAGATCTAAGACTACAGATCTATGGAAATATTTATATCTAGAAAGTGGATCTAATTTGATATAAACAATAAAATGATATCCTCCAAAATATCTCCAAAGTGAAGGGAAGATCCGTAACACCTAGAAAATCACTCCCCAATTAGTGAGCTGAAATGCCCTGCAAACACACCTACAGAAATAATGTATATTTGGATCTATACTACACTGTAGGGATCAAAATATAGTTGGCCTGCAGCCAATTTATGAAAATGATGCTCAAATTATTCAATATAGTGCTCCCAATGAAGTAGAACCCTCCTCCATTGAAAAGAATCACTGAATTGGACTAGATCTGAAAGATCTAATCTCCACTTCCTATAGCTTGCAAAAATAGTCAAACCCTCAACAGGATCTACACTGTAGTTGAAATAAGTAGCTTGGCCCTAAGACATATAGTAGAAAATTAAATAAAAACTCTCCCAAGAGCTACTCAATGGGAAGAGGTGGGATTCCTAACCAGGAACACCCAATGCTAAACATCATTATTCTCGGCTAAACAGCAAGAGAATGAGATATGTCTAAATATAAAATATACTGAGAAAATTATCATATCATCAACACCTTTCTAATTTTGCCATCCCCTTCCTTTTATAAGACAAGAGCTTGCAACACCTAAAGCACATCCAATGATAAAACTCCTTTCACACAAGGCATCTCCATCTAAAACTGCACTGTGCCTCATTGATGGCCATTCCTCCATGACAACACTATAGATTTGGTCAAGGTTAACCCAGTCAACATGTTTTAGCCCCTGTCCACACCTTAGGGTACTTTATTAGGTAGAAAAGGTGTTCCAATTTCACATTTGAAGTGGTTTTATTCACCATAAAGAGCTTTATGGGTCTCCCCACCCACTTATTCAGCTATCTATGTGACAAAATAAAATTTTAATATTCCCATTAGTTATAGGTTAATGTAGGAATATTAAATTTTAAGGCGACGTTCCATAACATTTACATCCACACTAAAGGCACCATCGAAGGGGTCTGGTACGAGCTCCCCTATATTTTGATGGAAGATGACTTAGCACGCACCATGGGCACATGGACGACATCTTGGTTGAGCCCACCAACACCCACAAAGTTACACACTTCATCCAAAAAGGATACAAAAAAGGTTTCTAATCTCCCCACACACACAGTGTTGCCAACTGTGACAAAGAAGGTGATGATAGAAAAGGATCCCAACAAAAAAGAGGCTACTCCCATAATCACACAGGAAACTGTTGACACTTCGACTGCACCAAAGAAGAATGGTACCGCACCTAAAGAAAAAAGTGAGGTCGAGACCTCCATGGGGGTTAAGTGTGGATGTCAGGCCACTGGAAGTATAAAGAAAAATAAAATGGGTTCCCAACAAGCAAATTTGAAGGCCCTGACGCTAACAGAAGATGGTCTCACAGAAATAGCCCACGTTGTCATGTCTATGACAAAGGATCACTGGACAGATATGGATATCCAGTATAAGTCTGTGCTCAAGAGTGTACAAAGTGGATTGCAAGAATCAAAATTTCAAGTGAGCCAGATATAAGAAAGTGTGCTTCAAGCAAGCCAGTCCAATGCACCTGTCACCAACGCGCAACCTTTGGATGTTTCCCTACCAGCCTTCGGGGATGTGAGATTTGTTCATATCCCCTTACCCACAATTCATATGGACATTCAATGGCATCTCTAGTTCATGGGATCATGTGATGTTCACATTAACCTTTTTCTGTTACCTTTAGCCAAATTACACTTGCTTCATTTAGTCATTGCAGATGAGCCACAATGTTGAGAAGAGATTGCACATATGCAAACCAAGGACACTGAGAAGTAGGCTTCGCAGGCCCGCTAGCAACAACGACAAGAAGAAGAATCTTTTCGTGACGCTGAAGCCTATCACACGGAACTGTAGGCTAAGATCCACCACGTCTACGAAGATATTTCAGATGTTGTAGCCAGCACGTCACTTGCTGAAAAGTTGGAAGGATTGGCTGCTATGGTGAAAGCAACATGCGAGAAGGTTCAAAATATCAGAACTACATATGAGAAACATATCGAAAACCTCAAAACCAAGTTGTAGCCTCAGATACCCTTAGAAGTTCGTGCATAGAGGGTTATAGAAGTCAAGAAGACCAAGGATAGCATGGCTACTACGGTTGCATAATGTGATAGCATTTTGAATGAAGATTTGAGTGTGTGGTCCTCTGTCCAGAATGATCCATTTTCCCAGAAGTTGCATGATGATCTCATCTAGAATGAGCAAAATTTGAATAAATCGGGATGGTTGCACCCACATTGGTCCTCCCGCAATGCCTCGCTAGACTATAGGAGTGCAAAACCATCCAAATGGATATTGATGAGTTGCACATAAAAGAATAGGTATCGACGGAGCACATGCAACCGTAGGCTGAAGAAGCACTTCATCTTTCACAGATGCTAGAAAATACTCTAAAGATCAGGCAATAGTCCCAACGCAATGTAGAGATGGCCACTGAAGGGCCTACCACTTAGAAAATGGTGCAACAGGCACAAACTACAGTAGTGCAGAGTCTTGAAATAGTGCTCCCTCTCCAGACTCCCGGTAAGATGCTTCAGGCTAAGACAAAGGAGCCAATGCCTCAGTGACTCAGGATGAGTCACATGTTTGTGTTGGGGGCCTACTGGATCAGGGTCCCTTGATGCACAAGTTTCAAAGCTCTATTTTGGGTAATATTGTATGTGCGAGCTGCACAAAGGAAGTCGAATGAATTTTGGGTGGTCAAATTCCCGTATTTTTGTGTAAATGGACTTAAATGTAAACTGTGGGCCTGAAACCATGGTTTGAGACCATAGAATCTACACGTTAGGCGCATATAAATAGATAGAAGATGTCTAATCTAAGTAGTTCATGGTTTTAAAAGATATTTTATGCGTTTTCTCACAAATAGTCTGTAAGAGTCTCATCAGGTTAGGGTTGGGTAAAAGGCTCTTGCTGCTTGTGTTCACAGAGACCTAGTCCTCGCTGTGTGCAGACTCCACTAGTTGTGTGCATGGAAGGGTTTTTAAGTGTTTAGTAAGGGTTGTTGGGTAAATAATATTGATTTACTGAATGCTATATCTCAAGATAATATATGAAACAGTTTTGGCAAACCTCTTATGTTATGCATTTGTGCTAGTTATTGTTATGCTTTGTTGAGTTCGCATTGTTCAAAGATGCTTATTATATATTGCACAAGATATATGAATAACTTATGGTTAAATTCTGATAAATAATATATATTTTTATGTATTTGATGTTATGTGACTTGGATCGGCTTCTGTTGTGTTTTTATGCACCAAAGTGATAGCGATTATGTGGTATTATGTTAATGTTTGTGCATTCTCTGTGCACAGATCTATATAAGTTTTCTTTGGTTTTTTGCCAAGGGCCACTCATTAATTTCTCCCTTACGGTGCGAAAACCTGGTTCTAGCACCCCCCATACTGCTTGGGGTGAGACTTCGGTCTGCGCAAGTAGATCACTACCGAAAGGGCCAGTAGTTGGAGGGTTTTTTGGTTTATCCATAAAGTCTAAAGTTAGGTTAGGACCCCTCAAGCCAACATGAACATGAACATGCCCATTAATAATGGAAATCTCTCAAATAAAATTGTATTATATCCCCCTCCTAAACCTTTTGTTCAGCATGAATTACTCTATAGGGTAGAAGAGGACCTTTAACAACCATCGCACTACCCAATTTGTATGCTAGATACTTTTGTAGGAAGTAGGCAGCTACATAAATATGACATTATTGACAACTTCTTACAAAATCAACCTCCTATTATCATGCCAATTGTGGAACTAGTGGAATAATCCTTAGAAAAACCTCATAAAAATCCACAAAATGATCTGTTCTCTACTAATTTTGATCTACATCATGCCAAGTTTTCATAAGTCAACCCATCTAGAAGTCTAAAAATGAACCTCTCGCTCTCAAGCAAGAAAGAAGAGCAATTATGCACTGTATTGAGGAAACATCTTGATCCCTTTGCTTGGGACTACAAGGAAACGAGAGGGGTGCATCCCTTAGTTTGTATTCATCATATCTACATCGAGGGATGTAAACCTGTGTGCTAACCCTAGGAGAGGATGAATCTTTCTCTTCAGGATATTGTAAAATAATAACTGCAAAATTTATTGTATTTAGGGTTCATATACACCATTTCAAATAGTGAATAGGTGTCAACCCTTGTCATAGTACCCAAGAAAAATGGGAAGTGGAGGATTTTTTTTGAATATAGAGAACTTAGCAAGGCTACAAATAAGAAAAATTTCCCTCTACCTTTCATTGATCAAGTCCTATACGGATTTACCGGGAAGAAATTATGTTCCTTCCTAGATAGATTTAGTGGGTACAACCAGATTCAGATCGTCCCTGAGGACCAATACAACATTACATTCCCATATCCATGGGGGACCTTTTCCTATAGGGTCCTTCCATTAGGTTTGTGTGATGCCCCTGCTAATTTTTAGATGGAATTTTGGAGTATCCTTTTGAACCTTCTGCATGACACTGTTGAGATATACATGGATGATTTCGCCCCCTATGGGAGTGTTTTTCTAGAAGCTATTTCTAATCCATGCAAAGTCTTAAGGAAATATATTGAGATGAAACTTTCATTAAGTACCAAGAAATGCGAGTTTTTGATGAATGAAATGAATTTCCTAGGTCATTTCATATCCAAGAAGGTGTACTATTCCTAAATTAGCATGCAGCTAATAGGGATATTATTTTTTCTTTAAAAAATATGGTTAGAAGAATAAATGTGAAAAGGAGGTTAATCAAACTCCTAATGAAGAATAAATCAATGCCAAATATGAAAAAGGATAAATCTTAGCTATGTAAATAAGCACCCTTAGGTGTGAAAGGGGATAATGATCTTGACTGGGTCAACCTTGACCAGATCTACAATGCTATATTGGAGGAGTGCTCATTAATAAGGCACAACGTAATTCTAGTTGAAGATCTATTGTGCGAAAGGGATGAGTCCATTAAAGGTGGTTTAGGGTTTTTCACACTCTCATCTTATAAAAGGAAAGGGAAGGCAGCATGGGGAGGTTGTTTATGATATGATCTTCTGATATATTGTATGTTTAGACCATATAGCTTTCTTTGGTTGTTTAGCCTAGATTGCAAATGTTGTTTAGGATTGGAATTTCTTGTTTAGGAGTTTCTCCTCTTCCCATTGAGTATATCTTGAGAGAGTTTGTATTGCATAGTACACTATCTAGCTTGAAGGCCAAGCTTCTCCTTTCAATTACAAGTCAGATCCTGTTGAGGGTTTGGTTTTCTTTGCAAGCTTCAGTGAGTGGAGATTAGATCTATTCAGATCTAAGACATTTTAGTGCTCTTTTTAAGTGGAGGAGTCCTCTGCTCTATTGGAGGAAGTGTATTGGAGTGAATTACCTTCAATTCTTGATCTTGGCATGTGGCCAGCTGATACCTATACCCTACAACACAACTTCTACTCTAGATCCATGTTATTCTTGTAGGATCTGTTGCAGGGAGTTTGGGTGCACTATTTGGAGAGGTGGTTTCTAGGTGTTGGGTATATACCCATCACTTTGAGGTCCATTAGAGGAGATCTACATATTGTATATTTCAAATCTGATCTGCACATTCTAAATACTTTATAATTTCTGAATATTTCTTTAGATCCACTTTCTTAGATCTCAGATCTATTTCTTATCCTTGGAGTATTTCTCAAAACCCCAAGGGGATCTAAAAGAGGAGCCTTTCTAGTGCATCGATCTGATATGGATCTGAATTTTTATGCACATATCTGCTCTATATGTGATATTTAATCCACAACAGTTTGCAACCTAACAAAATAACATTGTCAAGGTAGTTTCAGTCCATTCATGTGGTTGTAGCACCCCTTTTGAGGGAATTTCTTCTATTTATGTCTTATATTTCTAGCTATGTATTTCATGGGCTTCATTATACATTTATCTTTCTGTTGTAAATACTATCTAAGAGAATTCTATTGGCCTCCTTCCCTTTCTATAAATTAACTGCATTATTTCCTTGTTGTATTATTCATACATTACTGCAGTCCCACTTTTGGGTATTTTGCAACTGTACTAGGTGTGGGAGATCTGTTTAACCCACCTACAAATATTTGTTTATGTTCCCCTCTTGGATTTGGGTTTAGATGATCAGATTTAAGAGATCCAAGGGCTGGTTTCTAATCTTGTAGCATACATTCCTAAAAAATGTGTTTTTCAGGCATGCCTTGCTAATAGTCCCCATTTTGGGATACTACAGTGGTATCAAAGCAACTATCTTGGCATAGCCTGTGCTTGTTTATTGAGGAGCCAATATGTATTTTCATGAAAGTAAAATACCAATGAATAAATGTGGTTACATTTAAGACACAAAAGAAAAGGGTAAGATCCCTTTAACTGGAAGTTTACAGAGAGAAGAGTTCTCTAAAACTCTTTCGCAAGATTTGAATGAACTGAAAGAAGAAATCCGGGGAATGAAGAATGAAATACAATTATGTATTTTGAAATTTTCACATGAAGGAAGCCCCACTACTTCATATTATGGGTGTGAGCATTCAGCCACATCATCAGATTTACAACAGTCTATCAGCCACTTTTTCATGAAGAAGAGGAAGAAGAAAGGAGATGTGCCAAAGAGGGAGACTCTTGGTGATTATTTGCAGAAGTATGATGCTAAATCTAAGGAGTTCAAAGATCACTTGAACTTCCAAGGGTTTTTCAATATCAAGGGTGAAGGAAGAAGCAAGCAACATGGTGTGATTAGATTCTTATTATCTAATTTTTATGGATCACCTAAATGTCCAGCTATGGCTTGGGTGAAGGAGCTAGACACCTATGTGCAGCAACATCAAGTCTCAGAAAAGGAAGCCATCAAAGTAGCAGCACTGCATCTTGAGGGTAAGGCTTATGCTTGGTGGTTGTTTGAGACTTTTTCCTTAAAGAGTGCAAATACATCTACCTATGCAAGGTTCATTAAAAGAGTAGTGGAAAGGTTTGATGAAGGATCTTATGAAACACCTTCTATGGACTCTATCAAACCAAATCAAACAAAAATTTTGCATGGATTGGAAGGGTCCTTAAATTTAGCTCCATTTTAGAAACCCATTGAAGGAGATGGAAACTTGTATCATATTTTTCCAAGGGAAAAGTCCCCATTGCATGAAGATCTTTCTCTTTAAGAGGAAGACATGGAGATTCCTCCTTCAAAAGAAGACCAAGATCTAAGGTCTCTTATTGATGATGAGGAATTTTCAACTATGGAAGAAAGGGTTGAAGATGATAATGCAGTCATGAAAAGAGCACATATAGGACCTCATGAAGAGGAATATGGAGAACTTTCTCCAAGGAGAGAAACTGTTGCACTCTTGCAAGGAGTTCCAAATAATCTCACATATGGATATTGTGGCACAATCCATGTGCATCATGTGCCATCATCATCAGAGGGTGAGATCTTGAAGATATAATAAGGAAAAAAGGAGGGAAAGCATCACATGATGAGGATAATATACCCCTCTCTCTTTCAGGAGTTTGATGCACAAATAAGGCAAGAGGATCTATGCAAGGAAGGCAAGGAAAAAATTGTCCACACACATAGGCATCCTGCTCTATGCCTTGATCTCTCTTTACATGGAGACATTCCACCAGGGAGACCTCCTTATGGGAGGAAAACTAAAGTGTTCTCTCAACTATGGACATCATATACTTACTTGGCTAAGGAGGGAGCTATGGGAAAAACTAGCACAGTGCAGAGAATCTTTCATGGATTCAAAAGAGAGGTCAGCAATTTTTTGAATTGGACATTTCTATCTCCCACTTAGTTATTTGCGCTGAAAAAGGAGAATTCAGAAGTCTATGATGACATGGACATGATGTCATATGGAAACTCCATATCTTTGGGGTAGCCAATGATATTCTCATTCACAAAAGATATTTCTGAACATGACAAGAGGGTATCAACACTCTTGCATGCATGGACCACATTGAGGAAGTTTTGGAATACAAGGACTTTCCAAGGGGAGGCTGACTTCCATCTACTTCAATCTTGCCTTGAGCAAGATTAGCTGCAAAGGAGGTAGTAAAATGAAATTTATAGTACTCCAACATGTGAATTTGACATCAAGCATGTCAAATAAGAGAGCCATGCTATGACAGGGTTGCATTTTATATTTCTACAACGTTGTCATTGTTGAGGAGCCTAGATCCTTATTGGGATTCCCAACTCTTGATGGAATAATCCAAGGAAATTTTCACATGTAAGGTTCTTGATGGGCAAGTGATGGATGTGAGATATAAAGTAGTTGATGGAGTCATTTATTCCCAAGATCATATCTATTTGGCTAGAGACTCTAAACTTAAGGAGAAGCTACTTAATGCAACCTATGAGATCTTGCTTTCAAAACCCACTGGTTTCATTAGAGCATACCATACTATCCTAGATGGATTCATGTGGGAAAAATTCAAAGAGGAGATGCACTCTCATATGAGGAAGTGCATGGCTCATTTTCTGGTTGAGGGGGAACATAGCTCTTGGGAAGAGTTATCATTACCACCTCCTTATTCATTAGGTGTGAGAGGGAGCTCATCCATGAGCTACCCTGCTGATTTAAAAAAAATTTATGATAAACATTTATATATTGTTGAAAATAATGATATATTTATTATATACTTGCATTTTCTTAACACTCATGTGTAGGTCTTGGCTCCAAGAGGGGGCACCTTTTCTTATAGGCTTCATGAGCCACTTTGGGCCATGAACAATGGTGATGTTGGACATTCCTTGGGAGACCTTGGAGAGATGATGTACTCTTCATGGTGTGATTCATTAACACCAACCATCATACACCTTCTATAAGCATGAAATAAGGATGTGGCAGCAAAAAAATATTGCGGAAAACACTTTTCATATCACATTCTATGGTAGATAGGAGTAAAACTGCACTGGTTGCACATGAGGGACCATTTTCCTTCTCCTTTATTGCATATGGAAGCTAGCATGACCTTAATTATGATCCCATATGCTGAATATGTTCTTATCTTTATGGGGAACATTGTTGGAGGAGAGACACATTTGTTGGATGTGTCCTTGGGGAAAGAAATTTCCTACATTTTTTGCACTACATGTTCTCAGGGGAGCATGGGAAACTATATGGCCACTATATTAGATCACTTGTTTCTTTATGATTTGGACCATATGATTGATTGGAGCACTTGACGCATGCCTCTCATGAGAAATTGCGAGGATCTTTACTATGAATTACCAAGTTGGGAGGTGATTCATTTTATTTGGATGATAGCATGGAGGTGGGAGCCCTTCATTGATGATGAAATTCCCCATGATTTTCATCATTTCTATATTGAGGAGGTCATTGATTAGAAAAGAGGTTTCCATATAGACCTTCCTTTCTTTCATGATGAGAGCCATTTGGTTTATCTACCAACGATCAACTTACACACTTGGGAGGAACCATTGGGAGATAGAATTATTGCAGAAAATCTGAAGCAATGGGGGAGACTCTTGAATAAGGAGGCCACAAGAAGAGGAGGGGAGATTCTGTAGCACCATTGCAGTTTCTTGAGTACAAGAAACATTTCGGATGGGAAGACTATAATATTCCTAAATTAGCATGCAGCTGATAGGGATATTATTTTTTCTTTAAAAAATCTAGTTAGAAGAATAATTGTGAAAAGGAGGTTAATCAAACTCCTAATGAAGAATAAATCAATGCCAAATATGAAAAAGGATAAATCTTGGCTATGTAAGTAAGAACCCTTAGGTGTGAAAGGGGCTAATAATCTTGACTAGGTCAACCTTGACCAAATCTACAACGTTGTACTGGAGGAGTGCTCATCAACAAAGCACAACATAATTCTAGTTGAAGATCTCTTGTGTGAAAGGGATGAGTCCATTGAAGGTGGTTTAGGGTTTTGCACAGTCTCATCTTATAAAAGGAAGGGGAAGGCAACATGAGGAGGTTTTTCATGATATGATCTTCTGATATATTGTATGTTTAGACCATATAGCTTTCTTTGGTTGTTTAGCCTATATTGCAAATGCTGTTTAGCATTCGAATTTCCTGTTTAGGAGTTCCTCCTCTTCTCATTGAGTAGCTCTTGGGAGAGTTTGTATTGCATAGTCCACTATCTAGCTTGAAGGCCAATCTTCTCCTTTCAATTACAACTTAGATCTTTTTGATGGTTTGGTTGTCTTTGCAAGCTGCAGCAAGTGGAGATTAGATCTATTTAGATCTAACACATTTCAGTGCTCTTTTTCAGTGGAGTCCTCTACTCTATTGGAGGAAGTGTATTGGAGTGAAGAGATTCAATTCTTGATCTTGGCATGTGGCCAACTGATATCTATACCCTACAGTGCAGTTTCTACTCTAGAACTGTGTTATTATTATATGAGCTATTGCAGGGATTTTTGGTGCACTATTTGGAGAGCTGATTTCTTGGTGTTGGGGATCTACCCATCACTTTGAGGTCCATTGGAGCAGATCTACATATTTTATATTTCATATTTGATCTAAACATTCTAAATACTTTAGAATTTTTGAATATTTATTTAGATCTGCTTTCTTAGATCTCATATCTACTGCTTATCCTTGGAGTATTTCTCAAAACCCTAAGGGGATATGAAAGAGGAGCCTTTCTAGTGCATGGATCTGATATGGATCTAATTTTTTATGAACAGATCTACTCTAGATCTGATATGTAATCCACAGTAGTTTGCAGCCTAATAAAATAACATTGTCAAGGCATTTTTTTTCTATTCATGTGTTTGCATCACCCACTTTGAAGGAATTTCTTTTGTTTATGCCTTGTATTTCCAGCTATGTATTTCATGGGCTTCATTATACATTTATATTTCTGCTGTAAATACGATTGAAGAGCATTCTATTGGCCTCCTGCCCTTGATATAAGTGAACTATGTTATTTCCTTGCTGTATTATTCATACATTGTTGCAGTCCCACTTTTGGGTATTTTCCAGCTGTACTAGGTGTGGGACATTTGTTTAACCCACCTAGAAAGATTTTTTTTTGTTCCCCTCTTGGATTTGGGTCTTAGATTATCAGATCTAAGGGATCCAAGGTCTAGTTTCTCATCCTGTAGCATACATTCCTAAAAAATTCATTTTTCAGGCATGCCTTGCTAACAATCCCCATTTTGGGATACTACAGAAGGGGATCCTGGTTGACCCCAACAAAGTTTCCATCATGGAAAGGGTCCCTAACCATAAAAAAACAAACAGATGTGAGAAGCTTCCTTGGATTGGCTGGATATTAGAGAAGGTTCATCGAGGAATTTAGAAATTTAACCTCACACTTGTTTGGATTGTTGGCTAAAGATTCATACTTTTGTTAGATAGACAAGTTCCAAGAGGCATTTGAAAAATTGAAAGAAAATTTGACCACTCCACCAATCCTTAGAGGCCCCAATTGGGAATTTCCTTTCCACATCCACATAGATTCATCAGATAAAGTTGTAGGAACATCCTTAGGACAAGTGGAAGATAATTTTCCCTATCTTATGTACTGGATCAGTAATAACCTTTCTAAAGTTTAACTCAAATATACAATCAATGGAAAATAACTCATAGTTGTTGTGCACTTTTTGAATAATTTTAGGCAATATATCGCTATATATCTATTCTTCATTCATACAGATCATGCATCCATTAAATATTTAGTGAATAAACGTGATGTCAATTCTAGAATAATTATATGTTTTTTATTATGGCATCAATTTAATTATTGGTTAAGATCCATGGAAAGAGAATGTGGTTGTAGATTTTTTGTCAACAGTAACCTTGCTTATAGGAAATAAGGAGATGGTAAATGATTAACTCCTAGATTAGCACCTCTTTTCCATCTCGATTCTATCTTATTGGTTTATTGATATAAAAAATTACATGGTTACCAGGAGGTTTCCTCCTAATATATCTTCTAAGGAGAAGAGAAATATTGTTAGGAAGAGTGCCCCTTTCACTTGGATTGGGGGAAGTACCTTCAAGTTGGGGCCAGATCATATTTTGAGAATATGTGTAAGATAAGAGGAGGTATTTGACATCCTCTCAGCGTGTCATCATGGACCCTGTGGGGGTCATTTAGTTGTTAGGAGGAAAACATTCAAAGCTCTACGATTTGGTTACTACTTTCCTACTCTATATCAATATGTAAAGAGGTGCACTACTAGATGTGATGAGTTCCAAAAGATGGGAAATATTACACCCAAGGATGAAATTCCCTTGCAACCTTAAGTGATGCTGGAGCCATTTTATAAATGGGGCATGGATTTCATTAGGTCCATCGATCCACCATCAAGGTAAAAGAGGTATATCATTGTGTGCGTAATATCCCAAAATGGGAATGCAGCAATGCATAAACACAATATTGGAGTAGAAATGAAAATTTAACTCATAAAATGTGTATACAACACTTTAGCCAACAAATTATTGTTATAACAGCAAAATATGAACCTCTATGTCATCCCAAAGTGGGGAAATGTAGTAATATATGCCCCAAAAATGTTATTTGCAGAGAATCGCGTTATAAAAGGAATAAATAATGATTGAATCCCTCTTCATATGAATTAAGGGAGTCACATAGAGAAGGGGATCAGAAACAAATCCGTTTTGATGATTTAAACAGATCTCCCGCTCTCGATATGACTTAAAAACACTAAAATCCCATGACTTAATCTATGCAGAGTTTTCTAAAGCGTGCACAGCGTAATTTTAAGAGGGTTTCAGCAAAAATATGACATATACAATAGATATGGAGTTTATTCAATCAAAATATGGATAAAATTGGAAGTCTAGCCCCTTTTACACATTCTGAGGATAACCCAGTGAGGGTTTCATGAAAACACAAGTAAAAAATGTTAGATCTGCAAATCTGGATATGAAATAATGTAGCTTAACTAAATCTCTATATGCATATAGTTGAATAGTACAAGAAATGAAGGAAGATCCTTCTTACAAGCTTTCCGAGAGAAGGGTTGGCCCTTTCCCTAAGAAACAAGCTCAAGATTGAGGGGTTTGACCCTCACACTGCAACTCTGTAAGAAATGACACAGTTCCTGCAAGGGACTATGTTGTAGATGATGGAAGTACTTTGGCCAAGTGCTAAGATATGGAAATATTCTCCTAAGCCTTCCTTACTAATCTCCCAAAGGAATGGAAGCTCCCTCCTTTGACAAATAATTGGAGGAAGTGGTGTTGTGAACTCCCACTGCAACACCCTGCAACACAACACTATAATGTTGTAGAAATAATGCTTTAGCTGAAGGAGGATGCTTGGCCTCAAGCCTAATCTAGGTAAATTTAGTACAATCTCCCTCAAGATGCCTCTCAAGAAAGGAGAAGGAATTCCTAAATAGGAATGCCTTATGGTAAACAACATAGCAATCTCAACTAAACAGTTGAAGAAAGCATATTATTCATGCAGAACAAAATCCAATATTCAATTCATAAGATGTCTTGATATGGCTACATTTCCCTCCTTTTAAACATTTGTGATACTTCTTGCATTGGGCCCCACTCATTAGGGTTTCCTTCACCAAGGAATCTTCCTTCTACTTGCATTGTGTTGTCTCTATGGATGATCTTCCTCTCATACCAGCATTGTTGACTTGGTCAAACTTCACCTTCTCCACATGCATTTTTCCCTGTTCACACATGAGAGTGTAAAATCTAGATAGAATTATGATCCCTTTTAAAATTATGAGGAATTTTGTTCTTATTTCTGAAATGTATGGGCCTCCTTACCCATTTGTTCTTCTCCTAAGTGAAATCAACAAAATTTAATATTCCAGTTAGCTGCATGATAATTTTAGAATATTAAAATCCTCCCCTCCCAAATATCACTTTCCCTCAAGCAACTACAAGGATAGACCTGGAAAGTCTCCTTTCCTCTTGCTGTATCATTCTCATATGATGAGCTCCTCCAAGGAATATGATGCATTCTAATCAATAAATCTCCATAGTTCCCCTCCCAAGCATGCAAGCTAGCATTTGGTGAGCATCCCAAATAGCCATCATTATGAAAAGGTGAAATACTCAAGGAGGCAACTAGGTGCTGTCTAGAGGTCCTCTGAAGGCATGGAGTCTGAAATTCATTGGGAACTATCAATCCCATGTGAAACCTCCATCCCCAATCTATCATCCATACAAAATGAGTCACCCTCCAACATGGAAACTCATGAAATATCTCCTCCACCTTGGGCTCCTGAAATGTAGGTGGGATGAATAACTGAACATGGTAGACACAATGGCCTACCCCATGTTTCCTCCCTCTCCAATCATGATGAGTGTAGAGCATATGCAGATCTTGGGCTGTAATAAGGTTTCCCTCAAGTGGCAAGAAGAAGATTTGATCTCCAAAGATCCTTTCTCTAATGTCATGAATCATGCTAGCCCAAACCATCCTATACAAAATGAATGGCAAATCATCATGATATGGCATCCAAATCAGAAAAATACTGAAGGTTGTGTGTAATTTTGGATGATACAATGGTTTCTCAAGTGGATACAACGCAGTCTTTCTAACTGCTGTGTTATATCATTGGGTGGCAAGTGGTCCTCCAACAAGATAACAATTGTGCATGCTTTCTTATTTACCATGAGGTGGTAAATAGCATTATATATCAGCTGAATATAATAGGAATGACAAATCACTTGTCCAAAGTCATGTAGAGAAGGGTTATCTCCATCATAAATGTTAGTTCTAGAATGACCATAAAACCCATAAATAACCTTGTCGTCTTATGGAGCAATGCACTGTACATACATGGTGAGAAGAATTATATACTCAATGAAATAATCAATAAGTACAGAAATACATTTCTTACCATGCATAATGAGTAAGTTGAAAGTGAGGTCCATGGATAAGTCCTCCCATGAGAGTCTTCTCATAAAAATCTGCAATAAGAAAGGATGCACACTCCCCTTGGAACACTCCATCAATAGAAACATACTCCCAAGTAACAACGTTGTTGGCCTTAGTGATAAGGCTCGTGTCACTCCATAACTACCTTCCTTGACATCTCACATGCTAAAGTCATCCACCATCATGCTGCTATGTGGGGAAATCTTCTTCCTATGTGGAAGCCCCTCTTTATCCTTCAATGTTGAAGGGTAGCCTCTTTGCACCTTGAATGTGCCATACATTTCTCTGGAAATATCATGATGAGTATGGAAATATTTCTTCCCATACTCTCCCAAGAGAAGCAACAACAATAATGATTGTTGTTGCCCCCTCACACCTCCATCATACAAATAATGAGGTGAAAATATGCTGATTGACATGAAGGATATCATATCAACATAATGCACCAAAAATATTTGCTGCCATATGATGCAAGTGTCCTGCCAAGTTTCTTCCACCCACACACCCTTAGAAAAAGGATATGTCATATGATGGAAAAACGCTTTCAAGGGTAGCCAACGCAACCATGCCTCTTGCAACCCAATGTCATAAATATAAAAGTGGCTCACCAGCCTTTTTGTCTCCATCCACTCCCATTCATCCACCTGTGGATGTCTCCTAATATCCTCCATCTTGGTACTCCTCCAATGAAGACTACCATCTTCCCATATAAGATTTTTCTTCTTGCATTTCATTGGATGTTGAAATGCAACTCCTTAGAGATCTCCTGGAGAAGACCTCTCTCCAATGACTAGCTTGAATCCATAAGGATCCAAGTGTGATGAGGGAAAAACCTCCTAAACCTATTGAGTAACTTTTCACTCCATGATACATTGAAGTGCACCTCCCATGAGATCTCTCCATGAGACCTTCTTCTCATCAATAACCCTCCAAAACCAGTAAGGTTCTGGATCTGCTGTAGGTAGAATTTTCTCTTTGAGATGTGAGATGCTCATTGAGAAAGTGTCATCTAGAAAGGAGAAAATATTTCTCATCTCAAGATGTATACCATCTATCACTTCTTCCTCCATTGCTTCATGAATGAAGCTACCATTTGAATTCTCCCATAAGGAATGGGTCCTCTTTTCATCACTGCTTCTCTTGTACAACACAGTGAAATTTTGTTGCTTTAAATTAGTAGAATGAAATTATGTATATCCCTCCACAATATTTTCTGAAATGATAAGAGATGGAAACTTAGGCATACCTTGGTGAAATTTGGAAGCATTTTGTAGGGCTACAAGAGTTCCTTCCTCATATGTGTTGGTTTCCCAAACTGCTGAAGGGAAGGTTGCTCTTCCATGGTTATAATAGCACTAGTACATGTCTCTTCCAATGGTGTTGAGGGCTTCTCCTCCTCTGATTTATCTTTGCCAAATTTCCTGATCAACCTTTGAGAAAACTCAGCAAGAGTATTCAATCTTTCATGGCTCAAATGGCTGCACCACCAATTGTTTGCTTCACCTTAAAGGTGTAACACTGCAATTTCTACAGCCTCTCTCTACTATTGGATGTAGTAGGAAGAATGCCTCTAGCTTCATCACCCAAGCCTCTGCTGCACATGTGAGTGATCCATAAAAAGTGGACAATATAAATAGATTGCCTCTCATCATCCAATTACTATAGGTCCTCCTCTATTCTTCTAGCTGGATAAATTGAGGAAGAGCTGGAGTATCTTTGAAAGCTCTAGGTTGGGATTTGTATTCTGTAAGGTACCTTCTTAGGATTTCAGATTCCAAGAGTCCTTCATTCCTATTGTCTTCTCCTCTTTGAGAACAAGATGTGCATGGCTCTTCCTCTTCTTGAAACCCTCCAAGAGTTTCATTACATCTCTTCTCCTTTATCTGTTTAGCCTCCTTGGAGAGGTTATTTCTAGATCTGAAAAGTGATGAGACCAAGCTCATTCTATCCATCATTTTTATATTTCTTCTTCTCTTTGTCTTCTTATTCTTCTGATATCATAATGGCTGGAACTAAGAGGATGAGCCAAGATTATGCTCTGATACCACTATAATATTCCAAAATGGGAATGCAACAATACATAAACATAATACTGGAGTAGAAGTGAGAAGTTAACTCATAAAATTTGTATATAACACTTTAGAAAAATATTTATTGTTACAACAAAAAAATATGAACCACTATGTCATCCCAAAGTGGGGAAATGCAACAATATATGCCCCAAAAACGTTATTTCCAGAGAATTGTGTTATAACAGGAAGAAATAATTCCTGGATCCCTTTGCCTATGAATTAAGGGACTCACATCCAGAAGGAGATCAGAAACAAATCCCTTTTGATGAGTTAAATAGATCTCCTAGTCCCCATATGACTTCAAAACACTGAAATCCCATGACTTAATCTATGCAGAGTTTTCTGAAGCATGCACAACATAATTTTAAGAGGTTTTCTACAGATATATGATGTATACAATAGATCTGGATTTTTTTCAATCAAAACATGGATAAAATTGGAGATCTATCCCCTTTTACACATTTTGAGGATAACCCGATGAGGGTTTCATGAAAGCATAAGTGAAAAATGTTAGATCTGCAGATTTGAATCTGAAATAACACATTATAACCGAATATATATATGCATATAGCTAAATATTACAATAAATGAAGGAGGATCCTTCTTACAAGCTTTCCGAGAGAAGGTTTGGCCCTTTCCCTGAGAAACAAGCTAAAGATTGAGGGGTTTGACCCTCACACTGCAATTCTGCAAGAAATCACGTAGTTCCTGCAAGGGAATGCATTGTAGATGATGGAATTAATTTGGCCAAGTGCCAAGATATAGAAATATTCTCCTGAGCCTTCCTTACTAATCTCCCAAAGGAATGGAAGCTCCCTCACTTGAAAAATAAGTGCAGGAAGTGGTGTTGTGAACTCCCACTGCAACACCTTGCAACACAAAATTATACTCCTACAGAAATAACGTTGTAGCTAAAGGAGGATGCTCGGCCTCAAGCTTGATGTGGGGAAATTCAGTACAAGCTCCCTCAAGAGGCCTCTCAAGAAAGGAGAAATGATTCCTAAACAAGAATGCCTTGTGCTAAACAACACAACAATCTCAACTAAATAGTTGAATAAATTAGATTAGTCATGCAGACCAAAATCCAATATTCAATTCATAATATGTCTTGCTATGGATGCCTTTCCCTCCTTTAAAAATTGTGTGAGCCTTCTTTCCTTGAGCCCCACTCATTAGGGTTTCCTTCACCAAGGAATCTTCCTCCTGCTTTCATTGTGTTGTCTCTATGGATGATCTCTTCCTCTCATGCCAACGTTGTTGACTTGGGCAAAAATGACCTTGTCCACATGAATTTTTCCCTTTTCACACATGAGAGTGTAAAATTTAGCGAGCATTATGATCCCTTTTCACATTATTGTGGATTTTATTCTTATTTCTGAAATTTATGGGCCTCCTTACCCATTTCTTCTTCTCCTACGTGAAATCAACAAAATTCAATATTCCAATAGCTACATGCTAATTTTGGAATATTACAGTGTGCACTGATTACTTGACCAAGTGGGTTGAAGAAAATACAGAGAAGGAGACACCTAAGGAGAAAGTGGTTGAATTTCCAAGGAATAAAATATTCTACAAGTTTGGTTTTCCAAGGGAGTTGGTGAATGATCAAGGGGAAATTTTTATTGCAAATTTGATTGAAGGTATCATGAAGTAGCACCACATCAAACACAATGCATACACTACCTATCACCCTCAAGAAAATGGTCAAGTGGAGGTAACAAATAGAGCCTTAGAGAACATTTTGACCAAGGTTGTCACCAGCTTCATAAGGGATTGGGAAAACCAACTTGAATATGCCACTTGGGCCTACAATGAAACCTATAATACCACCACTAGATTCACCACATTTAAGCTAGTTTATGGATAAATCCTTGTTGTCCATTGTGTTTGAGTATAGTACCTTGAGGATGGCAGCACATTTGGATTTAGACATCCCTGCAGCACAACAAAAAAGGATGTTCTAGATCAATGTTTTCGGGATGAGTCCAGATTTCAAGTTCTCATGAAGACTAAGGCAATCCAACTGTAGAAGAATATTTTTCATGATAAAAAAATTACAGAGAGAGCCTTCCAATAGGGTGATTGGGCCCTTCTATATGATTCATGGTTCAAGGATTTTAAAGGGAATTTTATGACAAGGAGGTTGGGCCCCTATCTAGTGGAAAATTTTTATGAGAATGGATATGTCCAAATAAGAAAAATTGATGAGGAAGGTATTGCATTGCTTGTTAATGGTTACTGGTTTAAGTTTTATAAGAAGCCTATATTAAAAGAGGAGTTTATTATTTCAATAATTGAGCTAAATGTTATTGAGGGCCACATAAATCTCAGTTCATCCAACCTATGATAAAGAAAAGAAGGAAAAGAAAAAAACACAAAAAATGGGAAAAAAGGAAAAAATAAAAAAAATGCCTATGTGAAAACCTCCATGAGGCATCTAAGGCCAAATCTAGCATTTAAAACCTCCATGAGGTAGCCCAAGAGTAGAAAAAGAGAAAAATAAATCAAAATATCCACAGGTGAAAGCATCTTGTGAGGTACATAGGGCAGGTGTGTAGATTAAAAGCCTATTTAGAGGAATCCTATAGGCCTTAGAAAAAAAAATGGAAAAAATGAAAAGGATAAAGAGAAATAAAAACAGAGGTAAATGAGCCCTTATACTATATCTCCTAACAATTTTTATGCATGGTTTCAATCATGGTCAAAGGCATGGAAAATATTAGGGGCTAATATTCGTAGGTGGGCTAATTTTCCATGGTTTTTCCAAAGCAAAGATTCGCCAATTTCCCATTTTTTAAAAAAATGATTCACCCAAATTTTACGATATAAAATTATTTTACGTTAAAAATCGCCGACATTACATAGAAAAAATATATAATATCATTATAAATTTGAAATTTTTTACAATACATCAATAAACATTTTATAGTCTGCATATTAGGGACTAGTGAGATTTGCCAATTTTTTAAACTTCAAGATAATTTTTCATCCTTAAAATTATCCCTGGTCAAAGGCACAACAGTTGAAGGAAACATAGGTACAAATCCCACTTTTCCACCTCCCAAGATAGCCTCATTCATGTCCATAATTCCACCCATCTTCCTACATCCCTACATAACCAAGAAACCAATCTCACTATTACACGTCATTTTTTCACGATTAGGAAAATGATTGCCAATCTAGATCTCTCGCTACCTGATGAAGTGTTGATAAGCATCCCCATACAATTTTGGAAGCAAAAAAATTCCAAGGACAACAATAATCCTGGATTACAGTGCTTAAAAACATATTGTAGATAACTTGCACACTTTTCCTAGTCATTACCTGCACAAGTGTAGTTATGATCATTGTGGCCTGTAAAATCCTACACTTTGTTCTCCATTGAAAAGTGCACAAAACTCTTAACATAGGTAAAAGATAAAAAACAATTTGTAGAATCTTTGTCAGAGGAATATTTCCTAACTGAATGCCTCAAACCCCTGCTTACTTGGGTGTAATATCCCAAATTGGAAATAGCAACAATATAAGACATAATAATTTAAAACACAGAAAATTGGATCATGACATGATAGGGATCAATATGCAGTGATAATTTTATTAATATATCAGCAAAAATATACAAAAATATCTTGAGGGACAATCCACTCAAGCAATAAGAACAATCCTGCAATGGTCAGAACAATCAACACATGAGTTGCTGCAACTGTATAGAATTCCGGAAAGAAGTGACATCACTATCTATATCAGTGTAGCTGCTTCTATAAACATACACAAATGGAATATGGCTGACAGAAAGAAAATAAATTCCCAAAGAATAAGATGTGGTCTCTAAAACATGATTTTTAGCCAACCTAGAAAAGATTTCTAGAAATACCGAGAAATGTACAACATGACAAATAACCCTGTGGTTAATATTTCACTGCAAACTGCATCTAAATACAATGAGGCTATGACAGATCTGAAATTATGATTTCCTCCTCCAATGGAATTTCTTAATATAAGGTTGATCCCTCTACTCAGAAATAGACCCTCCTGATGAGCTCAATGAACCCTCCCAGCAATTGCCTCCAAAAATAATGCAGTTCAGACTTGTGAATGTGCTGTGAGGGATGGTAGATGGTTTTCCTGATGAAAAATATGAGAAAATATGCCCAGGAACCCTCCTTGTTGATCATGCAATGGATAGGCTACCTCTCCACTGAAAAACAAGCCCAGAAATAGTTCTATGTGATCCTCCTTTGCTGCACCCTGCAACACAACCTAGCTCTAAATAGAAACTACGCTATAGATGAAGGAGGTACCTTGGCCAGAAAGCTAGAATGAGGAAATTTAGCTCAAAGAACCTCTCCTTCCCTGGTGATGAGGTAGGGATTCCCGATCATGAACACCCTTGTGCTAAACAGCACAACAACCCTGCTAAACAGCAACAGGAATTAAAAGTCTAAACAGACCAATATGAAATGATAAACTAAAAACATGATAAAAAATGGTTGCTATCCCCTCCATATATAGCATGAGAGCCTCCTCACATTGGGTCCCATCCATAATTTCCATCAAGCTCATGCAAGTTGTCCTCCACTAAAACTGCGTTGTCTCATCATAAAGACCACTCCTCCATGACGACACTGTTGATTTGGTTGAAGTTGATTGAATCAACATGATCCAGACCCTGTTCACACACAAAGGTGCTCAATTGAGCTACTTATTCTTCCTCTTTTCACATTAGGAGTGTTATTATTCCTTCTAAATGGGTTTTATGAGTCCCCTCACCCACGTATTCACCTACCTAGTGATAAAACAAACTATAATATTCCATTTAGATGAAGTCTAAATTTTTGGAATATTATAGTCCTCCCCTCCAAAATGTTGCTTGTCCTCAAGAAAATGTAAAGGTGGAGAAAAATTCCTCCCTTCCTCTTCTTGTGGCCTCCTCATCAATATTTCCCACCACCACTCAACATAATCTACAATAAATCTTCCCTCGAATGGTTCCTCCCAAGTATGCAAAACCAAATGGTGTACATCATGAGAAAGTGGAAGGTGCAAGTGTAAACCTTCTTGTTTTCCAATGGAATCCTCAAGGTAGGAGTGATGATAAAAATAGGGAATCTCATCTCCAATGAGAGTCTCCCATACCCATGATATCATCCAAATGAAATGAGCCATTATAGGTAGCTCATCAAAGAAGTCCTCAACCCCCAGTCTATGCAATGAGTTGGGGCTACTTACAGAGATTAGATTTTCCCATCCAAGTTGTTTCTCTCTCCATTTGTGGTAAGTATGGCACTGTTGCTGATCTTGGGCTGAAATTTCATGGCCTCCAAGAATGGCCCAAGTTACCCCACAAAACAAATCAGCCATGAAGTGCTTCCTCCAAGAGCTCAAGTTCTCCAAATGGCTCCTCCCACATGAAGAAAAGAGATGTAGTATGGAAATGATGGTTTGCCCATTGTTTCTCCTAAAACATACAACATGTAAAGTAGGAAGAATCATACTCCCAATGCGCACCTCCAACCTTTATCCCACTCTCCAAACAAAGCTTTCCATAAACATAAGAGCATCTCCAACATATGGAAGCAAAACCCAATGAAAACAAGTTTCCATATGAAAATCGGAAAGAGGATCATAGTTCCACATATGGATCCAACACAGTGCATCCCTTGTCTTCCTCAAAACAAATAATGACAAGTTCCCTTCCAGCCACTTGTTTGTTGCCATGATCTTCCCATAAGATGGAATCATGAAGGTACAATGTGGTGTAAATGGTGCACACCAAGAATCATGTGGCTTCCCCACAAACCACTAATAGAATAGCCAACCTCAATGCTCCAATTGGCCTTAAGTACTCATAAAAAATATCCAAGAAGGGATAATCCTCCTTGGTACAATATCCTTCTCATATAATGTAAATAAGTACAAATCATAATGTAAAATCTTACCTTCTTCACCATGCACTTTCGTCCTTGAGCTGAAACGGCTCAACTGGAAATTTTCCCTCACTCTCAATGAGTAGGGAAGTGGTTGCACCAACCTCTCCATCAACATCTGAGCTATGCATATATCCTTATGATGAAATATATCATGTTGGATTCCCTCCCAAGTGAACTTCTCCATCAAAAAATGATATGCATCAAAGTGCATATAAAGGAAGTCCTCATGTGCTGCATGTAGTAGCTTCTCCTTGATCTTAGAAGCTTTAGTAAAGAAGACTCTTCCATAAGAATAGATGACCACATAATCCACCATATATCTATCATCTCCCTCTAGGTCATCAAGAATCATGCAGACACCAAGATCCTTGGAGTACTCTACCAAAATTTGAGACCTCCAATATGGATCAATCCTCCTAAGAGACAGCGATGAAGATATGAAATGTGAAGCTCCACACATGCTGTTGTCTTCTTCTTTGACATCCCTCATGCCAAATTCATCCTCCAAATTTCTACCATGACCATCATGCAGTTGCTCATGCTCAAATAGAAGTCGCAACCTTTGGAGGTTGGCCTCCCATGAGAAGCTACCATCCAAAAAGAACCTCCTGATCTTGCCCAATGTAAGCATGAGTGGCCTCCCTCTACTCCAATGTATGGAAGATTCCTTCCTCAAAGGAAGTACCCTCTGTTTCTCCAAATCCATGGAGCATCTCCCTTGCACCATGAAGGTGCCATCCTCCATCACTACCGCAACTTCTGTCAGCGCAGTATATGTAGTGAGAGTAGGTAATACTGAAAATGGGAGAATGTCTCCCTCCTCCTTGGGTATACCCCAGTCTCTCTGTTGTAATAGACCCCTCCAAAGTATCCACCTCTCCTGGATCTAAGAGTGGTGAACCAAATGGTAAGATGTCTCTCACCAAATCTAGATATGGTTGCCTCCTAGGTGGAATTCCCCCATGTAGTGAGACATCAAAATCTGAAGTGGACTCTATATATGAGTGGACTGATTCGTCCCTCTCTTCATTGTGCAATACAATCTCCTTATTTTGTGCAGAAAGCTCCCGAAATAGATATGGGTGAATTCCCATCATCCTGTGATGCTAATCCTTCTTCTCTTATTCTCTTCCCATCTCAAAATCCACAAAAATTGATACATGGTGCTCCGGAATTGTGCTGCGGTTCCCACATGTTAGATCATTTGGAGCTCCTTGCAAAGACACAAGGGCTCCTCTAATGGAAGAAATGGATCCCTTTCCACCTCCATGTGGTTATGGATCTCCTCCTAATGTTACAACATTGTTAGCTTTTCTTTTCTCATCCTCTTCATCAATATGTGAGAATGCCTCATCATCAATGAGAGACCCTTGATCTTGGTATTCCCTTGAAGGAGGAACCTCCATTTCTTCATCTATAGAAGAGGGCTCTTCAAGAAGTGGGGATATTTCCCTTGACAAGGTATCATGCATATTTCTAGCCCCCTCAACAAAATTATGGAGTGGAGTTGGCAAAATAAATCTCTCTAACTCATGCAAAGGTTTTGATTTTTTGGGTTCAACAAGAGATGTTTTACAATGTTTAAGATCAAATCTCCTCACTAATTTCTTAGTGAACCCTGCATAAGTGTTTAAATTTTCATGATAAAATTAAGTAGAACTATAAAACCACCAATCATGGGCCATACCTTTGAGGTGTAGTACTGCTACTCTAATGGCCTCCTTTTCTGAAACTTGGTGTAGCTGGAAATAGGATCTAGCTCCTCCACCCAAGCTTTGGTTGTGCGCTTTGTTGATCGATCAAAGTTGTATAGAAATATTCTACCTCTCTTGCTTCTATTATAACTGTTGGCTCTTCTATCTTCCTTGAGTTGGAAAAACCCTTGGAACTCCAAGTGCTCTTTGAATCTCCATGATTGAGACTCATACTCCTGAAGATAGTCACTCAAGGTCTCCTCCCTTGGTGCATCTTCTTCCTCCATTCTTCTTGCAGTGAATGTGGGCCATAAATTGTGTTGTGAATCTGCATGTGTGGCTGAATTTTCACACCCATCATATGAATATCTAGGGCTTGCTTCACCTTCAAACCCCCTTGGATTTTTTCCGCACTTCTCCCCTTTTCATCTCCTTGAGATCTTCTTTGATATTTTTCACAATTTGGAAAAAAAGCTGGGAGATCCTCCCTTCCTTCCTTTCTCAAAATAATGGAGTATTGTTTTTGTTTCTACTGTACATCTTCTATTTTCTGTGAGAAGAAGCTTCTCCTTCTAATGGCATAATGTCTTGAATGCATAGGCTGAGCCAAGATTATGCTTCGATACCACTGTAATATCCCAAATTGGAAATAGCAACAATATAAGATATAATAATGTAAAACATAGAAAATATGATCATGACATGAGAGGGATCAATATGAAGCCATAATTTTATTTATATATCAGCAACAATATAGAAAAATATCTTGAGGGACAAGCTAGTCAAGAAATAAGAACAATCCTCCAATGATCATAACAATCAACACATGAGTTGTTGCAACTGTATAGAATGCCGGAGAGTAGTGACATCTTTGTCTATATAAGTGTAGCTACTGCTATAGACATAAAAAAATTGAATATGGCTGATAGAAACAAAATAAATGCCCAGAGAAGAAGATGTGGGCTCTAATACATAATTTCTAACCAACCTGCGAAAGATTGCTAGAATACTGAGAAATGTACAACATGACAAATAACCTTGGGGCTAAGATGTCACTGCAAATGGGATCGAATATAATGAGGCTATTATAGATCTAAAATGATGATTTCCTCCTCCAATGGTATTTTTAAATAGAAGGTTTATCCCTCTACTTAGAAATAGACCCTGTTGATGAGCTCAATGAACCCTTCCAACAATTGCCTTAAAAAATAATGTTGTTTAGATTTGTGACTGCGGTGTGAGGGATTTTAGATGGTTGGCTTGATGCCAAAGATGATAAAATATGCCCAAGAGCCCTCCTTTCTTATCCTCCAATGGATAGGCTACCTCTCCACTGAAAAACAAGCCCAGAAATAGCTATATGTGATCCTCCTTTGCTGCACCCTGCAACACAACCCAGCTCTAAATAGAAACTACACTGTAGCTGAAGGAAGTAGCTGGGCTATAATTCCAGAATGAGAAAATTCAGCTCAAACAACTACTCCTTCCCTGAGGATTAGGTGGGGATTCCTGATCAGGAACACCCTCGTGCTAAACAACACAACAACCCTGCTAAATAGCAAGAGGAAGCAAAAGTATAAATAGACCAATATCAAATGATAAATTAAAAACATGATCAACAATGGTTTTTATCCACTCCATATATAGCATGAGAGCCTCCTCACATTGCGTCCCATCTATACTTGCCATCAAGCTCATGCAAGTTGTCTTCCATTAAAACTGTGTTGTCTCATCATAAAGACCACTCCTCCATGACAGTGATGTTGATTTGGTCAAAGTTGATTGAATCAACATGATCCAATTCCTGTTCACATCCAAAGGTGCTTAATCTAGCTACTTATTCTTCCTCATTTCACATTAGGAGTGTTATTATTCCTTCTAAAGCGGTTTTATGAGTCTCCTAACCCACTTATTCACCTACCTAGTGATAAAAAAAACTATAATATTCCATTTAGATGAAGTCTAAATTTTTGGAATATTACATTAGGCCTCATCCCTTGGTTCATGGATCAAACTCCATCTCATTTTGGAACCCGAATCCCTCTCTTTATCGATCTCATACCTTGAGAAGAGGATCTCAAACACCTTCCTCTTGGACTATAAATTCAGCATATACGAGAGGGTAAAAGAGGATTTTGGAATGTAAAATCATCCTATCAAATTGAGGTTATAAGCTTGTCACTTAAGGGAAGACTGCAAACTATCGGAAGGAGGTTTGCAACATCAAGGCTAGCATTGAATATCTCCTTCTTATTAAATATTAATACAAGCAACTGCTTCTTTCCTATGTGCACATGTTTTCATGCTCATCAGAAATCCCCTTGATCATTTGCATAGTTTGTAATTGAGTATTGGGTTCATGCTATGATATATGCTATGTTTCAATTTCCATATATATTGTGCTACAATATTTATATATGTTATGCTTGTATTCATTGTTTGGTTTTTTCAATGCATATCTTCTCTTGCAATAGAATTGAATAGCTTTTGAAAGCATCAAGGGACATCTCCAAGAATTTTGTATAAAGTTAAGAGGTTCTTCCACATTTTATATATCATATTTCAGATATAGACTAAGGAATGTTTACAATTACTCGTTTGTTTGTTTCTAGATTTTTCATTGAATCTATGGAGATCATTCTTGTCCACAAGAATAAATTTTCCACCATAACAAATTTGTGACTCCACTTGGGAATTATTTTTGTTCATTATGCCTTCTTGTGATCTTTCATTAATTTTTGTTACCTTGATTGACTTTGTTCAAAACCATGAAAGTTTAAATTTTTGGACTTGTGGGTTAATTTTTTATTTTCTTAGTTTTTCTCAAATTTCGCACATTTCTTTTAGCAACAGTGCATAATTTTCATATTTTTCCTTTAGCAATAGTGAAAATGTACACTAAAACTAACTGATTACCTACGATAGTCTTTAAAATTTTGAAAAATTAGGGTTTTTACATTTTGGGTCCATAAAATTTTGTTTGTTGTATTTTATTAGGTCTATTTACAATCCTCAAAGGTCTACTTCAATTTGGTTGAATGTTTCAAATTTACTTCTTGAAAAATTACTCATATTTGGAAATTAGAGTTGAAGGTTTGATATGGTGAATTGTTGATTTATCAAAAGAAAGGTTGGTCATTGTTTAAATAGTTTGTGTCTGTCTTTATTATTTCATAGAATCAGTAATTGTTTACCCGATTGTAAGGAATCATTGGAATTGGTGAAAGTTAGTTATTTTCAGGCTAAGTATTTTTTGTTCATGATTTTTTTCCTTTCGTTTAAATTAAAATGAATAGTAATTATTCCTTTGAGGAAAGAAATAACCGAAAATTATGCTTTTAGTTATTTTGTATCCATTACATTAATTTGCAAGGATTGATATCAAAAACAAATGTTGGTTTTCTCCTTTGCATTTTAGAGTTTAGAGTATTTTGTGTTAAAAGAATTTCTATGTTTGTTGTGTTATTTTATGAATTGAAGTTCGAAAAGTGAAATGTTTGTATTGGATCAAATTTGAAAGTGGAAATTTTATATTTGGTGAAAGGAAATATGGTGGAAATAGGATTTTTTTTATTTTGTTTGAATATTGAAACAAATTTTCTCCTTAACATAGATAGAATTTCATCGAATTAAAAGATTCCCTTTTGCCTATTTTTTACATTAGAATTGAAGTAAAAAATATATATCATTTACACCACATTTATTGAATCGACTTTAAAGAAAAGTGGAATTGTAAAATAAATCACACACTAAATGAACCAAAATTTATATAGTTCTAGGTTAGAAGATGTGTTTTGGCATCTATAAACATAGGAGTTATCGCTAATTGTCTATGTTACATTCTACGGGTAGTCAATATTCCACGTACATAAGTATATTAGACTGTTATCCACGTACCTTCGGGTATATAAAATAGTGCACCTATATGAAAAGTATATTAGAGTGCTTCCTATCATACAATATACATTAGATAGCACTAACACAAACTCAACTTCCACATACCTCAAGTATATCGGAAGATCCAATCTATGTTGAATACCATCCATAGGTAACCATGTCGGCCACTTTTTCATCTATGATACACCAAACAGAAAATTCTGGGAGACTACCTACATGTACTGGAAATAGTATTTTGTAGTTCATAGTGGCTTAGTAATCCTTTTCTACCTACTTAACTTTTTATTTTATTTTGGTTATTTATCTATTTATTAAAACTGGAATAAAACTTCAATAAAATTCATCGTGGAAGAATTACCAATAAATTCACATAGAATGAAGGGTTTATCCCTGGATTACACATAGAAAATTGGAAAAAATCAAAGTAGAGAGATCGACATCGACAAAATTTGGAAATTCAGATCAACCTGAAATATCTAGAGTTGCAGAACTTAAGAAGATATAATGTGAAGTAACTCACCTACATACAATAGAGTTAGACATAGTTAAATATGAACCAGAAGTTACTGAAATTTTAGAACCTAATATTATTCAGGATGAACCTCAGATGAATATAAATTTAGAGGAAAATTTGATTGAACCAAATATTTAAGAGCCTGAATCTAAAATGTCTGACCTTGAATCACCTTCAGTTTCCATAGCCCCTATTTATTTACTAACTTCATCTTGAAGAAAAATAATTAAAATTTGTATACCTCGTGGTCTTCTAAGCATTGAAGGTATTACTGAAGAAGAAGAGGAAGAACCTCAATATACTCCTCTTACTACTAGTGATCCATTAATTGTTCAAAGTATTCCTTTTGAACCTTTTTGATCATATCCTTCGTAGTTTACCCCATTGAACCTTTTAGGTCAAGGTATTCCTCATTTATGCACTCCTTTTTATATTACTTCTAGGTGAATTATGTCAGAATCTCCTCCTGTAAGACTAACCTCATCTTTTCAGATGATTACACCACTTAGTCATCCTGTTAAGACTTCTATCTTTAGAGGATCTCCATAGCCATTCCTATATGGTGGAACTTTGGTTCTTGTTGGGTATCAATCACCTACATGAACTCTTTCGAGAGCCACTCCTTCTTTTCAAGTTTCTACTTGGATTTCTGGAATCTCATTTGGTTTATCTACTACTAATGTAGGAATTACTGCTCAAAGCATGAATCCTATGCCTGGAAAACCTCTGGCATCATAAAAATACATTAATATGTTATCTAGTAATATAGGTACTCCTAAATTGGTTATAACTGGTATTTACTATCGATATGGGGTGAAACCACCCTATATTCCATCAGGAGGGAAACCTCCTAGTAGACTGTATCCTCCATTTGCAGTACCACCTGTTACCAAAACTTATACAAATATTTGTCAGATACCTCATGTCAGCCAAAATCGACATGTTATATCTTAACCCTTCATTGGTGCTCCTTTTCCAGGGATGGGAAGTACTATTTCAATCCCTCCTTATTTTCAACAATTTGTTCAAACTGCTCCACAAGTGCCTTTTTATCAACCTGTCCAACCTATAGGGAAATCTATGCCTTAGATTCCTATTCAACAACCTATCTAGAGAACCCCACAAGAATTTTTTTGGTAGCCTATCAATAGTATTCCTCAAACCTTTGTTCAACCTACTGTTCAAAAATTGTTCAACAACTAGTACCAAGTAGACATCAAATGTTTGTTCAATATATGCCAAAAATGACTATAAAAGGTACACATAAGGTACCAGTTCAACAACATACACACATCATGCCTATGTTGGTGGATTTGGTGCAAAAGTGTACCAATCAACACTTTCTTAAGAGGAGTGGTTGTTTCCTCTTAATTTTTTGGTCACAGGAAGATAAAAAAAAGAGTTAGCAGGTTAGTGAACATGCCATAAAACAAAACACACTAAATAATGATATAATATGCATATGTAGAGAGAAAAAAGAATAAACTAAATAAATAACACGAAAGCTCATATAGATTCAAACAACACAATAATACTAACAAAGGCGTCTATGGCCCCTCTTATTGTGTTCTATTAGGAATAAAATATAGAACGTTTACACACTTGCCAAGGGGCCCTTAGAACTATGGAGTTCTAAGACCCGATGCAAGGACATTTTTACCTCCTAGCTGCCTTGGTGCAAGGCACCTCTCTCTACTCCAAAGGATTAGATTTATTGGATGGCCAACAACTGAATCCCCTCTCTACTTCTACTCCGGATCACACATTGTTGGATTTCTTGGAAGAAATTTTGGATAGCATAACAATGTGCTCTCCCTTTTTTCATCTCTTGGTGGCCTTTTATATATGAATTCAAACTCTCCTTCCCTCTCTTGGTACATTGGTCAATGGCGAACCAAGAGTGTTATGAAACCAACGCCAAAAATAGAAGAAAAGAGGGATCAATGCCTTAGAAATCAGCCACTTCGAAGGGGAAACCTCCAATACATTACATAAATGAAAAATTCTTGGATGATACAAATGACCAAAACCTCCTTCTATATATAGGAGTCCATGGGGCCACAATAAAATCCTAGTGGGGCCACAATGTAATCGTAGCCGACCTAACAATAATAATCTAAGGGCACAATAAGAACAATATGGGGGTTACAGGGGTACAAAAATAACAATAAGGGGGGCTACACTAACATAATAAGGGACTACACTATTAATATAGGGAATTAACATGCCCCTCTCCTTCAAACAAGTGTTATCCTCAACGCTTAATTATTTCTTGATGCTTCTCTATAAAATTCTCATCCTCCCATGTGGAATCTTCTATAGGAAAGTTCTTCCACTTGCTAAGAAACTCTGAAATTTATTGTACTTGTCGAATTCTTGTTTCTATGACCACTTCAAAACTTCTTTAGATGTGATGTTGATCTTCCTGTTGTTTCATTAAATTCTACACCAAAGTTAGGTTATCCTTTGAGAGTTGGAGAACTTGTTGTTGATGCTCGATGTGATCTTCCACTAATTTATCATCCATATTAGCTATTATTTGATCCTTCAAACCATCCAAATTAGCCTCCATTTCTTCTTTAAAACCATCTATGTCATATTTGGTTGCTATTCATAAGATCGAAATTTGTTGCACTTGGTACCGTAAGTTTGATATCTCATACTACAATTCTTCCTCTTCATGCATCATAGTATAACTATTTGAGGGCTTAATGGGTATAGAATTATTTATTGGAGGCATTATAGAACCCAATACTGATAAAATTTCTAAAATATTCCCTTGGAATCACTTCAAACTACTTTTTCAAACAAACGTTTTCAAGTTTAAAAACCAAATACACACCTTTTTTCCTATTTTTCAGGAGCTCTATATTGAAACTGAATTATCTCTATGATTTCAAATCTTCAATAGATGAAATTCAACCCTAAATTAGTCCTCTAAACATTATTTTCCATGCCACAGGTCTGACCTAATTTGGATTATTTAAGAAAAATTTATGCCCAATATCCCACGATGACCTAATTATGGACTAGTTCAGTAGAGTGAAATTGTATGACTTGCCACGTGTCGTTGTTTCCTCCTTTGGGTCTGAAATTGATAGAAAGGAAAGTAAATTTTGTGTACTTCTAGCCACTTTTTACAGAATTCCAATTTGATGCTCAGAGAGAGAGTTATGAATATTTTCCCATGATCACCTCTTTGAGATGAAATTCAGGAGCCTAAAAGAGACCTAACTTCCACAAATCATATCTCCAAAAATATTGCGAACCAAGCTCTGAAATTTTTATAGGAGGTTCTTCAGGATTTCGGCTTCGCTCTGTGAAAATTTCAGCTTCTTAAACCTTGTAGAAATGGTTACAATATTTGGGGATGGTATCTTTTTATTTTCAATAAGTTTTCTTGAATTATTTTTTAGAAGGAAAGGAATTCGAATTACGGGGTATCGCAGGGAAGCCCAGAAAGATAATAGGATCTGATACCAAATGTTATGAAACCAAATCCAAAAATAGAAGAAAAGAGAGATCAATGCCTTATAAATCAGCCACTTTGAGGGGGAAACCTCCAATACATTAAATAAATTAACAATGCTTGGATGATACAAATGACCAAAACCTCCTTCTATATATAAGAGTCCATGGGGCCACAATATAATCCTAGTGGGGCCACAATGTAATCCTAGCCAACCTAACAATAATAATGTAAGGGCACAATAATAATAATATTGGGGTTACAGGGGTACAACAATAAAAATAAGGGGGGCTACACTAACATAATAAGGGACTACACTATTAATATAGGAACTTAACAAAGAGAGGGGGATGATTCCATTGTGTGCTCCCTTGAGGTCCCAAGGAGGTTTAGGTGGCTATCCTTGGGTAGCCTCAATTGTGGGATCAATTTCCTGGAGTGTGCCTTGTGGTCCTGGAAATTTACTTCCACCACTTTGAGGTCGGCGCGTATTTTTTAGGAAAAGCAGCGCAAGGGCACACCTATCAAAGCAAAATGTGTGTGAAGGTGCATTCTGCTAGATTCTTGAGTGCGCAATTTGAGTTTTCTTTTGGACCTTAGAGATTTTTTAAAATTTTCAGATTATCTAACATGCCTCCACCCTATAAATCCTTCTGCCTGACATTTAATAATGTCATATTTGCTTGTCCTATTTTCCAGTGATAACAATTTCCCCCTAATGTTTGAGGTCTAGGAAGAACTGTATAGTCAAAATACATTATAGTTTATTTTTTGTGTACTGTGTGGAGAGAGAGAGAGACCTGCATGTAGCAAGGAGTTGGAAATGTCTTACACTAGATCGAAGAGCCACCATGTCCTATGGGAACTCTACAAGAAATGGTATGATACAATAAATACAATTTTTCTGCAAGGCAGGCATGTCCCATGCCCATGATGCTTTGGCTAGATAAACAAATCTGTTTGATAGATATAGATTTTGTCTGTGTAACTAGTATGGTAGTGATCTATTGGTTGATGAAAACAATTTATGACACCCTCAGGGGCCTTTTTTTATTTTAAAATAGGTGGAATGTGGTACCCACATGCGTAAGCTTGGTATGGCATATAAATGCGCATTTTACACATGGATGTATGACTGGGACCTTCCTGTGTAATAATTACTGAAAGAGATGCTTATAATTGCATGGGTCTTGGATGAATTTGATCAAGATGCTATGGTTGTAAGTTATGATACCATCTTGACATGAAAGCTTGTGTCGTAGTCGAATTCAAGGAGGGTCGATGAAATCTTTGGGAAATGATGTTTCCCACAGTGCCACTCGAGCATGTCCCTTTTGTGGTGAAGGGTGATCCAAGGTACCTCTTCCTTTTTGGAAAATAGGTGTTTAAGTCGACAAAAAGGAAGCCTCAATCGAACAAGAGAATCACTGATGCTGGGGATCAGAATCTTGGATGTGAAAGGTTTAACATAGGCATGATGGCGAGGGGTAAATTAAAACTGATGATGGGGATTCAGTGGCCCAAGGTCGGAGTACAAAAAGTGGCTTGGAGGCAGTCATAGTGATTTATGATGGGGAAATCCATGGATTCGGTAGGACATGAAGGGTGGGTATATGTTGGTTATGAATTTCATGGTGGCTTATGTGTGAAAGGTGTGATACTCTGACCAAGGGTGACCACAGACTGTTTCCACGGGAGAAAAAATGGGTGGATGAGTGGGGGACATTTTTTCACCATTTGCAGTCTTTGTGAACTTACCAAAAGAATGAAATAATGGGATTTTTATTTTACAAAACATAGAGATGGGTGCCCCAAAAAATGAAAGTGCTCTCTCACTGATGATGTGAGGAGGGTGTTTTTGATGAGGGTGGGGGCCCCATTGCTTGGTCTCTTGTGTGGGGGTGATGAAGCAGATGGAAAGTATTGCAGATGGGCTATGCTAATGGAGATATGGTAGCCCAAATGTGAGCCGCCATAGTGTGCTTTCGATCTACTTGCAAAACTTGGTAGTCTGGTAAAGGTTTTTATTACGATATGGTAAGACATGAATTGATGCATGGTGGGTGAGTGGGCATGAATTACTTCTCGAACTAAGATGGTATGGCCATGGCATTATGATTTTTCTGATATATGGTCTACTTCGAGTGATGGGCACCATGGAGGGAGGCTCTACTGACCAACAAGGATGTTTATTGTGTGAAATGTGTGGAGATGATAAACATGGTTGGGTTCTTGGGACCCATGGTTAATTTTTTATGGAGAAATGATGTCAAGATATGCAGAGTATTTTTGGGACTCTATCATAGGGAGGGTAGAATGGGTGGTTTGCACAATACCTGCAACAAAATACCCCAAGTGAAAGCATCTTCTTGATTCGAATATTATTGAAAGACATGCACTAAATGAAAACAAGATGAGAGAGAGCATACCCGCTGGCACTGAAAAATTATTTTCTGGAGGTGTGAATGTGAGGCACCTCCTTTGGGCATTATGAAGTGTTGATCACTATGTTTCTTTCAGTCCTGTAATTGGGTCTTCTGAGCTCTCATTATGGTCCTCCAAAGATTCTGAAAAAGGGCATCATATAGGCCAATAGGGCTCATTTCAGTTCATTTGTGACATTTGAGTGTGTGAGGTTTTAAGAGGTCAAAGAATTTTGTGGAGCTATCCTTGCCATTGCTATCAGCCTAAGTACCCCATACTTGTGTTTCTTGAGCTAGGTAGGCCCCATAACATCCTTCATTTTAATTTTTTTCAGGATGTCGTTGTCAAGGTCCATATAGAATAGGTTTGTATGGACTCCAAGTCAGTTTTTTCCTTGACAATGTGGGCGATCAAGGCACAAGCGCGCAATTTTCATGTAGATCCATGGGTTTTGCATGAAATTATCATGTCTGCATGGGCTTTGAGCGTGCCTTTCCATGAATATGGGAAAAACATATGCACATATCTCACACCTATCTAAGGAACAGGCACGGAGAGCCAAATCAAATTTTTTGAAAAAATTATGGAACTTTTTTCAATTTTTGGTGCTTTTAGTGTCGCTGATGTGTGCCTGTTTGATGACAGGATGTTGTGGAGGGAGAGGGATTGGCCTGAAATCTAGGTTTCTTTGGAAACTGATGCTCATGCGTGCCAGCAGGTCAGGCGCTAGGGTCTTCTCAAATTCATGGAGAATAACCTCTTACGATCACAATATAATCTTTTTCATTACCTGATCTGATGTCGTAACAAACGACACAAGGTCATGGTGCTGCGGGGGTGCAACCTTACTATCCTTCTTGAAATGGATATCTATTTTGTGATTGAGCTTAAGCCTCAAGGTCAGGTGCTTCCTTATCCACTTCCCCCTAGGAGAGTAGATCTTGAGCGGTTCTCAGTGGGCCATTTTGGCAGGGAGCCCCTTACAAAGGGGTGTAATGCGATAGCTTATGTAACTGACCTAGCCGACTGGTGTGCTCTGGCCACTATTGTGAGACTGTTGTGGTCATCTGCACCGAATCGGGCATCAGGCCCACAGATTGGTGTTTTGCACCAGCTAAGGGCTAGACACTTTATAATTTTTTCCCATTTTTGCTACGACGAGATGTTGGCTCAACTTTCCAAGGTCCTGGATGGATCAAAGTTGTTTACATATGGTAGTATTCTGTGTAGCATCATGTATGAGCGAGTGGCGCTATTGAGGCCTACGGTGGATGTGTCTATTGGGAGGCTTCAAGAGCCTTGTATGAGGAGGTGGGCCCCGTGATGCCTTGTGGAGGTGGAGGTAGGGTGGGGCATTATTGAAACACCACCACAAAGGCTTGGTTTGAGGAAAATCCTCAGATGTTTCTGCCGTTCCCTTATGTGGGGATGGAATTTCACGGAGACCCAGACATGGGTCTTCCTCCTAGGTATGCATGGGGGCTAGTAGGTATTTTTTGGAGTTTAATTATGCATTTACATGAGTATTTATGTTTTGTATGTGTATTATGATGAAATTGACATAGTTTTGTTACTCTTGTAGATGTTGGCATGGTTGAGCGTCCCATGGCTAGGTTTGTGGGACATGAGCTAATTTGGAGGCCTGAAGGTGTTCCTCACATAGGCAAGAGAGGGGCTTCAACATAACCTTATGGTGGAGTACCTAGCAGGGAGGTTGGTCCCTCGAGTGAGGGTAGCAACTCGGCTACTACCAAGAGCGCTGTTGAGTGCACTCGTGCTTAGGTGGCGGAGGCTCGCACTATAGAGTTGACGGAGTAGATGGCTGCTCTGGAGGTCATAGCTCAGG
Organism: Pinus albicaulis; assembly: GCA_034641835.2. Taxonomy (NCBI): domain Eukaryota; kingdom Viridiplantae; phylum Streptophyta; class Pinopsida; order Pinales; family Pinaceae; genus Pinus; species Pinus albicaulis. Next base: position 1,196,200,007 of record CM076581.1, on the reverse strand, counting down.
TTTTAGAGCATGCATGTGGCTGAGTGGACCGCTTGACCGAGGGGATGCCTACTTGAGGCTTTTTGGATGACCTTGAAGATGCATGGTTAGAGAATTTTATGGCCCAAGAGAGGGGCTATTGGCTGACTTTGCATCGAGTGGCGATTTGTGTTTTGACAATGGCTGTAATGTTGGTACCAAGAGTGGTTGTGGGTCCAGGTGCCCCACCTGGGGGGCATCAACCTAGAGTCTTTACTGTACACAAGGAAAGCACTCATTATGAGGATTCTTCCCTTATTTTTGTTGAATTGTATATTTGTATCTTTGGGCTAACTCATGGGTTAGAGACAGTATGTTTTTTGTACTTAGACACATATTTTTTGGTATGTATGAGAGAGATATTCTTGCAAATCTACATGGTGTGTCCCCTGTTTGATTCTTGTTTATGGATTATGTGTTGTGTTGATGGATACCTGTGTTTTCTATTTTTTTGTTTTTTATGGATGAAGGTTTATCCGAGATGTATTCTAGTTTAGAATATTGTTAGCTATGAGATCAGCTGTTTGGTTTTGATTTCATGGTACATGTGTGAATGTAATGTGATCAAATTGACGACTTATTCTTTTTACATGTAAATATTTTCTAAATTGATTTAAATCTCGTACCTCAAATTCTTGGTTTAACTACGACACCACTAACTGGGAATCTAGGTAGATATGCATATGGCGAATGTCGCGATTAAGGGCGTCACACATAAGGCCGATGACGGTGTCATATTCTGCCTGATTTTTTGTTGTTGAGTCGATGCATAATCCATTTTTGAAGAATGGTGATTGGTCAAGGTGATAGATGACCCAGGAAGCTGCCAAAATACTTTGATACCATCGTGATGCTCCATCAACGAATCCAAAGTAATTTTTCAGTTGAGAATCCATTGTTACATTGGAGCATATTTTGTGACAAGTATTTTGGTCAAAGATTTAAAGTGTTTGGTCTGTGTACTTTGAATCTGGGGGTTGGCCTCCTTGGCCCTTATGGGTAGAATTTATTGAGGTAAAGGCCTTTGACAGGGTTGTTGAGGCATGTTCTGTCTGGCTCTGTCAAGATGTATACCCCCTTGAGGATACAATGTCTTATGATGTAGGGTCCTTTCCACAAATTTTCGAACATCCCTCTCCCTAGGGCTTATTTTGTGACATCATAGTAGAGGACTAACTCTCTCTCAGTGAATGAACAAGGGTTGATGTGGTGGTTGAATGATGCTTTTACCCATTTCTTTTTGGCCTCGTTGTGTTGCAGTGACTGTTGGCCTCTTTCATCGACTTACTCTAGTTGTACTAGATGTTGTTCTAGAGGCTGGGTGTCATTGAGGAGTTCTATGGCGACATCTAAATTCAGGATCTCGCATTTTATGGGAATCATGGCTTCAACTCCATATACCAAGTGAAAGGGTGTGAAACCAGTGGATGTTTTTACAGCCCTGTAGTATGTCCATAGGGTGGAGAAAAGCATGTGGTGCCATTCTGTTTTGTGGTTATTTACCATACAATGTAACATAGTTTTGAGGACTTTGTTCACAAATTCTACCTATCCATTGTATTGGGGGTAGTATGGTGATGCGAATTCATGTATGAATCCAAGATGGCGGGAGTGCTCCTGGAAAACTTCATTTTTGAAGTGTTTCCCATGGTCGGATACAAACTCCTTAGGAACGCTGAACCAAGCAATGACATGGTTAAAGATAAATCGTGCAACGATTTCTACGTTGTTTTCATATGTGGGCCCTCTTCCCACTTGGTGAAATAATTGACAGCCATAATGATGTATTTGTGATTGCCCGATGATGCAGGGTTGCAAGTCATGAAGTTGATAGGGTGCAGGGGAGCAGGAGGGGCTCTTCCCTTATGAGCGAAGCATTGATATCACTCGCACCTCTTGACTACTATAGTGTAGTCATGAAATAAAGTGGTCCATAAATATCCTCCTCATAGGAATTTTTGGACGGTGGCCATTCCAGAAAGGTGGCCACTACAAGCTTCGTCGTGGCAGTCATTAAGGGATTTTTCTGCTTGGTCGTGGGTAAGGCATCAACATAAGATGGTTTTGATGCCCTGTTGGTATAAGACATCTCGCATAACGAGGTATTGGGGGGCCTGCTGGTGAATGCGCTGATGGTCATCTCGAGTGAGGTGGGGTCTGAACTTTTGGGTTCATAAGAAGAGTTGGATATCTCCATGCTAAGGGTCATCGGTTGCTACGAATAAGAGATATTCATCTGGTAGCGAATCATTTACTAGTGATACTTTGGTATGATTTGGGAGGTCCGTAATGAACTCTGCTAAAATTAATGTCTTTTTTATCTTGGGGGAGAGAAACTGTAAGTCGTATTCTTGTAGAATGACGATCCAGCGAGTGTATTTGTGGTTCATTAGCTGGCGCATGAGCAGATATTTGATGGGATTTGTATCTGTGATGATCGTTGTGGTTTTTAAGATGATGTAGTGGTGAAGCTTTTGGACTACATGAATCAGTGCTAAGGCAGTCTTTTCTTCGGGTCCATATCATAATTTCTGGCCTGATAAGGTTTTTCTCACGTAGTATATTTTGTGTTCCTTCCCATCTAGGACCTCTTGGATCAATACTCTGACCAAAGCGGCCTCAGATGCTGATAGATATATGATATAGTCTTTGTTGTAGTCTAGGGGACTGATGAGTGGTGTTGAAGACAATGTTTCTTTCAGCATGTCGAATGCTTGTTGGGCATGGTCATCCCATTTGAATGGGATGTCTTCGTGAAGGAGGTGCAGGAACCCTTGAGCACAAGTGGCATATTTTAGGACAAAACATCTAAGAAAATTGGCCTTTCCCTACAAGCCTTGCAGTTTCTCGAGGGTTTGAGGTGGAGGTACCTCTTTGATGCCTTGGACCTTGAGGGGGTCCACTCGAATTCCTTTTCGAGACATGATAAAATCTAACAGTCTTCCTGCTATGACACAAAAGACACACTTGAGGGGGTTCAAGCATAGGTTCTATTGCTGACATCGTTGGAATACCAATCGAAGATCCTCAAGATGGTCTGAGCGCTTCTTGGATCGGATGATTAGGCCATCCAAGTAGGCGAGGATAAGGTGTGCCAAGTCATGAAATATGTATTTCATGGCCCTCTGGAAGGTGGCTCCTACATTTTTAAAGCCAAATGGCATTACCTTGTATGCAAATGTGCCCTAGGGGGTAGTGAACATGGTTTTGTACTGGTCAGTGTGGCATATTTCAATTTTATTGTACCCAGAGAATCCATCCATGAAGGAGAGGGCCTCATGACCTGAACAAGCATCGATGACTTGGTCAATGAATGGGGTAGGGTAATTGTCCTTGGGACATGCTTTGTTCAAATCTCAAAAATAGGTGCAAAACCGTATGGTGCCCTATTTTTTCATGACAGGAATAGGGTTGGAAACCCAAGATGTGTAAGAAATGGGGTGGATAAACCTCGCTTTGTGAGGCTTGTTGATTTCTCATTTTATTTCTTCTGCATAGTATGGGTGTAGTTGACGTTGTTTCTGGTGTATTGGTGGTACGTTAGGCCAAGTGTCAATATGGTACTCTACGATAGTGAGACTAAGCCCATGTAGAAATTATATAACTAACGCGTTATATGTTTAAGATTGTCGTGATCATACACTATTTGACTTCATGCACAATATAGAATCTATTCCACCATTGATCATTACTTGCGAAAATTAAATCAATTGCAAGTACACATTAAAACCATAAAAATTCACAAACATTAACACTGTGATTTACGGGAAAGCCTGAAGCTAAAAACCCCAACTATCTATATATAATATATGTCATAGATATCATGTAAAAATACTCATACAAATCTTCTCAAAATCTCTCAGTACAATACAATCGCTACACACTAATCAGGTCCTGATCTAGCAAATCCATGCACCGATCTCTACCACCTGCTAGCCTGCCTCTATTGCGCAATCCATGCTGAAGAATGGCTCTGAATGAAATCGAATTGGTCCAGCCTTGCTCACACAATCCTCAATGGCATCTCCAATCACTGTGTGTTGCAAATCATGCAACACTATAGTCACAACTGATAGTCAACCTGCTCTTTCACCTACCTCTCCACTGGTCTCCACTGAAACTGTCCATGCACTGTAGTTAATTGATGTATTATTCAGTTGATTAATGAGTTAATAATTAGTGACTTAATTAATAATTAAATCACACCACTCTCACAAGTGTATCAATTAGTTAGACTAGATAAAACTAGCTCAACTATGTCTAACTGAGTTAAAATGATCAGAACTCCACCAACTACCTCAATAACTCCACCAAACTCTGTCACATGAGTTCTAACTGAAGTCTCCATGCAATAGCTCCACTTAACCCTCAGGAATAGCGTAATTCCTTCTATCATCTCCTGTGCCACCTTTGTGCACTTAATTGAAGTGCTCCAAGAGAATAAGATAATGTTTAGAGTCCAAATATTATTAAGAGCTAATAATATTCGACATATCTATTTTTAGATTGGCAATCTAAAAATAGATTTGACCCAATATGTCTAAAAATAGAAGTCCATCTATTTTCCCAACTTGACCAACCATCCACAAATAACATCCTGCAACTCATAGAATATGATCGACATGTCTAAAAATAGACTTGCGCCAAAAATAGCCTGCGGGCCCACTTAGTGAAGGCAACTCTTTTCACTAAGATCATCATCTTGTTGCAATCTCAACACTCCCTCTCAACAATATAGGGATTATCTGCCACCCTGATCCTACCTCTGTGGTATTCGAATTTGCTCCTGGTGAGCGCCTTTGTCAAGATATCAACATCCTGATCCTCCGTAGGAATGTAAGAAAGTAACATGATCTTTTGCTGTACACAATCTCTGATATGATGATAACGGTCGATGAAGCCATGAAGCCTCATCTCATCCTCCTGTCTATACCAAGATCCATATCCCGATGTGCCTCTGAGATATCTCAATACATGCTTCCCCACCTTCCAAAAGAACTTGGTAGGCTTAACCATAGCTTGTGAAAGCTGGTTAACAACATAGCATATGTCCGGCCGTGTATTGACTAGATACATGAGTGAACCAACCAACTGTAGGTAAATAGTGGCATCCACTACCTATACCAATGTAGCATCCTCTTTCCTCGATCCACCATGAAGAGGAATGTCGATAGGCTTGCAGCCTTGCATGTTGAACTTCTCCAGTATCTCCCGAGCATACTTTCCTTGAGACACATACAATCCATCACTACGCTGCCAAATTTTCAATTCCAGGAGATAATGAAGGAGGCCCAAGTCCTTCATCTCAAACTCTTTTGCAAGATCAGCCTTGCATGAGAGTATCAACTGTTCATCACCTGTCAGTATCAAATCATCTACATAAAGTAAAATGATCATCAACTTACCCTCCACCACAATCTGGTATAAGTTCGGATCCACCTCACTCTTGGTGAATCCAACATGGGTGAAATAATTGTCTATCCATTTGTACCAAGTACGAGGTGCTTGTTTCAGCCCATACAATGCTTTTTTGAGTTTGCACACATGCGAATCGCTGCTAAATATCTCAAAACCTTCAGGCTACTCTATGTACACCTCCTCCTCAATGAATCCATTGAGGAACGCAGTCTTCGCATCCATCTAATGAATGTTCCATCCCATCTGCGCTGAGAGAGCTAGGATACTCCGTATGGAAGAATACCTTGTGACAGGTGCAAAGGTTTCTTCATAGTCGATCCCCTCAATCTGTGAGAAGCCTCGGGCAACAAATATTTCCTTCTAATTCTCGACGCTCCTGTCAGTAGCTTGCTTCACTTTGTAGATCCATCTCAAACCTACCATTGATTTCCCTTCTGGCCTTGGGACAATCTCCCATGCACTGTTTCTGACAATCGAATCATACTCTTCCACCATGGCATCTACCCATGTAGGTTCCTCCACAGCTTCCTCGAAAGAGGATGGTTTTGTCACAATACACTTGCTCATTAGAGCCATGTATCTAGTATATCGGTCAGGTGACTGTCTCTGTCTGCGCTGTGATGTAGGTGCTCCAACAATCTTCTCTGCATCAAGATTCAATCGCTCAGCATCTGTAGTGCGCTTCCGCCCTTTGATGGTTGGTGCTGCATGAGTGGTTTCTTCCACTCCATGAACCTCCTCTTGTGGCTGATCAACATCCTAAGGCTCATCCTTAGGAACTAATAGCTCCTCATCTGCATGCAAGTGTGGCTCCCTCTCAAGCGAACACTTCATGGCTTTTTCCTCATGAAATTTGATATCTCGTCACACGACAGTCTTCTGACTTTCTGGAAAGTACACACGATAGTTGTGGGGTGTTTCTGTGTACCCCATAAATATCCCAACCTCTACGGTTGGCTCCAGCTTCTTTCTGGCATCCTTCGTCACATGAATGTAAACAAGTGAGCCAAAAATCTTCAAATGAGAAATATTGGGCTTCTTACCTGAAAACGCCTCTTCGGGTGTACTTATGCCAAGTACTCTATGAGGACAACAATTTTACACATAAACCACAATGTTACAAGCTTCGGCCCACAAGTGAATGGGAAGGCCCTAATCATGCAACATCGCCCATGCAGCACCCACAATCGTTCTATTCTTTCGCTCCGCAACCCCATTCTGCTGTGGGTTATGAGGTGCTATGGGCTCTCTTCGAATTCCTTCTGCGCTGCAAAAGTCTTTAAATTAACCAAAGATGAATTCACCACCATTATCTCTCCTTAGAGCCTTCACCTACTTCCCTGACTCTTTCTCCACCAGTGACTTGAACTCATAGAACTTTGAGAATGTCCCGCTCTTCTTCTGCATGAAGAAGATCCAGCACTTACGAGAAAATTCATCAACAAATATCACATAATACATGTGCTTTGCTGTTGAAACTACTAAGAAAGGTCCACACACGTCTGTGTGAATTCTCTCAAGGATCGTCGTGGCGCGACTATCCTTCTCATGAAAGGTGGCTTTCACAAATTTTCCCAAAGTACATCCCTTGCACTGATCTGACTACGCAAGTGTACCTTTGGGAAGCCCGGTAGAAATATGCTACAAAATTTTCAAAGCGCCATGGTGAAGATGGCCCAATCTCTTGTGCCATAGTTTTCCCTCATCCCGGCTCACCACTGCTCCTGCTTTGCCTTCCATTGTTGTGCAACCATATACTTGCAATTTATAAAGGTTCTTAACTTGAACCCCTATCCTCCGGGTTTCACCAGTTGCCTTACTACATAGGAAAGCCTTTCCCTTGCTAAAGACAACATCATATCCCTTGTCTTCCAACATCACCACAGAGATCAAATTCTTATTCAATCCTAGAACATGCATGACATCCTTCAAGATGAAAGGTTTGCCAGACTCCCTCTCAAAGGAAATGGTCCTAATACCAGTTGCACTGTATCTACCATGATCACCCATCTCGATGTGTACTCCAAGATCCTTCTCATCCAGATCAGTAAAAAAATCTTTGTCTCCGGTCATATGGAAAGACACACCATTGTCAATAAACCACACTGATCCCATCACACTTGAGACCAAGCATGTGATCAGTGAAAAATCTAGCTCAAACTTCGAGGCTAAGGCATCTCCAGCTGCAGATCCAACAACCTTATTATTTTTCTTCTTCTGTGGACAATTAGTGGCGTAATGTCCGTGTTGGTGACAGTGAGAGCACTTCACCTTGGATATGTCCTTCTTCTTGCCTTTCACACCGGATTGAGAAGTATTTTTCTTGCCCTTCCCCTTCCTTGCTTTGGCAGCCAAAGCACAATTTTCTTCATCTTCATTCTTTGATGAAGATCCATCCCTAGTACTCTCCCTTATCTCCTCCTACACAAGATCCGACCAAAGTCGCTCCCATCCTGGCAGTTTCTCCCGACCATTGACAGAGTCCTCATAGGAATGCCAACTCTTAGGAAGCCCAAGGAGAGCCAAGCTCACCAAGTCCTCTTCATCTACAACAACCCCCACACTTCCAGCTCATCCCTGCATTGGACAAACTTCATGAGGTACTTGGGTATACTGTCGCCTTTCTCCATTTTTATTTTCCTGATTTTATCTTTGAGCGCCAACTTCCTCTGGTCGCTCTTCCTTTGGAACAAGTCTATCAATTATTTCCACATAAAGAATGGAGAAGCTTTACCATGAAGGCTGGAAACTATGTGATCCTTCACACCTTCCAATAGAATCCTTCGACATTTTTTTGTCCTCTTTTTCCATGCGTCAAGTGTGGCTGCATTGCTAGAAGCAAGTTTTGGAATTTCTGCATCTATGAACTCCTTCAACCCATTATCCTCCAGCACTGCTTCCATCCTATCCTTCCATGCAATATAATTCAAGCTGCCCTTAAGGACATAATCCAATCGTAATCCCTTGAAAGACATCTCAATTTCGACACCAAAAAAACATTGCTGCAAATTCAAATTCCACCAGTACAAAACTCAATTGCTTCAATGCTTTGCAATTGCTCTAATGATCAACGCTCTGATACCATGTAGAAATTATATAAATAATGTGTTATATGTCTAAGATTCTCCTGGTCATACACTATTTGACTTCATCCACAATGCAGAATCTATTCCACCATTGATCATTACTTGTGGAAATTAAATCAATTGCATGCACACATTAAAACCATAAAAATTCACACACATTAACACAGTGATTTACGGGAAAGCCTGAAGCTAAAAACCAAAACTATGTGTATATAATATATGTCATATATATCATGTAACAATCCTCATACAAATATTCTCACAAGCTCTCAGTACAATACAATTGCTACACACTAATCAGGGCCTGATTTAGCAAATCCATGCACCGATCTCTGCCACCTGCTAGCCTGCCTCTACTGCGCAATCCCTGTTGAAGAATGGTTCTAAATGAACTTGAATTGGTAGATCCTTGCTCGCACAATCCTCATTGGAATCTCCAATCACTGTGTGTTGCAAATCATGCAACGCTATAGTCACAACTGATAGTCAACCTGCTCTTTAACCTACCTCTCCACTGGTTTCCATTGAAATTGTCCATGCACTATAGTTAACTGATGTATTCTTCAGTTGATTAATGAGTTAATAATTAGTGAATTAATTAATAATTAATTCACAACACTCTCACAACTGTATCAATCAGTTATACTAGATACAACTAGCTCAACTGTGTCTAACTGAGTTAAACTGAACACAACTCAACCAGCTACCTCAATAACTCCACCAAACTCTGTCACATGAGTTCTAACTAAAGTCTCCATGCAATAGCTCCACTTAACCCTCAAGAATAGCATAATTCCTTCTGTCAACTCCTGTGCCACATCTGTGCACTTAACAAAAGTGCTCCAAGAGAATAATATAATGTTTAGAGTCCAAATATTATTAAGAGCTAATAATATTCGACATATCTATTTTTAGATTGGCAATCTAAAAATAGATTCCGCCCAATATGTCTAAAAATAGAAGTCCATATATTTTTCCAACTTGACCAACCATCCATAAATAGCATCCTGCAACTCATAGAATATGTTCGACATGTCTAAAAATAGACATAGTCTAAAAATAGACTTGCGCCAAAAATAGCTTGTGGGCCCACTTAGTGAAGGCGACTCTTTTCACTAAGCTCATCATCTTGTTGCAATATCAACAGCCCAGGAATATATGAGTAGTCCCATGCAAGTATATCTATATATCCTTGCAACAATTGGGTATAAGAGGTTATTTCTTCTGGTGAGCATGCTACCCCCAGTGGGGTTTCTTCGACCTTTCCAGCATTTTGAGATATGTTCACCTTTATGGTAGGTGAAATTTCTAACATGTTTCCTTCCTTGTCCGCATCGGGCATCGGGATGGGGTTCTTGAACCAATAAAATTTTCCTAATGAGAGGAAATATTCTGATTCAATCACATAAATCTCTTATTCCCTTGTCTTGCCAAGACTGAACATTTTTCTTGGGAGAAAAAGCGATCGGTGATGCATTGCATCCAATGGATAATCTGGGTCTATCATGGCTTCAAATATTTCCTCATATGAATGAAATAGGGATCCTAAGGGGTATTGATTCTGCACAAGGCCATGCAAAAAAGGTTCAATCCGAACGGAGTTGGTTGACAGACATGAAAAGGATTCCATCGTCGATAAGGTGGAACCGACACGGTTGATAGAGTGCATATGAATTGGGCTTGCACTGTCACTGGTACAACTACTCTTGTAGTTTCATCTGACTCAAAAGCTATGACAGATGAGAATACAACCTAAGTCACGGTTCCGATACATGATGATATGAATTTTATATGGTGTATCATGTCTTCGAAATTTGGTGGGGGAGGAATTTCTGTGATGGGAGCTTGTGTGAGCATAAGGCTAGATTCCTCGTTAGGATGGGCACTTTCTGGAAGATGGAAGATGTGTCTGGTATAGAGGTTCCTGAATGTTTCCATTAGTGGGTATGCCTTCGGTTCATGATTATGGCCGGTGCAAATGGTGCATGTTACCATTGTGACAACTAAGTATATTGTGTGGGAATCAACATTACTCTTTATCCTAGAAGTGGACAGTTGGAAGGGATTAGCCATAGAGGAGAGGGTCCTCTACTACCATTTCCAAATTTTTGGGTTGGGTATGTCTAACTCTTGCGGGGAGTGCAGACTTAATGCTGCTCTTGCTGCTCTAATATTTGGGAGATGACCACATTTTATTGTATGATGAAAGTGTGAGAAAATCTTGCAATAGCTCTGCATAATTTTCTCTTGGTTAGAGAAATGTCTTTGTGGGAGAGAAGATACTATGAAAAAAAATTTTGCAAGGTGCTTCAGTTATTTGCACTGATTGACCTGGTGGCCAATTCTATCGCATAGCCTGCATGTGTATCCTAGGTTGAACCTTGGTCATGCTTGGTTTTTGCACCTTCCTAACTTGCCCATTATTCCAAAATGGGTATGGAGTAGACTGCTTGTGGTAATTCTTCCTTCTATGGTTGTTATGTTTTCGATTGATAAGATCCTGAAGTTTCATCTCTAATAGATGTATCATGTTGATTAGAAGGCGTACTCGTGGGATATAGGTACAATGCTACTCATGGTGATTTCCCTAACACACTAGGAAAAACATCTTAGAAATGGGGTCCCTTTCCTGTTCATTTAATGATGCTACTGGGTACCATAAGTGTAGTGCTTTTAAGTCAGGGAAACTAACGACCACATGATTGTGTGTTCTACATAATGCACATGTTAGTATTCTCCGCAGAGTGTGGTTTGGGGTGACTAAGGGTTCCCCGACTGGCCTTTTTTCAGTTGACAAGAAGAAGATGGATCTACTCATCACATCCTATTGAGTTGTTGAGCTATTCATGGATTCAGTGTTAAAGCCATATTCTTGGCAGAGGAAAACTGTGGTTGAGCGCATACTAGCTAGTGTCGCACGAAATCTAGGGACATAGTGATAGTGGCATATTGGGTGATTGCCACCGCATATTTGACATGAATACTAGGTGGCTCGGTCAGTGCAGTATACTACATGGACTGGATACCATCGCTGAAACATTTCTAGGGTTGGGAACTCAATGATGAAATGATTTCATTCGTAACAGAGTGGATAGCGCTCGATAGGGGGAGGGGGAATGGTTGGGAGTCTTTTAGGTGATTGTCACTCCTCCTGCAGGTATAGGATGATGCGAGGTTTGTCTCTAGATGATTGGATGGAGGAATCCTATAGATAGAATTGCTAGATGGCGTGTAAGGCATCCCTGTATCATGGAATTTCTGGGAAATGATGGGTATAGTGCCCATAATGGCCGCAGATAGCATATGCATGATTGGTATTCAACGTCTTGCCTTGATTTTTTTTGGTTAGTTCCTTTTTATGGGAACTTGTTGCCGCGATATTTACCGCAAAGCTAAGGAGCGATTTTAACTCATCCAGCTCTGGGCAGATGTGTGTAGGGTGTCCTACGATGTGGAATATGATGCAAAGTTTTAGTTCTCGTTGCATGGCAGGATTCTCTACCTTCTTCCCTTTTTTATTGTTTTTTTCTTGTCATAACTATCAGTTTCACGACAAGAATTTCCTTCGCAAGAGTGTTTGCAATAGTCTCCTGAACAGTTGGGGTCTGCTCAAGATTGAGGGGGATTAAACCTATAAATTTGATGTGCACGGCTCCTGTTGGAACAGGGTCCCCTAAAAGGTGTGAATTTTGTATAATTTTGGTATTATTTAGTCTAATGCAGTGGTTTTGGGGTGGGTCAAAGCCCAGAATGCATTGTAATGGGTCAAGGGTAGATCAAGAGTCCATAAAACATGGTTTGCAGACCATTGGAAGCGTAGGCTAAGTTGATATAAATAGATGAACATTTTTTAGTCTTAAGGTAAGAAATATTAAGGTCTGATGTTAAGTGTGAATTATTAGATTTGTTATTGGGCCATTAGGGTAAGGACTCCTGCTGGCTGTGTGTGCGAAGATCTTCAGTCCTGCTGTGTGTGGACCCTATTGGATATGTGTGCAGGTTTTGTCGGATCGTAGTGGGTTTTGAATGCTAATATATATGGATATGGTTGAAGTATTTCTGTGTTATCTGATCTAATGTATTATCGTTGATGCGAACTATTGGATTTGTTATGAATATTGTTGGTTATTTTTTTATGATGCAAATTTGTCTATGTTGTGGTATAACTGTAATCTATTGATGATGCGCTATGATATTATGTGCTGATAACTATTGATACACACGTGGATGTAGAGTTGTTATCTAGATATGTGCATAGTAATAGCTCTATTTATTGTGATTATGCTGTTGAATACCCTGGGAATAGATCTGTCAGGTGCGAACCTAATAAGCTACAAACATAGATCTACTTGACTTACCTACTCTCTCTCAGGGTGCGGAAACCTGGTTCCAGCACCCTCCCATACTGCTTCGGGTGAGACTTTGGCCTACGCAAGCAGGTCACTGCCAAAAGGGCCAGTAGTATAGGGGTTCATTGGAAAACCTTAACCTTTGAACCTGGGTTAGGACAACTCGAGCCAACAAATGTTTCAGTTGCTGGGATTAGGAGAATTTTGAGAGAGGGATCAGGTAATGCCAAGAGAACATTGGAGACTTGAGAAGAAATAAATGGAAGAGTGGTTTGAAAAACAGGTTCAGGAATTTGTGATAAAAGAGAATCGCAACACTGGATTGACGATAGAGAAGTGGAAGAATAAGTACATTTTCACAGAGATCTATGAAATTTTCTTTGTGACATTTTCAATCGAGCTTCAAGAGTGGCTTGCAAGGCTTGTAGATTTCCAGAAGTGTTGGAAGGACGAATGGGTCATGTAGTGGACTCCAGAGTTCATCCAACAATTAGAGAATACTGATAACACCATCACTCATATGGTAGATCACTGGGTGGAAAGTGTGCTAGGAGGATTTGTGATGGAATTTTCAATCGATCAATTTTTGTCCTATTTGGAGGTTGAACAGAGGTTCTTCAAGGGTTTTCAAGGTAAGTTTATGAAAACCTTAACATTACTGATTAAGATATTACTGTGCGAAAAGAGCATTCTATGTAGTCACATAGAGTGAATGAGCTCTGATCAGAGTGAGGGTACAACACGAAGTGGTAAATACTACAGAACTAATCAAGAAGGAGATAAATTGGCCTATAGTCTAGTAAGGAATCTGGCTGCGCATAGCCTTTCGACTACAACACCTTCAAGCCAGCATAGTGGTAAGAACTCACCCGTACCTCCACCTCCATCAGAAGAATAAATGGCCCCACACATGAAGTTACCTACCTTTAAGGGTGTAGGGGACAAGGATATGGATCAGTTCTAGTTTGTCGTAAAATCAGTATGGATTACGTAGAATGTGGTTGGCGATGCGGTGAAAAGGGTGCAACTATCCCTTACATTTGAAGGAAGGGCCTTAGACTGGTATATGGGATACATAGCACAACATGTGAATGAAACCATCCAAAATATTAAATATGCTCTAAAAAAATAGTTCAAGAAGCCTAAATCTTACTCTCAGATAGTGAATGACCTGAAAGATTTCAAGCAAGGATCCTCTGAGTCTATATGGGAAGCTAACCAATGACTAAAGAAGGTAATCAGATAAGGGGGATTTCTATGATGATAGGAAGCACAAGGAATGGTTCATTTCTATGTTACTGCCTCACCTGCGCGTACCTATGGGTCATCAATCCATTGAATCGCAGGAAAAGGCCTTGGAGATCACTATGAAATTAGAATCTATGCCAAGAGATGATACCCAGTTGGAAGTACAAAAATCCAAGAGCAACTGGGGGTGATGCACATGGAGATCCAGAACCTGTGAAAGTGTTGAGGGAAGGAAGCTAGTCCAAACATATGGTGCATACAATGTAGAGTATCTGGGCATACCAAGGATCATTTCCCATTGCTGGCAGACTACTTACAGGTGGGGGAACCCAGTCCGTTCTTCCCAAGACTAAGTCGACCTGTGTTATGGTGTGATGATTTCTATATAGCCAGCCAACATGATACTAACCATTTCCCTCGCCTAGGTTTGTATGTCCCAGAACTGAAGAAATAATGGTGCAGGTTTTTCTGATCAGTAGGACATGATGACCAGAACTGTCGAACTTATCATCTAATGATAGACTTGGGAATCTTATATAGGGTACAATTAGACCTTTCTTCACTAAGATCCCCCTTAGCTGTAGGTGGCTCCCTAGCTAGGAGAAGGAGAGGGGGCCGAGGTGGAAGCACAAGCAGGGGACGAGGACAACTGATCTACTGTAAATGCAGAAAGGTAGGGCACTTTGTGAGGGACTACCCAAACCCTGCAAGAGAATCCTGCAGATACTGTAGATAGCTAGACGAAGTGATTGAAGACTGCCAATTTCTGAGAGCCGAGATGCCGGAAAAGCAACAGACATCTACAAAGAATGTACAAAGGGTTAAGGTATAACCTGGAGACGAAGGAACAAGCATTAATGTCATAACATGCAGCGGCATGGCCACTGGGGGAGCTGCAGGGAAAGCTGAGGCGGAGCCTCTTATCCAGAAAGCAGCCATCAAACAAGAATTTTTGGACTTACAAAAGGAAAAGGGAACCTTTGTCGCATCCCGCCAAGAATTTTCTACGGCTGAGGCATCTACTCCTCAAGCCCCCGTGGACCTCAAAGCAGATGATGAGGTCAAATAATTTCTACATGCATGTATAAAGTTGTTGCGAAACCAAAGGGCCATAGAAAACCTCCAAGCTTTAATAGATAGTGACACAGAAAGAAAAAACCCACACATAGAAGTTAAGGATGTGTACAAAATATACAAGCATAAGAAGCGCATTGGTAGGGAAATGCGGTTAACTGTGCAAATTGGTTATTACAATATGGATCAGGTTATTATGGACCTAGGCTCAGAAGTGAATGTACTACCTAAGTAAACCTGGCAGCGAATGGGAGAACCAAAGTTGGAATGGTCCATTATCCAGTTATGCATGGCCAATTAGCATAAGATCATATCGTTGGGAAGACTATCAAAGATCATGGTAGATATCATAGGAGTTAAGGTCTAGAATGAATTTGAGGTCATTCAGATTATAGAATATGCGGAGCCCTATCTTGTGCTCCTAGGATTGGACTGAGCCATAGATATGGGAGGTATCATCAACTTAAAGAAAAGGAGGATGGTATTTGAAAATGAAGGTACGCGGGTGATAGTACCATTGGACCCTGCAGAAGGAGAATGGTATACAGAGCTGGTGCATGAAGAAGAATATGTGGATCATATTTATAAGTTAACTGGGTGGGACGAATATTGGATCAATCCCACAGCAGATGGTGTACTATGTTGGGAAAAGGATAGAGAATGTTCCTCTGATTCTGATAGAGAAATGGAAAATTGGCAGAATTGGTTACACGATGTATTTATATTGCGATGCCTTAAGATTACTAAAGACTTCTGCTGCATCTCCTCTGAGGTAAGAGAAATAACCTACTTTGATGGATCTGGTAGCATTAAATAATTTTTGAGAGCATTTGAAGCTGAGGTCCCGAGAGAGTGAAGGTCACGGGCCCTTAATTTACCAATGCGCGAAACACCTGCGAGGTAATGGGACATGCATAAGGGGGCATTCCAGGACTGGGAAGAGTGTCAGGATATGATGGTACTATGATTTGAACCTCCAGTTCACTTGCGTGTAAATACATTCCTTGGGCCAGGGGACCCGTGCGAACATTTGTTTACATGGATGGAGAAGTGGTGTGACCGGACTACAAAAGAATGGGTTGACCTGTTTATTCATGCCTTGGGACCAATTCCCACCGCATGGTACTTAGATGCGAAGCTACATAAGCGCACCTGCCACTGGGAAACATTAAAGGATGAATTTGTAGGCACATTTGGGTTAACAGGGGGCACGGAGGCGGTTGACAAAGCTCTGTAGGATATAGACACCTTCGTATTTAATGAATCACACCCTCCCAGAACATTCGAGACACCGACATGAGAAATGTAGATGCAGGATATTTTCAACTGTCGCAATATAGCCATCGAATAATGTGACGAAGATCCGTGCAATGTCTCTATCCCAAAATCGGAGGGAGAGCACACAGTTATGGGACCCCCGCTGCACACTATTGATGTTACGAAGCCTTTGAATGTGCGAGAGGTCAACATTGGCATAGAAGAGAAGCCTAAGTTGGATAAAATTGGGGATTACTGGGATGATGATATGATAGGAAAAGTTTCAGAGCTACTCACGGAATATCAGGACTTATTCCTGATGAAATTTTCAGAGCTTAAGAGGATCACAGGGGACATAGGCATCATACGAATCAATGTAAAAATAGATGCATGCCCTGTGAAGTAGTGCCCTTATCAGTTGAACCCTAAGTATAAACAAAAGGTCAAAGAAGAAATTGATAAAATGCTCACCATAGGCATCATCGAACCGGTCGAACGGTCGGACTGGGTGAGTCCGATGGTGGTTCTGGAGAAAAATACGAAGGGAGAAATACAGATATGTGTGGAATTACACAAACTAAATGATGAATGCATTCATGACCCCTTTCCTAAGACGTTCTCAGATGAAATCCTTAATAGCGTTGGAGGGCAGGAAGTGTACTCATTCATCGATGGGTTGTAAGGTACCATCAGATTAGAATTGCACTTGAAGATCGCAGCAAGACTACGTTTTCCACTGAATGGGGATCCTTCTAGTATATGTTGTTTGGACTCAAGAATTCCCCTACTATCCCTTCACGAGTGGTATTCATCGTGTTCAAAGAGTCCATCCATAATTTTTTTGAGGTATACTTTGATGATTAGAATATCTTTAGCTTGGTTAAGAATCATGTCTCAAACCTGCGCATGATGTTGGATGCCTGTAGAAAACACCAAATTTCTCTAAATATCAAAAAGTGCATATTTAGCGTACCCTTCGAATTATTTCTTAGGCATATAGTTTTCTGACAGGGATTGATGGTTGACCCCGCAAAATTCATAGTTATCCTAAATCTGGCAGTACCTAAAATTGAGAAACAGCTATGTTCAATCCTCGTACATACAGGCTACTACAGGAAGTTCATTCAAGGATATATGTTGATCACAGCACCCTTAGAAAAGTTGTTGAAGAACGATGTTTCTTTTTTTTGGGATGATGAGTGTTAGAAGAGCTTCGAGCTACTCAAAGAAAAGATGGTATTTGCGCCTATTCTCATCTTTCCTGATTGGATGAAGGTATTCCATGTTCATGTAGACGCATCAAGAATCGCCCTGGGAGCAGTCCTCATGCATCTTGGAGACAGAGACATTGATCACTCGGTTGCATTTTCTAGTAAGAAACTCTCTAGTGCAGAACGCAACTACTCCACCATGGAGCAGGAGGGATTGTCCATGCTCTATGCATTACAGAAGTATTAGCACTATATGTTAGGAGGACACTTAAATTTTTTTACAGATTATTTGGCTTTGAAATACCTGGTCAATAAGCCTGTGTTGGGGGGGGGAATCTACTGATGGATTCTGCTGTTCCAGGAATATCACTTTGAGATCATTGTCAAGCCAGGGAAGTTAAATGTGGGGCCAGATCAGTTGTCCTGAATTGAGAATCGTGACAAACCGACCAACCTAGAAGAAGGATTACCTGATGCGTAGCTATTTTCTATTAAGGTAGTTGATGCACACTTCACTGAAATCATTCAATTCCTGACTATAGGCCTGGCACTTATGGAGTATTCAGTACAATAGAAGAATGAGTTGGTAACCCATGCTCTAGATTTTATCATCATCGCAGGAAATCTATATAAGATGGGGGCTGATGAAGTGTTGTGAAGGTATGTTTTGGATCATGAACAACATGGTATCTTGGTTGAATCCCACCATGGGGTAGCAGGAGGTCACTACGTAGGGAAAGCAACAACACAAAAGATCTTGAGAGCTGGCTTCTAGTGGCATACCCTACATAGTGACTCTCATAACTATTGTAAGGCCTGCGATACATGCCAACGAACCAGAATACAATCCCGTAGGGATGAAATTCCCTTTCAACCATAAATGGCCCTGCAAGCATTTGAAAAATGGGCATCGATTTTTTAGGACATATTAACCCACCCAGAAAGAAGACAGGTGCATGTTACATTATAACTACTACTGATTAGGTAACTAGGTGTGCCGAAGCACAAGAAGTAAATGATTGCACTGCAAATACTTATACGCAATTCATCTTTTAGCAGATTGTGACCAGATTTCGATGTCCCAAAATCTTAATGAGTGATAGAGGTACGCACTTTGTCAATGAAACAATACAGGCCTTGATGGAATAATTTCAGATCCATCATGCAAAAAGAACTCCATGTCGTCCCGAGGAAAATGAAGTGGTTGAAGCTTTTAATAAAGTCATGGAGCATGCATTGACTAAGGTCTGTAACACCAATCATAGTGACTGGGACATGCACATCCCGTCTGTTCTTTGGGCCTACCGAACCATTTGTAAGAAGTTGACAGTAAAAAAACCATTTCGGATGGTTTATGGCAAGGAGGCCATTATGCCCATGGAGTACATTGTTCCTAGCGTGTGCATCGCAGCCTTTACGAATATGGGAGAGCTTGATATCATGGAGAAGTAGTTAGCGTAGCCTGTGGCTTTGGAGGAAGATCACTTCATTGCTAATTTCCATCAACAGGTTCAGAAGGATCAGGATAAGGCATGGCATGATCGACATATTCAACAAAAGAATTTTGCGATGGGTGAACTAGTGCTACTGTATGATAGCCAGTTTGTGAAACACCTAGGGAAGTTTCAACAGCACTAGCTAGGGCCCTATGTAGCTAAAGAAATCATGGATGTGTTGAATCTTTGGTTAAATTGAGAGGGGGGGGTGAACTAGTTTAACACATGCATCAAAAATTTAAATTTTCATCAAACTTATTTACAGCTTAATATGTGAATTGTCTTAAAATGTTGCAGCAATAATTAAATTAATGTGACATCAACCTTATTGTCAAAGTAGCAAACAATTAAACAGATTGAGTAGATCATATTAACATATAAGAAACACACATAGAGACAACAAATGTAAGTGGAAACCCATAAAGGGAGAAAAACACAATTTATTATTGTTGTGATGCAAAGGCAAGCTCCAAATCCCTCTCACCACTATTTTTCTATAGGCACCAATCTACAGGCGGCTCCAACCTTAATTCTGCAAACTAAAACTTGCAAGGAAGCTCCAAATCCATTCAATTTTCTATAGGCACCAACCTACAAGAGGCTCCAACCTCAGTCAGCTACAATTGACAACTATCAAGCTTCAACTTGATAGGGAAGCTCCAACTTCCTCAAAGAAATGTTTGCTGATTTACCTCAGATATCAGCCCTATTCTATAACATCTCCTTCTGCTCCTCTCTTCCTTATCTTCCCTGCCTCAATATTCTATACTTTGCATTCTCTATCTTTACTCTCTCTAACCTATCTATGTATATCAAGATGATATTACTTATAGATATTTTCTTATGATTGTTTGTATTCCTCAAGGAATTTTGAAATGGATGGCCATACCCCTTAGTCTTCTGCCTTCTCATTTCTTTTCCAGCTCACTAAAAAATATAACTGTAGGTACTAATTTAACATTACAGTGGGATATTTGTTCTCTTAAGAAAACTTGCCAATGCATCACAACAATATAAATAAATTAAAAACATTTACATTCAATTACAATGAAAACTCCAGCTCACTCATTCAGCCTCTTGGCCTGTTGCGCATTTGTCTTTTCTTTGACTATGTTTGTCTTTTATGTGACTGTGTTTGTCCTTTTCGGCCTTGATTGATTTCCTACTTACTGTCGCGGTGTAACTTCCATACATATGTAACTGCCCTTTTTATATATCACAATTTAACTCTCGGCATGATAAGAATTGTTTTTAACATATAGACTGTCGTATTATCAAATTTATGTAGCTTCCAATTGCGATCAAATGCCGATGCTATGAAACACTTCTTTTTCGGAACTCAAGCACTTATGAATCATAGTTCACAGACCCGTCAGGTCTGCATATTCATTGCAATCACAACTTCTATTGTCATGCGTCGCTGCCACACATTTCTCCGATGTGATGTAACACTATTCATTTGGATGTGTCGATGCGGTGAATAGCTCCAATGTGATTAGGCCAGAATTCAAACACAATATGAAAGTCATCATTTAAACTGTATCGGGTCCGGAAATCAATAGCAATCGAAACCTTTTGTTTATATGTTCTGCTACCAAATTTCTCCGATGCGATTGGGTGAGGGTCCCACCATATTAGACCTTCATATCAATCAGATCAATGTTTCATTTATCAAGCTTTGGATATCCCATATATTCCCTTTTACCTCCTAATGAAACCTTATTATCAAATATATTAACATCTGAATTAACCCTCGACTTTGTTTTTAAACCTTACGCATTTCAAAATGTATCCATATGCATTAAACATATAATCAGCTCCAGGCCATTCTTATGTGCGCATTCCACTTTAATATATCAAATATTGCAATATATATATCAACCCCGATGCATATTATAATATATACACGTTCTGTGGAGCCCACTTGTTAATGCATTTCATCAATCGACGGTTAATAACATATCGTGTAGCTTACACTGATCCGATGACAATCAACGAGTGTTGCATAGATTAAATGCATGAGCTTTAAACTTCAGACTCTATGCGATGAACTGGGGCCCAACCACTTATCGCCCCGTCCCTTGAGTTATCTTCTGTGCTAGTTGACGTGCGACAACCGTTTGATGGACCCGCCTCTGGATCGGACGGCGTATGTCGATACCACGCGGAGTTCATAGTCAACAGTTAACACGTGATGGCATGTGATAAGGGCGTTTTCTCCAAACTACTTAAGGCTACGTGTCAGTCGATGGTTGTGATAGTGCTGATTTCATGAAAACCACTGACCACACAAAAGCGGTGCGATGAAAACTATTGGGTGTTCCAAACTGTCGTTACTGTTCCTTCATGGTTCCGGTTACTCCCCACTCCAAGTTTCGTTTCATTCTTTATAACTTCGATTTCAATTTTTCCTACTGTGCCATGGCTATACTTACTCCATCGCTTTTTCCACCAAGGTTTCGCCTTCTTCACCATCGCTCTTTTTTATGCAAGGTCCTTGCATGGTTCCATTGAGATGTAACAATCCCCAGCTGTGTACTTCACCTTTCAACGAATAATGAATGAAATTACACGGAAGAATGTGCAATCTCCTCTTTCGAATGCTCTATAAACCGTGATCTCAAATTGTCACTTAAACCCCGATTCACTGCAAACCATTGTAGCACCTTCTGCACTGCACTTCCACATATTATAACGCACGGGTTTATTACTATTTCGATTCATGATTCACTGTATTCGATATCTCTACCTCTGCCTCTGCTTCTCGACCTCTGCCTCCACTGCTCGACCATTTCATCTCTTCCTCGGCCTCCACTGCTTGACCATTTTATTTCTGCCTCTATATTCGGTGTCTCTGCCTCTCTTTTTACTGCCCTGTTTATGTTCTTCTTATACTCCGTGTCTCCTTTGCGCTGCTTGCTTCCTTGTCTCTGTAAGTTTTCTCTCCCTCTGTTCTTCTCTGTTGTCTTCTCCTCTGCTTCTACTTCCTCCTTTGCCTATCTCTACCTCTGTACCTCCTTTGCCATCAATGACAACATTTCCAACAGTCTCCCCCTTTGGCATTGATGGAAATACACTTTCTTTGTTTTCCTTTTAGGACCCTTTCTCCTGTTGCTTGCTCTTCCTCCCCCTTTGACATCAATGGCAAGGGGTTGCTCATTTTTCAGTGTGCTTTCAACTCTCGCCTATGACCTGTTTCATGCTTCCCTTCCTAGCTGATCTCCCCCTAGAATGATATTTTCGTTTCTGTTCTCCCCCTGAAACTATGCTTCCTCTTCATATTAGAATGTAGTATCTACACATACTACCCCTACTCTATCTCTCAGATATTCAAATGGCTCTCTAGCAAGAGGTTTGGTAAATATATCTTATGTCTGTTCTTTTGTTGGTACATACTCTAGCTTTACTACCTTCTAAGCCACTTTTTCTTGGAGAAAATGATACTTAATTGTGATATGTTTAGTTTTTGAATGAAGCACAGGATTTTTTGATATGCTTATAGCACTTGTATTATCACATTTGATTGATATGGGTTCATCAATGCATAAATTCATATCTTGGAGAGTTTGCTTCATCCACATGACTTGAGTACAACATACTGTTGCTGCTATGTATTCTGCTTCTGCTGTAAATAGAGAAATAGATGTTTGTTTCTTGCTTAGCCATGCCACCATACTTTCTCCTAGATAGAATGAACCTCCACTTGTAATTTTTCTGTCATCTACACAGTTGGCCCAATATGCATCTACGTATGTTGTCAAATTGATGCTTTTTCCTTTAGGATACCAAAGTCCATACTGTGCAGTTCCTTGTAGATATCTGAATATTCTTTTGACTGCTAGAAGGTGATTTTGTTTAGGTGTTGCTTGATATCTAGCCACTAGTCCT
Source organism: Pinus albicaulis (assembly GCA_034641835.2). Taxonomy (NCBI): domain Eukaryota; kingdom Viridiplantae; phylum Streptophyta; class Pinopsida; order Pinales; family Pinaceae; genus Pinus; species Pinus albicaulis. Next base: position 1,196,176,962 of record CM076581.1, on the reverse strand, counting down.
ACTGCTAGCATGATTTCTGGTCTTGATGCTCTCAGATACAATAGACTTCCTATCATGGATCTATAGAGCTTTTGATCTATATCAGCAGATCCATCATCAGCACACAGCTTGCATCCAGTGATCATGGGAGTTGACACAGGTTTGCAATCTTCCATTTTGAACTTTTTCAACATTTCTTTTAAGCATTTTTCTTGTGATATGAATGTACTTGTGTTCTTTTGCTGAATTTTAAGTCCCAAATAGAAACTGAGCTCTCCAATCATAGACATCTCAAACTATGTTTTCATCTCATCAACAAACCCTTTTGCTAGCTCATCTCTGTTGCTTCCAAACATAATGTCATCAACATATACAACAAAAATCAGGAGTTCATTTTCATGGGCTTTTATGTATAGATTGTTGTCTGCTCCTCCTCTCTTAAAGCCTTGGTTTTTCAAGTATTTATCCAGCCTTGAGTACCAAGCATGAGGAGCCTGTTTCAGTCGATAAAGAGCCTTCTTCAGTCTGCACACATAGTTTTCTTTGTCTATTAAAGAGAAACCTTCTGGTTGTTCCATGTATACTTCTTATTCTAGATCTCCATTCAAAAAAGAAGATTTTACATCCATTTGATATACCTTGAAGTCTTGGTAGCATGCAAAGGCTAGAAAAATTCTGATGGCCTCCATTCTGGCTATAGGGGAAAATGTTTCATCGTAATCAAGTCCTTCGATTTGTGAATATTCTTTGCAGACAAGTCTAGCTTTATTCCTGATTACCTGTCCTTCCTCATTCATTTTATTTTTGAATACCCATTTTGAGCCTATGAAATTTTTCTCAGTGGGTCTAGGAACTAGTTCCCAGGTATTTTTCTTCTCAATTTGGTCCAATTCTTCATTCATAGCATTCAAACAAGACTTGTCCTTGCTAGCTTCTTCAAACTCCTTTGGATCTATTTGTGATAACATGGCTATATATACCTCATTGGTCTGTTCAGTTAGTTGCCTTCTTGTTAGGACCCCTACTCTCTTGTCCCCAATGATCTGATCTTCTGGATGGTTCTTCTGAGTGTATCTTGATGGGGCTTTCAATCTTAGTCCAGCATCTTTTGTTGTCTTTCTTGTTTCTTCATCATCTTGGTTTTCTTCTTCATGGTTTTCTGATGGACTACTGCAGTCTGTATCTCTTGTATTGTTTGGAAGTTCTTCATCAAATCTCACATCAATGCTTTCTACTATTTTTCGAAGAGACTTGTTGTAGCACCTGTACCCTTTACTTTTGGAAGCATATCCTAGAAATATCCCTTCATCTACTCTTGCATCAAATTTCCCAAGATTCTCATCATTATTCTTTATGTAACACTTGCTTCCAGAGATTCTGAAATGTTTGATTGAAGTTGGTTTCCCAAGCCATAGTTCATAGGGAGTCTTGTCACTGCTTGGCCTTAAGTGAGCTTTATTAAGGATATGCACCGTTGTGTGTACTGCTTCTACCCAGAAGGTTTGAGGAATATTACTCTCTTGCATCATGGCTCTGGCAATTTGTTGAATAGATCTGTTTTGTCTCTCTACTACTCCATTCTGCTGAGGTGTCCCTACAATAGTAAATTGTTGCTTTATGCCATATTCATTGCATAGAACTGCAAAGTCATAATCTATGAATTCACCTCCTCTGTTCGATTTGATGCATTGTAGCTTGCATCGTGTCTGATTTTCTACTAAAGCTTTGAATATTTTGAATTTTTCCAGAGCTTCCGATTTATTCTTGAGAAATGCAACCCATGTCATTCTAGAGAAATCATCTATTATCAGCATGAATTAGGATTCTCCACTTGGTGTTTTAGTTCTTGCAGGTCCACACAGGTCCATGTGCACAAGCTGGAGTGGTCTTCTTGTGGATAACTCATCTTTGGCCTTAAATTATGGGCAGGTCTATTTTCCCAATTGACAAGATTTGCATATGGTATTAGAAATCCTTTTTATTTCTAGCATGTCTCTGACAGCTTTCTTCTTGCTTAGTCTGATGATGTGATTGAAGCTGAGATGTCCCAACCTTTTATTCCATAACCATGACTCCTCAAGTTTGCTAAGATGACATGCTTCATCTTCTTCTTTCACAATGTAAACATTACTCTCTGTTCGAACTCCTTTGAGTAGAGTCTTACCTGTGGTGCTTGATTTGACTTCACAATCTTGTGCTCTAAAAAGAAATTCACAGCCTTTATCACACATTTGACAGACACTCAACAAATTTTCTTTCAGCCCATCTACAAATAGTACATATTGGGCCTTTCCTCTTCAATTGTCTAGGCTAACTGAGCCTTTTCCTTTTATTTTTCCTGATTTATCATTGCCAAAAGTAAAATTGCCAGATTTATTTTGATCAAGAGTTATAAACTTGCTTTTGTCTCCAATCATGTGTTTTGAGTAGCCACTGTCCAAAAACCACTAGCTTTTCAGGTCTTGAGCAGTTAGAGCCAAGTCACATTTATTGACCTTATTTATCCACTGGAAGCATCCTTTTGTTTGGTATCTTTTGTGAGATGATGAATGACATCCTCTCAGAGGACATTTGGAAGGCATATGTCCAATTTTGTTGCATACACAACATTTGATCATAATTTTTGCAGAATTGTGAGTATGGGAAAAATTTATTTTATTCATAAACCTCCTTCGGGTATTGATCATCAATCTTTGTCCATATTTTCTACACTCAATTATTTTATGGCCAAATTCCTTACAATAAAACTAGTAACCATAGAAAATATTTGCATACCTGATGTAAGGTTGTCTTCTCCATTTGTTTGTTTGAGATAGTCTCTTCACTGTTTGCATCTTTTTCTGGTTTGAATTACTCCTCCTTGCATGAAAGTATGTAGCAATGTGTCCCAGCTTGTGACAAACATAACAGGTGGCATTTTTCATAGCCGGGAAGAGTCTTCTTTGATGGCTTCCAAATTTGACATAATCTGTAGTATATGATTCTTTTTCTATTTTCTGAGTTTTTCTTTCATTATTTGTTACTATAGGTTTCTTCTGGGTTCTATCTCCCTCCTTACATGTTTCTTCTTTTTTAGGAATTATTTGAGCTACTTCATCAGCCTTCTTTGCTTTTACAAAAATAATATCTCTGTTTTCTTTTTCTTTTCTTTTACTTGACTCTCCTTCATATCCTATTCCAGTTTTTATCATAGGAGATCTTTGAGCATCCAAAATATCGTTCAACTTGCTAGAGCTTGTTGTTTGAGAAGAATTTATAGCCACTTTCCTTTGAGCATTTTCTAATTTCTTCCTAACACATACTACTTCTTCTTCCAACTTCTCTTGTTCCTGAGTTTTCTCCTTGATTTGCTTAAGTAACATGTCTTCTATCTTCTTGGCTTCTTCAAGCTCTACCTTCAGCTGCATGAGGAATTCTAAATTTTTCTCTTCTCTTACATACTTGAGAAGGATGTCCTTTTGTTTTCTGCACTTCAGTTTGATTCTTTCAATCTCCTCTAGGGCACTTCTTAGCTCCCCCTCAAGGTCAACTTCACCTTCTTCTTCTTCATCTTCTAGCAGGAGTCCTTCAAGTTCTTCTATGGCCATCAATAAAAATTCAGAGATTCCTTCTTCACTTGAGGGTTCATCTGAGTGTTCAGGTGTATTTCTTTCTTGTTGAGCATAGAAGGATTTTCTGTTGAACTTCTTTCCTTTCTGCCAGTTCTTTGATGCATTTTTCTCTGATTCTTGAGCCTGATTCCTTAATTTCTTGTGATGACACTTAGCAGCATAGTGTCCAACTCTTCCACAATTAAAGAACTTTAAAGGAAGTTTACCTTTGTATTTACTTGAGCCTCTATCCAGTTTCTTGACAAGTTTAGCCTCTTCTTCATTCGAGCAAGAGCATATGTCTTCCTCTTCTTCTTTATTCTTTTCTATTTTAAAGGCAGTCTCCCTTGTACTTGGCTTCTTCTGTGGGAGCCTCATCTCATATGATGTTAGATTTCCAAGTAGTTGGTTCATGGTCAAGGTCTCCCAATCAGTTGTTTTTTCTATTTCAGACACCTTGGGATTAAACCTAGATGGAAGATATCTTAGAATCTTTTTCGCAATCATTCTTTCTAGTATGGTTTCTCCAAGAGCTTTCATATTGTTAAAAATTTTTGAAAATTTTAAGAAGAAGCTGCCAACATCTTCATCATAATTCATTTTTAAATTTTCAAACTGGTCTCTATATAATTGAAGTTTGTCAGTATTTAACTTTTTCTTTCCCTCATGGATATTCTCTAGAGTGTCCCACATATCTTTAGCAGTCTTATTGTGCATTATTTTAATAAATTCAGCCTCACAAAGTACACTTAGGATTGCATTCATGGCCTTCGCATTTGCAACAAATTCTTGTTTAACTTCTCTCTCTGGGTCAGTTGCCTTTGGGGCATATCCAAATTCCACAGCAGCCCAAACCTATATTCCTAGAGACATTATGTATGCTCTCACTCTAATTTTCCAAAAGGCATAATTAGCACCAGAGAAGAAAGGGCCTTTATTGGTTGAGCTTCCTTCTTGACTAGCCATCATGGGCCCTAGGATCTCCTTTCAGTGGTTAAACTGGTACAAAAGGAACCTGCTCTGATACCAATTGTTGAATATTTGGTTAAACTGAGAGGGCGGTGGTGAATTATTTTAACACATGCATCAACAATTTAAATCTTCATCAAACTTATTTACAACTTAATATGTGAATTGTCTTAAAATGTTGCAACAAGAATTAAATTAATGTGACATCAACCTTATTGTGAGAGCAGCAAACAATTAAACAGATTGAGTAGATCATATCAACATATAAGCAGCACACATAGAGACAACAGATTTAAGTGGAAACCCATAAAGGGAGAAAACCACATTTTATTATTGTTGTGATGCAAAGGCAAGCTCCAACTCCCTCTCACCACTGTTTTTCTATAGGCACCAACCTACAGGAGGCTCCAACCTCAATTCTGCAAGCTAAAAATTGCAAGGAGGCTCCAACTCCCTTCAATTTTCTGCAGGCACCAACCTACAGGAGGCTCCAACCTCAGTCAGCTACAACTGACAGCTATCAAGCTTCAACTTGATAGGGAAGCTCCAAATTCCTCAAAGAAATGTTTGCTCATTTACCTCAGATATCAACCCTGTTCTGTAACATCTCTTTCTACTCCTCTTCCTTATCTTCTATGCCTCAATCTTCTATCATTTGCATTCTCTATCTTTACTCTCTCTAACATATCTATGTATATCAAGATGATATTACTTATAGAGATTTTCTTATGACTGTTTTTATTCCTCAGGGAATTTTGAAATGGATGGCCATACCCCTTAGTATTCTGCCTTCTCATTTCTTTTCCAGCTCACTCAAAAATATAACTGTAGGTACTAATTTAACATTACAGTGGGGTATTTTCTCTCTTCTGAAGACTTGCCAATGCATCACAACAATATAAATAAATCAAAAACATTTACATTCAATTACAATGAAAACTCGAGCTCACTCATTCAGCCTCTTGGCTTGCTAGGCATTTGTCTTTTATTTGACTGTGTTTGTCTTTTATGTGATTGTGTTTGCCCTTTTTGGCCTTGATTGATTTCCTGCTTACTATCGCAGTGTAACTGCCATACATATGTAACTGCCCTTTTTATATATCACATTTTAACTCTCAACATGATAAGAATTGTTTTTAACATATAGACTGTCGTATTGTCAAATTTATGTAGCTTCCGATTGCGATCAAATGTCGATGCTATGAAAAACTATTTTGTTGGAACTCAAGCACTTATGAATCATAGTTCACAGACCTGTCAGGTCTGCATCTTCATCACAACCGCAACTTCTATTGTCATGCTCCACTGCCACACATTTCTCCGATGCGATGTAACACTATTCATTTGGATATGCCGATGTAGTGAATCGTTCTGATGCGATTAGGTCATAATTCAAACACAATATGAAAGTCATCGTTTAAATTGTATCAGGTCCGGAACTCAATCGCAATCACAACCTTTTGTTTATATGTTCTGCTGCCAGATTTCTCCGATGCGCTTAGGTGAGGGTCCCACCATATTAGACCTTCATATCAATCGGATCAATTTTTCATTTATCAAGCTTTGGATAGCCCATATATTCCATTTTTACCTCCTAATGAAACCTTATTATCAAATATATTAATATCTGAATTAACCCTCGACTTTGTTTTTAAACCTTAGGCATTTCAAAATGTATCCATATGCATTAAACATATAATCATCTCCAGGCCATTCTTATGCGTGCATTCCACTTTAATATATCAAATATTACAATATATATGTCAACCCCGATGCATATTATAATACGTACACGTTCCGTGGAGCCCACTTATTAATGCATTTCTTCAATCGATGGTTGATAACATATCGTGAAACCAACACTGATCCGATGGAAATCAACAAGTGTCACATAGATTAAATGCATGAGTTTTAAAATTCAGACTCTGTGTGATGAACTGGGGCCCAGCCGCTTATCGCCCCATCCCTTGAGTTATCTTCCGTGCTAGTTGACGTGTGACTACCGTTCGATGGACCCGCCTCCAGATCGGATGGCGTAAGTCGATATCGCATGGAGTCCACATTCGACAGTTAACACATGATGGCATGCGATAAGGGTGGTTTCTCCAAAACACTTAAGGCTACGTGTCAGCCGATGGTTGTGATCGCGCTAATTTCACAAAAACCATTGACCGCACAAAAGCGGTGCGATGAAAACCGTCGAGTGTTCCAAACCGTCGTTGCTGTTCCTTCATGGTTCCGGTTACTCCCCACTCTAGGTTCCGTTTCATTCTTTATAACTTTGATTTCAATTTTTCCTACTGTGCCATGGCTATACTTACTCCATCGGTTCTTCCACCGAAGTTTCGTCTTCTTCACCATCACTCTTGTTTATGCAAGGTCTTTGCATGGTTCCGTTGAGATGTAACAATCCCCATTTATGTACTTAACCTTTCAATGAATACTGAATGAAATTACACGGAAAAATGTGCAATCTCCTCTTTCGAATGATCTATAAACCGTGATCTCAAATTGTCACTTAAACCCCATTTCACTGTAAACCATTGTACCGCTTTCTGCACTGCACTTCCACATATTATAACGCACGGGTTTATTACTATTTCGATTCATAATTCACTGTATTCACTGTCTCTGCCTCTACCTCTGCTGCTTGACCTCTGCCTCCACTGCTCAACCGTTTCATCTCTTCCTCAACCACCATTGCTTGACTGTTTTATTTTTGCCTCTGTATTCATTGTCTCCGCCTCTCTTTTTATTGCCCTGTCTCTGTTCTTCTTATGCTCCCTGTCTCCTTCGTGCTGCTTTCTTCCTTGTATCTGTAAGTTTGCTCTCCCTATGTTCTTCTCTGTTGTCTTATCCTCTGCTTCTGCTTCCTCCTTTTCCTGTCTCTGCCTCTGCTACCTCCTTTGCCATCAATGACAACATTTCCAACGAGATGGTGGAGCTGTGCAGTTAGCCACCCTGCGCGGCAATATGATACCTTGATATGTCAATGGAAACCAACTAAAACCGTATCAGATCAAATGAATATATGGCCAGAGTAGCTGTACCAAGTGGGCTACGCCCACTAAAGAAGGTAAGAATAGAAGGTACCATGATATGCCCAGGGCTTGTCCATCGAATTGAATTCCCGGAGGGATGCACAGAGGCGCAGGAGAATGTTCAAAGTGCAGAAGGCACGCTAGATGTGCAGGGGTGTGCTAGGAGCACAGGAGGTCTGCTGGGAGTGTAGGGTTGTGGTGGGTGCATAGGAGGTGTAGAAACTAGCCATTGCAATAGTAAAATCAAGTAAAAAGAAAAATTTTCCAATAAAAAGAACGGACATGCGACATTTAATGAGGTGATTTCTAGAGATTTTTTACCATTTACTTGATGGTAAGTTCCAAGTGAAGTTTACCCAACCATTGGTCAATCGCAAAGGCTATAAAATGAGAAGGATAGATTAGACAAGGGCTCCGTATAATTTCAATAGATTGTACTTGGCGTGTTTGTCCTTGACAATTTTGTGCTATAAGAGTTTATGTGCCTATTATATTCCTTTCATGTCTGAGTAGCCTACTCCCTCTAACAGTAGAAACCTAGAATTCATCTTCCACGTCAGGATGACGGCCACTAGTCCTGAGGAAGTCTTAGAACCAGTGACCTCAGTGGAGCAAGAATTCAAGGAAGTAGTGGAAATTGAGTCAGAAGCTAAAGAGGTTATACCTACGCTGAGCCAAGCCGAGAAGAAAGGAAAAGAGAAAGCATAGGGGTCAAGGAAACCCACAAAGTGGGTTGGGGTGAAGCCCTGTACTTCTCCTTAGAATTTGAAATCCTCGTGGGGGACAACCCCGATAGGTTCACCTCAACCAGCAAAGCGACCTCAGGCTTCTTAGGAGGATTCCCAGGTAGCTGAACCAATCAATTGGTTACGTCCCTTTGTTTGGCCACACAAGCCATCTACATGCACACCGAAGAACCTCGACGACCTGATCACCTACCTGGAGATGCCACTGACCCCAAGATAGGTCACCGTCATTGGCGAACCTTTTGGAAGGATCCATGAGGTGAAATTCGATGATCATGACTTGGCCAATTTAGAGGCCTTCCCTGAGTTGGCACCCGAATTATACCTTTTCTGAATTTAGGAAGAAGATGGGATAAATATTTTTCCCATGCGCTGGGTGCATGGATTGGCCGATTCCGGGCTCTTGAACCTACTAATGATGCCACACTTCGGCCACTACAATATCACGGACCATATGGCATGTCAGTTGCTCGCCCTGGTTCATGATGGTTGCCTATGGATCTAGGATCGAATCCCCATCGACGCTACGCTCATTCACCAAATTACTTGTCTTCCCATGAAAGGGCGAGACCCTATGGAGCCCATTGGTAAGAAGTATGAGGGGGAGACTGCTAAATATGTGCACAAAACCTACCATGTGGATAGGAATACTCAAGGCTTCATAATCAAATCCATAAGTGATCCTGGTATGCAATTAGGTACCATGTTTTTGGCATGCAAGATGATGCGAAAATGCTAGGTCACCACTATCCCTGCATATGTAATCCAGCTAGCAGGCCAATGTGGGAAAGGGGTCTGCTTCAATTGGTCCCAATATTTGTGCTATGAGTTTTTGGCCAATGTCCGAGAATTCCAGGAGCGGGGATGAGCTTTTTGTTATTCCTAGTTGCTCCTTCTCATTGCGTTGGTCACTTGGGAAGCACCTGAGGAATCATTCCTCCCTGAGCTCACCCAAGGCATGTGCAAAGGGGCTCGTTATATGAACTTTTGGGACTCTAAGGATAATCAGCACATTGAAGACAACCATATATTCTGGGTATTGTTTCAGAGTGGGCTCACAACAGCTATCAACTCTTGGCCGCGTCTGTCGCCCACCATCTATGATAAATACAAAAGCATTGGTGCTTTCCAGGTGATGATGCATAACATCCAAATCTGAAGTCGTAAGGATCTTGCATGTGTTTTTCTCCCCTATATGGCTGTCAATGAAGAAATTGATAATTTATTTCCGCAATGGCCTCCTCACTAGAAGATTGGCTTCAAGACAAGTGTGAAGGGCACTGAAGGAATAAGCACCCTAGAATTCACCCCACCTTCCATCACTAAAGAAACGGGAGGACCGAGAAAAAGTACGGGGATGGGCGTCGGAGCTGTATCGCAGAAAGGTTCATAGCCTGGTAAGAATAAAGGGAAAGGCATGAACACAGTGGTGTAGAAGGATGCACAGTAGTATCTTGGTACTAAAGGACATGAGGAGGGAGGTGTTGACTCCGCTTGAGGAACAAAGCCAACAGGTGACCCTGCTAAGGTGTCACGAAAGAAGCAACGCTCCTAATGACCTGAACATGATGAATCAGTTACACTAATTGAAGGGGACCTCAAGAAAATTGCAAATTCGATTACCTTGGTTGCCGAAGAAAAGTGGCTAGCTCTGGAAGAGAAGTAGAAAGCCCCGGTCAACACACTTCAAGCCGAACTCTGAGCTTTGTATTTTAAGGCAGACACGCTGCAAACTAGTGTGGTTCAGTTATGAACAGTTGCAACAACTAGCAGCACCACACTTCTTACAGCATAAAGTAGTCTTTGTTCCTTGCCAGGCACAACCCTCACGATAAGTCCACATGATTTAGGAACGTAGGTCCAGGCATGTGCAGAGGTACAACTAGATCTAGCCAGGTTGCCCCATGAATCATTGCAGGTTCTCCACACCTCCTTGTTTGCAGAAATTCAACACCATGACCATCAGGTGCACCAGTAGCTCAATATAGCTTAGCAGATAATCATGGAAAAGAATGTTGAAGTTTTCGAGGTACAGGTTGCCTGTACTAGCAACCGCACAGCAAATGGAGTTGGAGCACTTAATTAGTAGACTCTGCGTGGATGTTATAGAAGAAATTCCAGCCATGGCTACCCCCCAGGAAAATATTCAGGGGCTGGTCGTAGCATTAAAGGCCTCCAAGATAGAGATTCAGGTGGTCAAAATGTAGATGGAATAGCATATCACAGACTTGCAAGTCAAGTTGTAGCCAGAGACACCATAGGAGGTTCAGGCCCAGCGAGTTGTGCTGGTTACCACGACTACAAATGTGATTACAAGACATATTTATCGAGGTGCCAAATTGTTGTATATTTCCATGAAATTATGGACCAAGGTACAACGTGACCCGATCCTGTGTGAAACCAATCAGGACTTGCGACAGAAGGAAGAAGCATTCGAGAGGCTAGAGGCCACAATGGCTACTTTGATTCCTGCTCAATGCTTGGCATGAATACAAACTAGCCATGCCCTTCGGGATGATATCGATGAACTCCGCCAGAAGAAGAAGACTCTCAGTGACCATCTGAAGCCATGGGATGATGAAGCCCTCAAGCTCTCCCAGGATATTGATGTCACCGTCAAACAACTAAACCAGACTCTGGAGAGTGTCACTGCTGCAATAGAAGGCCCGACTTCACTGAAGTTGGTGGATATTGCACAAAATTCTGCAGCTTAGAGTGAAGGTGTGCTACCCCGACTATTTGAGGTGATTAGGCTGTTGTAGGCGTTGGTGGAGACCCCACCATCATAGTGACTCAAGACGAGTGACAATATTGTGTTGGGCGACTGTTGCAATAGGGTCCCATAAAAGTTGCGAATTTTGTATAATTTTGTATGTTTTTGGTATTATTTAGTCTAACACAGGGGTTTTGGAGTGGGTCAAAGCCCTGAATGCATTGTAATGTGTCAAGGGTAGAACAAGAGTCTTTAAACCATGGTTTCTAGACCATTGGAAGAATAGGCTAAGTCGATATAAATAGATGAACATTTTTTAGTCTTAAGGTAAGAAAGATTAAGGTCTGATATTAAGTGCGAATTATTAGATTTTTTGTTGGGTTGTTAGGATAAGGACTCCTACTAGCTATGTGTGCGGAGATCCTCAGTCATACTATGTGCGGACCCTATTGGCTGTGTCGGATTGTAGTGGGTTTTGGATGCTAATATATACGGATATGGTTGAAGTAATTTTGTGTTATCTGATCTAATTTATTTCTGTTGATGTGAACTATTGGATCTGTTACGAATACAATTGGTTATCTATTTATGTTGTGAATATATCTATTTTGTGGTATAGATGTAATATTTTGATGATGTGTTATGATAATATGTGCTGATAATTGTTGATACGCATGTGGATGAAAAGTTATTAACTAGGCCTGTGCATAGTAATAGCTCTGTATATTTCAATTATATTGTTGACTACCCTGCGAATAGATCCGTCTGGTGTTAACCTAATAAGCTACGAGCGCAGATCTACTTGACTTACCTACTCTCTCTCAAGGTGCTGAAACCTGGTTTGAACACCCTCCCATACTGCTTCAGGTGATACTTTGGCCTGCGCAAGCAGGTCACTGCCGAAAGGGCCAGTAGTATAGGGGTTTGTTGGCAAACCATAATCTCCAAATCTGGGTCAGGACCCATCAATTAAATAACTCCCATTGTGGTGGGTGGGACTAGGTACCAAACTAGGATTGTGAATCATAATTTTGGTAGGATCATCATGGAAATGAGCTACCATGACACAAAACCAGCTGGGGGGAAGACGAAAGGAGTTTGGTAGGCAGCATAGGCTAGAGAAGCTTTCGTGGCTGAGGAATCAGTGTCGTTACTTCTCGTCTCTGTGTCTTGGCTGGCTTCAGTGATTTATGTGGAAATCATGCATAGCAGAGCCTCACTTACATTAGATGATGACTCTGGTATAATAGGGGGATATGCTAAGAATGACCCAAGGATGGAAGATGGTTTGAACTGGTCGGGGCCATATTCTTGGTACCATGCAAGCGTCTCAATAGATGTGTCTACGTAGGGTAGAATGACATCAATATTTTTAGGGGTCACTTGTTGTTGTATGTCAATTGTTCAACAGTAATGATGTAATCCTCATGGGGGAACATCATAGTTCGTAATATGGAGGAGGCTATGGTTGAAATGTTGTACATATAACTCTGGCCTAGGAGTATATTGTAATCCAATTGAGCATCCAAGACTTCAATGTCTATAAGTACCATCTTGTTGGCTAAGCAAACCAGGACGTTTTGGTAGAGACCGATGGGAGCTGAAGGGCACTCATCATATGCTCTAAGTGTGATTTCAAATGGATTTATATCGGGAGACTCTAACTTTTTTCAGACGTTATTTTACATGATGTATGTGGATGCACCTTCTTCAATGCTACATCAGTGAATGGTGATGTTTTGAACTGAAACCAGTATCTAGAAGGCGACCATTGAAGGAAGCCTAGGGGTGTATTTATTTAAATCAAAAGCCATTAGGCACGAATCAGAAGGTCTGATGGCACCAAATGCAGAAAGTAAGGCTTTCTTTTGCTTTGGGGATGATTGTAATACCTCCAAATCTGACATGGCGGTGGGAGGTTGGGCTAAATAATCCACAATGTTGTAGTTATGGGCTTCTTTGGAATGGTTTCCTGCCTACCTAGTTGGTCGCTTAGCCATATTTGGCAAAGGCTCAATAGGTATCTTTGATATGGTCAAAGGTGCAGCTGATGCACTAGTACTAGCCCCTGACGAACTGGTGTCTGGTGAGGTATCATAATTCCGGTTTTGTGTCTGAAAAAAAAATTCTTTTCCAGTCATATAGATTTCATGGTTTTTTTTTTTTTAATCGTCGAGAATTGTTTGCTGTTGTTGGGTGGTAACTATTCCTTGATGTGGGGAAAGGCTACTGCGTGACTATTCTCTATTGTGAGGATCCCCCTTGTCCACAGTTACCTTGAAGCTTCTTCAGCTCAAGGAGATTAGGATAGTGGTGAGTGTAATGGTCGTACTCACCACAGATTGAACAAGAGTTTTTGGTCCAAAAATTCACCCTCTTGTTCTACCCTTGGGAGTTGGTAAGCTCCTGGGTTTGATTTTGGTTAGAGTTGCGTCCAACTTGAGATTGCAGAGGGTGTTGTTTATTTTTTCCACCCTGTCCAAGATTTCCCTTTAGCTTTTTTTTTCCCTTTTTCTTTTCCATGTTAGGAGAATAATTCGGATTCCTGATTGTAAGGTTAGTGCGGTTGAGCTTGGGAAGGTTGCACAAAGTTCACTTGTGCATTATTCTACATGGGTGGGTTTTATACTAGGGACTGGGCATATTGTGGTCCTTTTCCTTAATTTATGAATGTTTGTTGGGGTGAGTTCTTCCATCAACATTATTAGTTGCATATTGGGTCCCCTAAGCCAGAGGATATGGACCTCCCTACTGATGGTGGTACGATGATGCCATATTGGTGATGACTTGTGAAAGTGCCTGATGGCTTTGGTAGTTGCAAGATATTTTGGTTAGAATAATATGCATAACCGAGGTACTGAATGCTTCTTCTTAGGTGATTTTGGGTCAATGACCCAATCAAACCATCTATGGAGTTCGAAATGCCTATCAATTCTTTGTAATTTTGCAGGTGCAGGGCATTAGGCAGGATATTGTAAATATATCTTGATTTCATATAAATCAGCTCGAGCTATTAGGCCTTGCTGATGGTATCCCCTTCAGATATGAGCTTTTTTGTTGCCATATCCTTTGAAATATCCACAATTATAGTTTCTAGGAATAGGTCTAAAAAAACTTGATCTTCGAGTTTGGATTTTCATAAACTATGAAGTCGCCACCATTCGTGGAGATGGTTCGAGATATGGACGATGGGTGTTTGTCTAAAGTGGGTCAGTAATTCCATCCCGGAATTGTGGTGGATGGGTAACTTAAAATAAGTAAGAAACTTAGTAGCGAGGGTGCTAAAATTTCCATGTGTAGCAGATAGTTGCTCCACATACCATTTTGTAGCTATTCTGGTTAGGGTGTGTTGAAATATTCTCAGTTGAATAGTATCTTCAATGATGTTGTTCGATGAAAACCATAGGTGGAAAGTCATAACAGGATTTCCATGTTCTTCTGCTTGATTCCCTTCGCAATTTGGAATGTTTGAATGGAGCTTCGTGGGCATGGGTGGCCATATTGGGTTGTGTGCAATAGGGTTGTTTGTTAACTTGGTTAAATCGGGTAGGTTTAACGAATCTAAGAATGGTGACTGCGAGTTAAGAGCCATTGCACACTGTGAATACACAGTGTTCTGGTTAGGTATAGTGTTTTTCTGGGGCATAGCTGGACGTGATTTCACTTGGGTTCCCGAATGGGTAGCACTCCTCTACCCCCTAGGGGTTGTGGGAGGAGTGTAATGTGGTGACCCTGTGGGTGTGTTCATCGGTGTGGCATTGGGTGACCAATGAGGGTTCCCAACTAACAATGCCCCAATAAAGGATGAACCAATATAGGTGGCAATGTTTTGTCTTTGAAGCCTAAATGGAAAAATACCTGGAACCCCTCCCAGTAATGGGGGGAGGTCGAAAAGATGTCTAGAATGACGAGGTCCTGCTGGGTCCATTATGGCATTGACTAGGTATGGTTTTTGAAATATTTAAGGGGATAGAGATTATAATCAGAGAAAGAATTTGATCACATATATAAAAAAAAGCGAAAAAATAAAAGGTAAATTTTCCCTTTAGATTAATCCTATGTGACTAGTCAATCAAAAAATATAGTTTTTTGTTGTTTTTGCATATGATACTCAAATCCTAGAAGACCTAATCATCCTTAGACTCTCAAATGTAACTGGGCCTTGAAGATATATCTTGCGAATTTTGGCACAATGTCCCAAAAGAACTAGCAATGCCCCCAGTCAATTGAAGAAAATCGACCAAGGTAAGGGTAGAGTATCTAGTTTTGCCTTCACTTTCACCTATAGGTAAGCATGCCCTAGTTTTGGTCGCTAAGTACCACCATTCCATGTGAGCGTTTGAGTCTTGAGCTTCTTGGTAATTCAGCTACTAGTACCAAGTATTAGACAGGTTAGGTAGCCCCAAATAATACCGCACACACTGGACCTAAGCTTCACCCCCTTTGAATCAGGTCTCTGTGGCACTGAGGTTTTATTTTCCATGGGCGGATAGAAGGACTTAAAATTTCCCTAAAAGGTCAACTTTTATGTTTCAATATATAAAAATACCAAGGTGGCTTATTGTATGCCTACCCCCTTGGCCCTATCTTGAACTATAAATTTTCTTGCGGCCCCTATGGGGAGATTTTAATGAGTTTAGTTAAGTTAGTTTTAAGGTGGCTTTGATTCACTTAAGGTGTGAAAGTGTGTGAGCAAGAGGTGAAAAATTAGATAATTTCAACATGTGGATATGCAGTGATCCTTTTAAAATCCCCTATTAAGCTACCTTTGGTTGTTCCTTGCTCAAAATAAAAACATGTGCGGATATGGGCTACTTACAATGTTGCCTAGTTAATCCAAGTGATCAACTAAAGGGAGATGTAAAATTATCAGCAGACAATGTTCATATGCTTTCCTAGGGTCACCCAAGGGTGCAAAGGAAACAGAGATTACTTTCTCTCTAATGATAATTAAATCCTTGTCGTGAATCCTACTGCCAAAAATTGAACTAAAATTAATGATTTTAAACTAGGAAAAATGAAAACATTTAGCTAAGCATGTGTGGACTAGGGCCACTTACTTTGGCTAATTACCTATGTGTTTTTGGTGTCTAAATTCAAAAAACATGAGTTATTTCAGACTGCAATTAATTTTCCCCCTACTTAAACTATGTGGTTTCTTTGCAAAAATAAATTTTGAAATTTTAAAACTAACAGCTAAAACTACTGAAATGTAGCCAAGAGTGAGTTTTAACTAGTCATGAGACACCTCACATAGTGCTGGAAGATTTGTTATGGGCTAACAGTCACTTTACAAACAGGAAATGAAGGGAAATAAAATAAATTTTCTGCCTATGTTTTCAATGTGCAAAAGTCTCACACATGCATGAAATCTTGGCGCAGGTCACTACTGAATGCATGCAGTCAGGTTCGTCTGTCTTTGTAAAATCCTCGTGA
This sequence comes from Pinus albicaulis, assembly GCA_034641835.2. Taxonomy (NCBI): domain Eukaryota; kingdom Viridiplantae; phylum Streptophyta; class Pinopsida; order Pinales; family Pinaceae; genus Pinus; species Pinus albicaulis. The sequence continues at coordinate 1,196,160,488 of CM076581.1, read as the reverse complement.
ATTTCCTGCAACAAATTTTTTTGAGCTTCTGAGCTTTGGCCTCTCACTGAGGGTGAACAGGCAGATAATAAGAGAAGAATAAAATGAAGGTGAAAGGTCAGATGTTTCATGTGAGGAGGAAAATGAAGGAAAATGATGAAAAATTGAAGAAATTAGAGGCTCATCAACAAAAGGACCTAAGAGAATCAATTGGAATACTTTTGTCATTTTAGTTTTAGAATTAGTCTCAGAGATGAGAAGAGAACCAAGAGGAGAATAAAATCAAGAAAGTAATGGAAAGCGAAGGAAAGGAAAGGAAAAACAAGGGAAGGACAAGGAAATTAAAGGAAGGAAAGTATCAAGAGGTTTCAGTGGGAATACTTTCAGGTAAGATGTTGCATGTATGATTTCCTAGCTAGTTTTGACATGCATGGTATTTGCATGTTGGAATTTTGTTCTCTTTCTATAATTGGCATGGGTTTTTCTAGGTTGGAAAATGGATTTCAGCATAGCCTTTCCATTTTGGGATAGCCATGGTGTGATTGGATCCTTTTCAGTTTGAGCTTTGGATTGTCGAAATATTTTGGATCTGGGTGAGGTGGTCTCTAGAAAATTATGAGAGGCCTAGGAATCCATTGACGAGTAACGGAGGGATACACGAGAAACCCTAAGGGTGGATATAGAAAAATTCCTCAAGGTATTGGTGAAGGAATTTTGAGGCGTCCAACCTCGGTTTGGTTTTGTGATCTCATAACTGGTTTGGGTGAGATCACAATATGAAGAGGGTGGAGGTGGTTTAACCTATGGATTCCCTTCATCATATTTGGATTCATTTATGTCATGAGATCCCATATTCATGCTTGGAATATGGCACGTGGGTGATTGGCTGAAAGAAAGAATTGGTTCATCTAATCTATGGCCGCGTAGAATGTGGAAGTCTCGAACCTAGTTGGTTTTTCCTAAATTCAATAAGAGATAATTTTCCATTTCTTTTGATAAGGAAATGTACTGTTATTATGTGGATTTAAAGGATCTTCTCTTATTTATTTATCTTGTTATATGTTGGTTATAAGCATGGTTTTATGATATATCTTAGTCATGGATATTTACATGTTTTTACTTGTAATTGAATGAATAATGGATGAAATATCTAATTGGTGTTATAAAAACTGATGATAGAAGGAAGTGAAAATTATTTTTAGAACTCAGATAATTTTTCAGTCCCTTATGATCATAATTAAATTCATGACCTGAAGGTTACATATCTACCATGTGTTTCACAGAATGTCAGTACTTGCTAGGGAAGGGCAGGTCAAGTGCTAGTTTCATTTTTTTGTTTACAAGAATTGTTTCTATGTCATTTATCTTCTCTAGAAGTTTGACTGATTTCTGGGTAGAGACTTGAGTCTTGACCCTGAATAAGTGGCACAAAATTTAGATTCATTATCATAGAACTGAGGATAAAATTCCATAGTCACATGGAGGCATGTTTATGAGTGTGACTGAAACCCATAGTCGCATGGAGGCCTTGTAGAGGGAGTGACTAGGGATCTAGGTCATGGAAAAAGTGATTTATCTCATAGGTTGGACACTTGAAGGGTTTAGGTTACTCCTGGAGGTCTTGTGGCACCTAAGGGAACTCAGTAAGTTCTTAATTTTTCGACTCCATTTCCTTAAGGTCACTTAGTAGGTTGAGTCTTGTCATAGTGACCCTCAGTTCATGTTTACCCTAGGAAAATAGGTGAAAGTGGGAAAGTGTGGGAGGAGGTGGTTACAATGTGGTATCAGAGCATGGTTTTAGTCTCCTTGGGTAAACTATGATGTTTTCAAGGTTATGGTTGCCATGCATGGGATCATAGTATACAGTTGGTATGGCCATGCATTCTTTTTTTGTGATATTATGGTATTTCATAGATATGTTTATGATTATAAATGTACACGGTAATGTGGACTGATATTGTAGATGGTATAAGCCTCCCCTAAGCATCACTGAGGTATGTATTTTATTTTTGTATCTATTTGATTTATCTTACATGATACACTTGCGGGAAGAAGAGAATCAAAGATGATAGGAAAAATGGTAGACTACAGTTCCCGTGACTCTCGCTACATATCAGTTGGGAAGTAAGGATAAGATTACTCTCCTAGTATAGCAGATACATTGTGGAGCTTGAGGGCATAGATCTGAAGTTTCAAATCAGAAAATGACAAGTTGGTTGAGGCTTAGGAAAGACTTTCAAGGGCATGGGAGAAGCAGGTAGATGTTAATGCCATAATCCTTTAGTTTTTCAGTTGCAGAAATAGGAAAAATTGAGAATTAGTCAAGAGTAGGAAGATCAAACAAATGGATCCTATGGTAGCCTATATCAGTCCAAATGAAAATTTTATAGAGGGGACACATTCATAGGTCAAATATCATTGGACACAACTGATAGGAAGACTGGTATGTATGTGCATCACTCTAGTTCCTCATCTAGGATACATCATCATAGTCATTACCATCATCATTTGTAAAGGAGGAGGTAGTATTTACCTAAGGAATTAAACAAAGTGAAGCCTCCTATATTTGATGGAGAATTGAACAAGTTAGAATATGCAAAGGCATGGTTTCTTGGGATGAAGAAATTATTCATATTGCAAAACTATTTGGTGGGAATATTTGAATATTGTGAAGGACATTAGATAGTAAGAATTGATTTGGGATGATTTTGAGAGGATCTTAAAAATAGGTACTTATCGAAAAGGTAATATGATGGAAAAGCTAAGGAGATTATGAGGTACAAATGGGTTTTGTGACAAATGTTGGGTATACTAGCAGATTCTTGGAGCTATTGAGGTATGTTCCATATCTCAGGGCGGAAAAGGATAAGATTCAAAGATTCTTCATCAAATTTCCAACAACATATAGATACTGGATTGAGTTTGATGAGCGTAGACTGTTAAAGGAATCCACCCATAAATTGAAGCATTCTTACGAGTTTTCAAAATGAAAATATGATCCTAAACATGACTTGAAGGGGAATGATAAAGGAGAAGGGAAATTCCCACCAAAGCAGGGAAGACATTAAGATGCAAGTGAGAAAGAAAATGTTTCTCCTTAAAGGAAGTTTAATGCAGTAGATAAGGGAAATGTGTCGTAACCTTGAGAGGAGAAAACTAGAGGTGATGGTAGAGCACCATTGCATTATTGGATATGTGGCAAAGGTCATCATAAGAAGGATTACATGTTGTACCTGGGAGGTAAGCCTCATATCTATAGTGCTCAGGGGGCACAGATAGTTGGGGATGTTTCTCATAGTATTCCTCAGATTTATGTGGTTGTGGACAACACGAAGGCAGATCAATAGGTATATATCATTGAGATAGATGATAACTTTTGTGATCAAGTTTTATTTTTATTGATCCTGAATATAATTAAAGTTATGTTAATCCCAACCCGGTGGATAAGTCTGGCTTGGGAAATTAACTGCATGTAGAGTCTTGGTTGGTGAAGTTGTGAATAGGTACGAAGAAGAGAGTTCATCATTGGGTAAGAGCTTGTGCATTTGAGTTGAATGGTATGCCTACAACAACACATTTGAATGTACTACCATTGGGATCATATAATATTATTTTGGGTATGGACTAGTTATGTCTTCATAGGACCAACGTATATTTCTATGACAAGGATATTGAGTGCCGACATGAGAATGGAAAAAAGAGAATATTTCAAGGAAATAAGAAGCCTACATCACTGATGATATTCACAAATATGCAGGCTAAGCACAATTGCATAAAGGGTGTGTGATTTTTGGGGTTCATATTTCTAGTGTCAAGGGTAAGGATGTTGAGGATGCTGAGATATTCAATAAATACCCTGTATTGCAACATTTCCAGGATGTGTTTCTATCATAGATTCTAGGGTTGCATCCACATAAGGGAAGTATACTTTTATATTGCGTTGGTACTAAGGGAAGCACCAACATAAAAGGCACCTTACAGGATGGGAATTCCAGGGTTAATAGACATAAAGTTGGAGTTGAAGGAAATGATTGATAAAGGATACATTAGGCCAAGAGTATCGCCTTGGGGTGCACCAGTATTTTTTCTGAATACAATGATGGTACTCTTATATTTTTCATTGATTACAGGAAGATGTACAAGGTGACAGTCAAGAAAAGGTACCCATTTCCGAGGATTGAGGACTTTTTTTATCAGTTGAGGGGAGAAAAAATGTTCTCAATGATAGATATGTGATCAAGATACCATTAGGTATTCATAAAGGAAGAGGACATCTATAAGTCTACCTTCAGGATTAGGTATGGTAATTATGAGTTTGGTGTAGTTCCATTTTTTTGACTAATTCTCCAACTACTTTTATGTGTTTGATGAATAATGTGTTGTGTACTTACCTTGAAAAGTTTGTTATTGTATTAACTAATGACATATTGGTATATTCTATAAATGAGCAAGAGCATGTTGAACATTTAGCAAAAGTGTTGGGATTTATAAGAGAGAATTAGTTGTATGCTATGCTTAGCAAGGGAAGTTTATTATAGACATAAGTAGACTAATCAGGACATGTTTTTTCTAAGAATGGCATAAAAGTAGATTTAGAGAAGATACATCTTATTATGGAGTGGGAAACTCCTAGAAATGTGAAGGAATTCAGATCATTCATGGACTTAACATGTTACTATAGGAGGTACGGGAACTTCTAATGCATCGCATATCATATTACATCTTTCCAAAGGAAAGGTAAGAAGTTTGAATGGATAGAGGAGTGTGCAACCCGTTTTGAGTAGTTGAAGAAATTTTTGAAAAATGCACCATTGTTAATGATTGCATATCTAGATAAAGAGTTCGTAGTATGTACAGATGCCTACAATAGAGGGCTTGGAAAAGTCCTTATACAAGAGGTATAGGTGATATGATATGATTCCAAGAAATTGAATGAGAATAAGCAGAACTGCCTGACTCATGAGCATTAGTTGACAGTTATTATTCATGCTTTAAATATGTAGAGACATTATATTCTTGGCAAGAGGTTTCTGTTGATGAGAAATGAAGGTGGGTTTAGATATTTGTTTTACTAGCCAAATTTAAATTCTAGGAAATCTAGATGGTTGGCTACCCTTAGTGAGTTTGACTTTAATATCATGTACATTAAGGTAATTGAGAACAAGGTTGTAGATGCTCTCAGTGGGAAAGTACAATTGAACCATGATGCAGTAGTGAGCTCATATGGGATGGATTTAAAGGACTAGATCTTACAAGTAGGAAAAAAATATGAGAGGTATTTGGATCTTATGCACAAGTTATAGCAGGGCACATATGATCAGGATGTGGACTATCATCTCACAATAGATGGCTTGGTGAGATGTAGGGACATGATCTATGTTTTTTATGACAGTGAACTCAAGAATATTTTCTTGAGGGAGTTTCATGTAAAAACATATTCAAGTCACCCAGGATATCAAAAGACATTGAAAATAGTGAAGAAGTTCTAATATTGGCCGAATCTAAAAAAGGAAATGGCAGAGATTGTGGCTAGTTGTTTACATTATCAGTAGGTCAAAGCAGAGTGTAAGCATCCAATTGGGCTGCTTCAACCCACTCTAATTCCATAGTGGAAATGGGAGGTCATTTCCATGGATTTGATTACAGGTCATCCGAGGGCATCGAGGAAACATGATTCTATCATGGTTGTGGTAGAGAGGTTGAGAAAGGTAGCTAACATCATTCCAGTGAAGACTACTTATTCAACCAGTGAGGTACCATAATTATTCATCATGGATATTGTGAGAATTAACTGAACAAGATTGTGTTATATAGGGATTCCAATCTCACTTCCACGTTTTGGAAGGAGATGTTTGCAATATTGGGGATAGAGTTGGCCTTCAGCACAACTTATCATCCACATAAATATGGATATAAAAAGAGGGTCAATAGGATACTAGAGGATATGCTGAGGATGTATGCCATGCATCAACAGAGGAAGTTCCAGAAGTACATTCCATTGGTTGAGTTTGCATACAACAACAATTATCAATAGTAACTAAGGATGGGTCTGTTTCTAACACTGTATCGGGGGAGTTGCAACAATCCCATCAGTTTCAGTCATCCAGTGAACAAGGTAATTATTTGACAGAACATGTTGGTAGATATGGAATAGGAAATGTACGTTAGAAAGAATAATTTGAAGGCAACAAAGTACAAGTTAAAAAGATATGCAGACCAACACAAGGAATTTAAGGAATTTCAAGTTGCAGAGCATGTGTATTTGTGCATAAATCCCAAGAAGAGATCCTTGAGGATCAAATCATGTGCCAAGTTGGCAGCACGGTATTTCATGCCTTTTGATATCCTTGAGAGGACTAGACTAGTGGTCTACAAACTCAGACTACCTTCGAAAGTCAAAGTTCATGATGTTTTTCATGTTTCATTTCTTAAGAGATATGTAAAGGATATTGATCATGTTTTTTATTGTTATATATTGTAGGTGGATCAAGAAGGATAATTTGAATTGGAACCTTAATGCATATTGTAGTATAAATATCTTCTTCTCCAGGTAAGAGCACTTGAGTAGGTTAATGTATAGTGGAAGCACTTTGGGCCCAATGAATCTACATGGTAGATGGTTGATCTGATGCAGTCTATTTATCCTTCATTGTTTTCTAGCGAAGGAAAATGAGTCTTGGTATTTGTACATGTTATGAAACCAACTCACAAAATAGAAGAAAAGATAGATAAACGAGTTAGAAATCAACCTCTCCGAGGGTGAAACCTCTTTTACATTACATAAATGAATAGTTATTGGATGATACAAATCACAAAACATCCTTTCTATTTATAAGAGTCGAAGGGGTTACAATATAATCCTAGCCGACATAACAATAAAAATGTAAGCGCACAACAATAAAAATAGTGGGATTCTATGGGGCACAATAATAACAAATTTGCGAATACATAGGCACAAAATTAACAATAATGGGGATACACTAACAATAAAAAATAAGGGTATACACTAGTATTATAGGGACCTAGCATGCCCCTCTCCTTCGAAAAAGTGTTTTCCTCAAGGCTTTAGTAGTTCTGGATGCTTCTGTATAAAATTCTCATCCTCCCAGGTTGAATCTTCAGCGGGTAGGCTATTCCACTTGATTAGATACTCTGAAATTGATCGATTTCATAGTAGTCGAGTTCTTATTTCAGTGAATGCTTTAGGTTCCAATATGATTTATCCTTCCTCGTCAAGTTCTAGAAATATTGTCTAAACTAGGAAATTTTCAACTATAACCTTCTTTAACAATGAAACATCGAAAACTGGGTGCACTCGGGAGGATGTAGAAAGATCCAATTTATATTCCATATGACCAATCTTTTGCAACACCTTGTAAGGACCATAATAATTTGGTGATAATTTACTATCCTTATTAGCTTGGTTGAGGTACATTTTTTTGTATGGTTGTAGCTGTAAAAATACCCATTCGCCTACATCAAAACTTCTTTCGCTGTGATGTTGAACCATGTTGTTTCATTCAACTCTACGCCAAAGGTGAGGTTATCATTTAAGAGTTGAACTTGTTGTTGATGCTCGATGTGATATTCCACTTCTTGAAGCTTATAATTTTATCTTGAAGATGATGTGACGAAATGTGGATGATATCCATAAAGTGCCATAAATGGGTCAGTTTTTCTATAGTACGGAAGTTTTATACCACCATTCTGCCAAAGGTAACCACTTTACCCATATGTATGTTTATTAGATACAAAGTAACTAATATATCCTTCCAAACATTTGTTCACTATCTCAGTTTTCACATTAGCTTGAGGATGATATCATGAGCTATGAGCTAATTGAGTACCCAAACAAGAAAATAATTCCGTCCAAAAATTTCTTGTAAAATGGGATCTCTGTCACTTACAATAATCTTTGGGTTTCCATGTAACTTTTGAATTGTTTCCATAATTGTAATAACAACTGTACTGGCTTTAAATGAATGAGATAATGCACAAAAGTGCATACTTGGTAAGTATTTCAACTGCGACCATGATGAAATTTTTTCCTTTGGACTTGGATAAAATTGTCATAAAATCCATGGAAACCTCCTCCCAACGTTGAATTGGAGTGGATAAAGGCTGTAAAATACCTAGGGTCTTAATTTTCTCAACTTTATTTTGTTGGCAGACCAAACATTATGCCACAAACTTGTGAATATCAGATTTTAGGCCATCTAAAAAAAAAAATCCTTCTTGACCCCGTGGTGAGTTTTTAAAAATCTCGAGTGCCCTCCGAAGGGAGATATGTGCAATTCCAAAAGAACGTTTTGTTTGATTTGGGAATTCTTACAAATATATAAGCGATCTTTGTACCATAATGAATCATTTTTCCAACTAAATTTTTTAGATGTACTAGAATATTGCTGTAAATTTTGAAAGAGTGTCCACACCTCTTCATTATTATTCCATTCTTCCATTGCTTCGGTTATCCACTCAAGTTGGATAATAGGAATGGCACAAATCAATGCTTCCACATCCTCATCATTTCTTGAGAGTGTATCTGCAACAAAATTTTGTTTTCCTTTTTTATAAATGATTTCAAAGTCATAACCCAACATCTTTGTGACCCATTTTTGTTGCTCTTTTGAATATAATATTTTTTCCAAAAAGTATTTAAGACTGTCATGATCTGTTTTTACGTTGAAGTATCTTCTCATTAGGTAAGGTCGCCATTTCCTTAGTGCATGTAATATTTCCAACATTTCCTTCTCATAAATAGGTTTGAGTGAATACTTTCCTTTGATTGGATGACTTTCAAAAGAAATGGGTCTTCCTTATTTCATTAAAACAAAATAAATTCCATTTCCCTAGGCATCACATTCCATAATAAAGGTTTTTGTGAAGTTTGGCATAGCTAAGATTGGTGCTTTCCACATTGCCTCTTTAATATGTTTAAAGGCCTTAATTTCTTCAATAGTCCAAGAAAATTCATCTTTCTTCAGTAATGATGTTAAAGGGATGATATTGCCCCATAATTCTTAACAAAGTTGTGATAATACCTGGTTAACCCCAGAAATCCTTGAATATGCTTTATGATAGTAGGGATTTTCCATTCCTTAATGGATCTAATTTTGTTAGGGCCTACATTAACACCCTCATGAGATCATATATCACCCAAATATTCCACCTCTTGTACTCCAAAGAAACTTCCTTTGGTTCTGAAAACAATTTCAGGAAAAATTCTTGAAAATTAAAAGCTACCATCCCCAAAGATTGTAACCATTGTTTTCTAAGTACAACATCACCACCACCCTTTGGAATGGAAAGAATTTGACTATTCAATACATATTCCCCCATGGTTAGCTTGATATTATGGCACTTTCAAGAGAAATTTTTAGTTCCTCCATTTGCAACCATCACATGATACTCTCATGTTGGGTATAGAAATAAATTCAATTCCTTGGCTACCTTACAATGAATAAAATTATGGGTACTACCTAAATCAATCAACACTATTACATTTTTCTTCTCGATATGTCCTTCAATCTTTAGATTTTGAGCAGTCTTAATTCTTGCCAATGCACTACAAGATATCATCAGATCATTTATTCTTTTTCTAGGGTTGGTTCTTGGTGTATATCCTCTTATTTTTAAGTTTCTTGTTCATTTTCTTCCTCCTATTCAAAATTTATGTAAGATAATTTATTCTCATCACACTTATGAACTTTAGTGTATTTTCTATCACAACTTTAGAAAATCCCTTTTTCTCTTTTTTCTTACAATTTTTGTGGTTTTAGCCTTGTAGGCTGTGGAAGTCTAGGAGTAGCAACACTTCCATATTTATAGTTATAAGTGGCAGGATTCCTTGTTTCCATAATGTTTATTTCAATTTTTCTTTCCAACCTGAATTCCTTCTCCAATCAATCAGGTTCCCAAAGATGAACCTCATGTTGGATATTATCCTTTAAAGTCCCTATGAAGACATCAATCCCATGTCCCTTTGGAATATCAATTACCCTTATATCCAATTTTTGGAAGTCCTCAATGTGCTCCACCATTTAGCCCTTTTGTTTGATATATATCAATTGGCTAAAGAAGGTGTTTATGTTTGTATTCTCATAATGTGCTATCATTTCCTCTATGAAAATTGACCAACTGACATTTTTTTATGATAGAAAAACCATCGATACCATACAAATGTATTTTTTTTCTAATATAAAGTTTCAATACATACCTTTTGTGTGTTTTTCACATTATGGAGATCAAAATACTACTCCATCTCTAGTATCCATGTTATGGGATCCTTGCCATCAAAGTTCCTCATATCGATCTTTGGAATATGGTGGTTCTTCAATCCAACGTTAGATTTTATGGAACCATGATTAAGGTTTTTTTTCCTCCAATCATGAGTTTCCTCTACTACCTTTTCTTGATTAGGAATCATTTATTGTATAAACGTAGTGAAACCTTCCTTCAAGCATTCCATGTATGCTTTAGTTTTTCTTCTATACCATCGATATTAGCTTCCATGCCATTCTTCAAACCATCCATCTTAGTTTCCATGCCATTCATATTAGCTTCCATTCCTTTCTTGAAACCATCAATTTTAGCTTGCATTTCATTTTTGGTTACTTTTTTCAAGTGTGACATTTGTTGCTCTTGGTATCATAATTTTGATATATCATGTTGCACTTCTTCCTCTTCATGTGTCATAGTAGAGTTTTCTGAGGACTTAATGGGTGTGGAATTAATTTTGGGAGGAATTTTAGAATCCAATACTTATATCTATGCTTAAATATTCTCTTGGAATCACATCAAACTACTTTTTCAAACAAAATTTATGAAATTAAAAAAAAAAAAAATACACACATTTTTCTTTCCTTTTAGAATGTCGATATTGAACCTGAATTATCTCTGCGATTTTGGATCTTCAATATTTGAAATGTGAGCCTGTAGTAGTAGACTGAGTCTTCTTTCTAATTCCATAGGTTAGACCTAATATGGATTCTTGAAGACCAAGTTATGCTCAATCCCCCACAATGACCTAATTATGGGCTCGTTAAGTAGAGTGAACTTGTACGGTGTGCCACGTCTCACTATTTCAACCTTCAAATATGAACTCGATACACATAAAACTATAGTCCGCGCAATTTTTTCCACCTTTTACAGAATTCCAATATGATGCCTGAAACGAAATTTATGATGAATTTCCCTCGGTGACCTATTTAAGATCAAATTTCGGAGGTTGCAAAAACCCTGACTTCCACAAATCATATCTCCTTAAATATGGTGAAGCAAGATGTGAAATTTTTATACGACATTCCTCCAGAATTATTATCAAATGATTTTTTTTAGCTTCTAAACCTTTGTAGACAACAAGTTCTAGCAACAATTACACGAAGACTTGTTTGCAGTAGCAAAACCATAGAATCCAAAGCTCTAATACCAAATTTTATGAAACCAACTCACAAAGTAGAAGAAAATATAGATCAACGACTTAAAAATCAACCTCTTCAAGGAGGAAACCTCCTTTACATTTCATAAATGAACAATTATTGGGTGAAAAAAATGACGAAACATCCTTTCTATATATAGGAGTCCAAGGGGTCACAATATAATCCTAGCCGACATAACAATAACAATATAAGGTCACAACAATAAAAATAATGGGCTTCTATGGGGCACAATAATAACAAAATGGGGACTACATAGGCACAACAATAACAATAAATGGGCTACACTAACAATAATGATAATGGTATACACTAGTATTATAGGGACCTAGCAATACATATTTATATATGGTTGCTATTGTAAATACCATAATGAGCTAAGATATAAAACTCCAATAAGTGGTATGGTTTTCATGTTGTCATGTTTGTCATTATTTTTTTTATTTGAGCAATTTGTTATTGTAAATGCTGCAAAGAGTTGGGTTATAAAGCTCCATATATAGTATTTTTTTTCTTTCTAGCAGTTTTACTAGGTATAGGTGTGGTTTAACATGGAGGACGGTGTTCCCCTGAGGGTGAGCGGTCTATAACAACCCCGAGTTAAAATTGCATGTAATAAAAGTTAATAAAGGCAAAATAAGACCATAGGCAAGGGACACTTTCTCCAAGCTCAATGTTGGAAAAATATCCTAGTGGGCATTAGTTGTTGTGTTTATGGCTAAGGGAAATTGGCAAAAGAAATGAATAAGGCTTTGGAAAGGAAAAAATGTATTTTTGCCACATTATTTATGAAAATAATGGAAATCGGGAGAAAAGGAAGGTGAAAGGTCACAAGTTGCATGTGAGGAGGAAAATGAAGAAAAATAATGGAAAATTGAAGAAATTAGAGAATCTTCAATCAAAAGACTTCATATCATGAATTTGTAGCATTTTTTCAGTGTAGTTTTGGAATTAGTCTCAGAGATGAGAAAAGCACCAAGAGGATAAAGAAAGAAAGAAAGAAAAGGAAAATAAAGGAAATGAAAATAAAATCAAGGGAAGGACAAGGAACACAAAGGAAGGCAACGATCAATAGGTTTTAGTAGGAATACTTGCAGGTAACAGGTTCCATGTATAATTTCCTAACTAATTTTTACATGCATTATATGTGCATGTTGGTATTTGGTTCCCTTTATTTCATTGGCATTGGTTTTATGGGTTTTGACAGTGGATTTTAGCCTAGCCTTTCCATTTTCAGATAGTTATGGTGTGATGGGATTATTTTCAGTTTGAGCTTTGGAATGCCGAAAAATTTTGGTTCTAGGTGAGGTGGTTTTATAAAAATTCCAAAATCCATCAGAATCCCTTGAACGATAATGGTGGGATACATCGTAAATCCTAATGGTGGAGCTCAATGTATTGGGGAGGAAAGTTTGAGGCATCCAAGCTCGGTTTCGTTTTGTGATCTCGACACTGGTTTGGGTGAGATCATGGTATGAATAGGGTTGAGGTGGTTTAACCTCTATATTCACTTGGTTTTATTTGGATTTCTTTATCCCATGTGATCCCACATTCATGCTTGGAATATAGCATAAAGGTGATTATCTGAAAGAAAGTATTGGTTCAGCCAATCTATGATCGGGTGGAACGTGGAAGTCTCGAACCTAGTCCTTTTTTCCTATGTTTAATAAGAGCTATGTTTTCATTATTTTTTATAGGGAAATTTTGTCGTAATGAAAATGACCTCCTCATCATATCAGAGGAGAAGGATACATGGATGGAATAATGTGACCAATACAGAGACCTATTTTTCCATGGTAACGCACCCCAGAAACTACCAAGGCGAGTTATAATTCTTTCCTGATTCCTGTAGGGAGCATTAGTGCCTAGATTAATTCTTTGTTTTTCATAAGGACCATGTTATCCATGTTCCACGAAGAATGAGGGGCAGATTCTGAGTTAACTAACTGAAATTTCCATATTTTTCTCAAAAAGTCAGTCCAAAAAGCTAGCAACCTACAGTGCAAACCTCTGATTGGAAATTGCTAAACCTAACTAAACATCCAAAGATGGAAAATGCTATAAAATCATGGAAACATCATGGATTTTTCCCTATTCAGACTAATGGAGAATAATGGAAAGGTTTTTCCTCCCAAACTCATAAATTGGAGGCAATGGATCATTGTGAAATGTAGAAAAGCTAATTTTGAAAGGAGCGAACTTTTCTTAGTGTGAGGTTTGATTGTTGGCATAGTTCATCGACAACTATTTTCCCAAGCATTTTCACACTAGGAGATTGAAGAGAGAGAGCTTGGAGTTGAAGGACTGAGGGAGGGCTGACCAAGCCGATGGTTGTAACCCTCCTTCATTTGATATAATAGACGTGCCTCTATTTTTTCCACTTGATATCTTATGATTACATATATTAAGTTATTTGTTTAAGATATATGTTATAAGTGGACTAGACTTATATTAGTTCATTTTTAATTATATACTTGTATTTGATTGTTTATTGTGATAACACTGTGAATATTACTAGTTTCATTGTTCACTTGTAGGATTCGGACTTAGAGCTAGTGACTTGGGCTTCCAGCACACTATCTTGAGCTCTCCAACATACTGACACTACGTATTGAGGTAATCTATGTCTATTTCATATTTTATATTAAATACTTGTATAAAATGCATCTATTGTCTTTGTAAATGTAGCAGCTAATTTGGATGTCTGCCTTGTGTTTCGGGAAGCCTCGAGAGGGATCTTACTCCAAATACCACCTATGGATTTTACCCCTAAGTAGAATTGGAAACTCCACTAGGGACTAATCCAAGTTCCTAGTTTTTAACTCTTTGTTCTCTACTTCTATCACTTCCCATTCTTCTCATATCCCTTTCTAACCATTTTGTTTTCTCTCCAACCATCTTAGTTACTCATAGTTTTCAAATCATGCCTCACTTGAACCTATTTTTCAATCTAACCTCTCTATCGTGCACTTTGTGTGCACAATAGACCGTTTAACACTGATCTTGCATGTGAACAATGTGTTAGTCAATCTATTAACACAATTTACTCTTTTTTGGAGAGCGTTACTTAGCCAAAACCTTTCCATTTCACCTCTTGTTGTGATTTCATTTGTTGTTATATTTCTACCTTTCAGACTAGTTCCTGCAACTGAATATTTGTGATTGGTTTCTTGTTGGAATACTAGTTTTTCTTTTGAAAATTTAACCTAGTTGCATTTACTTTTTGAAAGAGAGATTTTTTATTTTTTCATTTTTATTTTTTTTGATATAGCTTATTACATTCTGTAAAATATTGGGTTAAATAGTTGTTAGAGAGAATTGGTATCTATATCTTCCATAGCATGAATACATTATTGGATATGTGTTTTGGCATGGATGTATAAATGAATTTCTCCTTGTAGAGTAACTCTTTCATCGAACTCAATGGAAAAGTATTTTATGCATTTTTTGTGTCAGAGTCGCATAAATTTCATACGTGCAATTCCCCTCTAGAGACATTAGTGCAGGTGCACTAAAATTAAGTGCTTAATAAAATCAATCAATAAATATTTTCTGAAATCACACAAATATTAGTTCAGGCTAGGATCGTGGGATATGCAGAGTGATAAAACTCCACATGATCACAAAATTTGAGACTAATTTCATTAGAGAGTGAAAATCCTACTACACTCATACTATCAAGATAACTCCCCTCACAAAGGAGTTAATCGAGAGACAACATTGGTGTGTGTGAGAAGGTATCTCGCCTTCGATCGCATATCCAGTGGGCATTCTATGTATTGGGGTTCCACTCAGTGATTTCAAAAATTTATTGAGGATCTAGGTGTTTTTCCCATACAGCGTGTTGTGTACGACCGTGACCCCCATGGTAGTGTCTATGATTTGACGTATCTATAGTGGCCATACTTTAGGAATGAACACAACATGACTGGGGTGGGATGCCTTGGTACCTGACACATACAGATCTACTCTGTCTTTGGTTTTTAGGAGGGTTCTCATATTCATGAGAGTACATGGTCCCATTATCTAAGGTTTGGGCGAAGCTCAAGAGTAACAGTAGCTGTACATATGACCAATTCTCTATGTTTTCTATTGTGATACTCGGTTTCATCTCTAGTGAATAGTAGTTCTGAGATAGGCTCTTTCCACTCTGGCTACTTGTTGATTCAATTTTAGATTTATCTTATTTTTTAGGTGTTGGTTTGATTGTCAGTAAGATTTAATAATATATCACATTAAAATTTTGATAAAATTTATCGGCCATTATGGCATCCTTCGACCCTTGTGGTTTTTCTAGGAGGCAAATATGCCTTCCTCCATTGAACCTGGAGGATTTGTTGAGTCTATATGACCCATATTCTTCTTCAAAAGAATAGTCTTGAGTGTTTAACCTTGTTTCACACATTGTTCCCCAAGATACTATATTTCATGAGGATCCTTTCATTGAAGGAGTTGTATCTCCTTATCATCGTCCTCTCACTGACCCTCTTAGGCCTCTTCTCATTCAGGTAGCATCATTACATGCGATGTCTTCAGATACAACCACATCAAATGTACAATCAGCGATCAATGGTTCATTGCCCCAGGTGGAAAACTCGGTTCCACCACCACCTCCCCCACCATTTTTTAGTTCTTCACAGCTGTCTAGAAACCCTACTAGCGAGAATATGCCTAGTTCCAACAACTTGGTTACACCGCCTATGAGTGGAGTTTCAAGCCTTCCGAAATCCACTCCTTTAGTGTTTTTTATTGTACTTTTAGCTACCTCTTCCACTAACGTGCCTACCACGGTTCCTTTCTGTAATCGTTTAGGTTGGACTATCTTATTGAGTTCAAACACCTTGGTGTCGATGCCAAGGGGTGGTGTTACCAACACATATGTATCAGGAGGAACTTCGACACCCCTACAATCTATGCGACAAGAAAATTTTTCCATTGTTAATTCAATTCCTCTTAGTGGTCAACCCTTTGGTGTAGGATCGATACCAAATGTAAATTATGTAGCCAGTGGTATTCCACTACCGAACACTATCACATCTATTTAGGTAAACCTTCCCCAAACCCAATTGGGGCAAGGGGGGACCTATTATCCTGGGGGAAACTAGCCCTTTGGTCCACAGTTTAATAATCCAAATGGAGAGCCACCTAACATCCCTACACCGCTACTACCAGGAAATTATTATCTGAGAATTCCTACATATCCCGTTGGGAACACTTTGATGAGAGGACCTTACAGTCCTATTTCTCAACCAACACCTACTTGGAAAGACTCAGGGGAAACTGTGAAATTTCCATTTTTGGCAACTCTAGAAATCCCTCATCTTTATAAACTTCCTGATGATCCCATCAACAACAACCCGCTTTGGCCTGCTATACAGCATAAGATTCATTCATATATCCCTAATTTTGATGGGAAACAAGGGGATTATCCAACCACACATATGAGCACCTATCATCTATGATATTTTTCTAATTCCATGGTGGATGATAGTATAGTGATATTTTTAAAAGTAGCCTACCCTATAACTCATTTACAAAAGAAAGGGAGGACCTTCAATTCAACATTGGAATGTGAAATTAGTTTTTATCAGTTAAAGAATATATTGAATAGAAGGGCCTATTATGATAATTTAATATCCATAGAAATAATTTATTATATTTACAAATGCATGTAAGGAAGGGGTAGGACGTGTGTAAATGCAATAAGGTTAGGTGGTGGCCTATGAGTACCAAAAATTAAAGGATATTGAGAAAATTTGAACACCTTTTGAATTAGAATTAATAGTTGTACTTAATACTTTAAAGGTACGAGGAAACGTTTTGTTAAGAAAAAATAATATTTTGATGAATGATCATGGTAGCTTGACTAATTTTTTTAAACAAACTACACTTAATGCTCAGAAATAAAATGGACTATTTTCTTAAGTGAGTTTGATTTTGACATAAAACACTTCGAAGGTAAATAATAATGAATGGTGGATGCTCTAAGTATAAGGATGCATTTTATTTATGAAATATCTTTTAGTCAAGTGAAATATGATTTTTTAGAAAATATTAAAGTTGCAACTCTAAAAGACCTAGAATATAAAACATTATGGCAAAAAATGAAGCAATAAAAAAACACTTGGGAAAAATTAGGATATGATATTAACAGTGATGATTTGTTGGTTTATATAAATCATGTTTATGTTCCTAATAAGAAATATGTTAAATAACTAATCTTGGAGCAATATTATAAGAGTCCATATGCTACCCACCCTGGTTATCGGAAATTAATTATTGCTTTAAGGAAGGATTATTTTTCACCTAGCATGAAAAGGGATGTAGTAGAATACCTGAAAAAATGTCTAGAGTGATAATAAGTGAAAGTTTAACATCAACATCCAACAAGTTTTCTTCAACCATTTCCAATTCCTGAATGGAAATGGGAAACCATTAGCCTAGATTTTATTATAGTTCCACCCACATCAAAAAATAAAAATTATTCCACAATAGTGTTGGTGGATAAGTTAAGAAAATCAACACATTTTATTCCTATGCAATTGACATATGAAGTTGTTTAAATTTCTGATATATTTATGAGGAAAAATTTCTACTTGCATGGTATACATAATACAATAGTCTTTAATCGAGATGTGAAATTCACTTCCACTTTTTGGAAGGCCTTGTTTACTAGACTAAGTACCCATACACAATATAGTATTTCCTACCATCTATAGATGGATGGGTAAACAAAAAAACTAAACCAAGTGTTAGAAGACATGTTAAGGTCATATTTCATGCAACAACCTACCAAGTGGGAAGAATATCTCCACCTGGTTGAACTTTCATACAATAACCACTATCAATATTCCTTAAGAATGAGACCATTTGAATTATTTGATGGGAGAAGGTGAAAGACACCTACTAATTAGATTCATCCTGAATATTATAGAATTGTATTTGGACTAGACATGCTGAAGGAAATGGAAAACACTATGAAGAGGGTGTGAGGAAATTTGTAAGATTCCCAGGATCGACAAAATACTCTTAAAAATAAAGGATGAACCTATAGAGAATTTTATGTGAGTGAAAATTTGTATGTAAGGGTCAAACCAAAAAAGAGTACCCTGATATGGGGATCCTATACGAAACTGGCTCCCTAATTTTGTGTTCCTTTTGAAATACTTACTTGGATTGGGACGGTGGTCTATGAATTGGATTTTCCTAGTCATATATGCATACATAATGTATTCCATGTTTCTTTTTTTATATAAATACATACATGATCCTAAGCATATTATTAATTGGAAGTATGTTTAGGTAAACAATGAAATTTTATATGGTTATATATGTGTTTCTTAAATAATGAATGATGGGATCTAATGATAGCCATAATGTTTGTGGATTTAGGTCCAAATCAACGAATTTTTTTTTATCAATTCTCTATGCATTCTATATGAAAGAGAAACCATGTTACGAAAATGATTAATCGCCTAGGTTAAAGTGTAGTGGAAGCACTAAAATCAAAAAGAGGAAATCTAGGACGATGAAATTTTTATGCAAGAAGAACATCCTAGCTTGTTCTAAGGTTCTAAGGGACAAGAAACACTGAGGACAATGTTTATTTGATGGGGGGTGGAGATCTAATACCCCCAATGAATTGTAATTTTTTTGTTTACTTGTTGAAGTTACTATGTACATTACGGGACCATGCTAAATGCCAGGTGTGAGTAAATGATGAACATAAATACTTTTCCTAATTTTACATTAATAAAATATTGCGTATAGTCAACGATGAAAATTACAGTGGGAAATATGTTGAAAGATAATTTGACATTCTAGATAGTTAAAAGATAGTTGACATAGGCCCAAGAAGGAATATGGGCAGAGGTAATTTCCTACCCAGATTCCTCTCCTTAGAGATAGGTTATCCCAGTTAGGGAAAAATGTTGGCCAGGAAAGTGAGAGGGGAAAAATCCTGAAAAAAATTGGTGATAACATGGGGATGGGTTACACTTTTTGGAAAGAGGACACACATTTAGGTGGAAAAAAGGAAGGCTCGATCGAGAAATTTAAGTGTTCGATTGAGAAAGTTTTAAGAACTCAATCAAGATCCTTGAGTGCTAAAAAAATAGCTCAATCAAGGGTTAAAAACAAAACCTTGACCAAGTTTTAGGTCTCTATTGAGCTGTAACGCTCAATCAAGTGCTTACATTTCAAATTCATATATATTAATTGAGCCTATGTTAACCATGTAAATGGCTTGATCGATATATTATGAAACCCTTGATCGAGCTAATTAAATTTTAAATTTAAGAAATTGATAGATAGAGCTACTGAATTCCTAAAATCCATAATTTTAGCAACCCTTATGTATAATTTCCTACAATGCCATTTTGCACCCTAGCAGACTTATGAAAAGAATTGTCCTTAGGTGGAGTAGTTGATCATGTTGGATTCATGAAGGAAACCTATATCCAGTGGCATATGAGTTTGACATTTTTGAATTCATATGATATTTCTATCTAATTTCTTTTAAATATAATTCTTGAAATAATTTTGAATAGTTTTAAAGAGGATGAATAAGAAATCAATAACATAAAATATAAAAAATGAAAAAAATGAAAAAACTACCACTATATTCGTTTATGAATCCTATTGAAAAGGGTACTTTTAGTTTTTAAATTTATTTATATAATTAAAAAAAACCTTATGCAAACACGTGCTTGCAAAATCCAATTGAAATATTATTTTTCCAACATCAAAAAATAATAAAAAATATAAATTTCCATAAAAAATATTTTCGTGTAGATCAAGCTCATATATATATATATATATATATATATATATATAGATAAAACATTTTAGGCTAAACTATGTTATGTGAATATACACATACCTTGTAATATGAGTGAAAATTGCAAGGAAAAGCATTTCAATTAATGGAAAATTAACATATTATACACCAATAAATGTTTCATAAAAAATATCATAGGACAACAACATAATTCTCCACAAATTTCCTTTTTCTCTGAATTGAAATTCACAATGCTTATATATGAACTTTGAGGGCTTCAATTCGATAAAAGAGTAAAATTTTAAAATTCCATGGGCACATTTGGCCCAAAAGTGTAACCCATCTTCATGCATTGACCCAACCTTTTGGACTTAGAGCCTATTGGAGGAGGCCCAAGAGAGGATAAATGATTTTTTTTCACTTTAATACCTTAGGACATGATGCTGTTGAGGGAGGGAGGACACTACAAGAGGAATTTATGGATTAGACCGAGTATGGTCAATGAAATCCTTGACTGAACCCCATTTGGTTAGTAAAATCCTAGGTTGGACGTAGTGTGGTTAGATAAATCCTAGGTTGGACCTGGTATGGTCTTTGTCAATAAAAATGGTTATAGATGTAAAATTTGCTAGGGGGGACTTGGTTTGAGAAAATGTTTCCCGTGGTTGGGACGAGTAGTCTTCCACCCACTGTTATTTTCATCCCAATCTAGACTAGTAAAACAAACAAGTGACGTGTAAAATATTTTTTTTGTTATGTTTCTATTCATATGTATAAAAGGTTCTTGTTCATTCTATGTGATGTTTTGAACATGTATAAAGGGAAAATATGTTAATAATATACAAATTGTAATAATAGTGTAGTCACTATCAAACTGTGAGCTAGGTTAGTCATCAAGCCATATTGAATAAGTACCAAAAATCCTAGTAACAAGCTTGAGCACTAAGAGTGGGTATGGAAAGAGTGAGAAAGACTTGAAATCATGTCCCACCTAGGTATCTAGGAAAAATTAAACCTTGGAATATGATATTCATATATATGTATATAATAAGTTGTATATTTAGAATATACAAATCATATCCTCAATTATATTAAATTTTCAAAATCTATAGAGAGATATCTATAAACATAAACAAAAATATATAATTGTAGGATTTTAAAGAAAGGATATATTAAAAAATACATGTATGCCATTGTTTACATGACTTCATTACTATAAGAGAAAGCTAAACACATTCATTCTCCCAGCATAGCCAGAGTAGGCTCACAAGAAACATTATTAAAAACAGAAACTCTGAATACACGCATACATAGAGCTACAATACAATAAGGCATGCAACTATTGAGTAGCATTTTTATAAGATAAGGACCTAGATATAAGTGTGAATAAATAAGATTAAATATGACATACTTGTAGCAGTTGGAGATATACTTGTAGAGAATACATAGTCTAAGACTTTAGCCATAGAACAAAATCGAGCCATAACTGAAAAAAATATAGTATCACTAGTAAAAAAATATACATGCAGTCAATGGAAGGGTGCAAATAGTGTTGACCCCATTTTCCTAGAGAAAATATGTTTTCCTTGCTATGATTCGGGGAGGTTATGAATTTATATATAGAGTAATTAAGCAAGTAAACTATATTCAATACAAATTCATCCATGTTTTATTTAGTGGATCAAGAAAATTCTCAAAATTCAAAGTTCTCAGATCGGCTCGAAACCAATGCCAAAGCATTAATATCGTCGCTTTGAATCTAACAAAATTTGTTTCACTCAAATTCGAGATCAGATGCTATTGATATCGCATTCTATTCAATTTGGGAAACAACTAAAATTTTGAAAATTTGGTTTGCATGGATACAACAGTCTGTATGCTCATTGGGCCATGACTGGGCAAGGTGATTGGCTCCTCTATCAACCTATGGGTGAATGCCACTTGCCATGATACGATTGGTTAAAATTTATTGGTTTTCTATTGATTCATGTGGATTTCGGGCAGACCAATTAGGAGGAGCCATGTGGGCCAATATATGCTTGCCACAGGGCCTCCTAATGGCTAATTAAAATTTTGTTAGCAACCAATTAGCCTTCATGAGAATCAAACGCAAGACCAACCGAACACCAGCCTTGCCATCCACCAGTCCCGCTACAATGTTTCTTAACATTTATGGTCGAAATTTTGTATTTGAATGTTAATGACAATAAGGTGAGAGGTGGGGAACAATGTTAACCGTAGACGTGGCTACACTAACAAGGGTTTTAGGCTAACCCTTACCCAAAAAATTTGTATTATACGATACAACCAATGTTTAGACCAAACATAAATCAAATGACGGAGCAATGGTTCATACACCATAAAAAAACAATATGATTAAAACTTATGAAAAGTTCCAGAGAAGACAAGGTTTGGAACACGACGGTTAAGTTCTACAGTGAACACATATGTTGTGGTCCTTAAATTATTTTATGCCAAATTCAAGGCTTATGTGGAGGGGAGACGAAGTTGTTTTGGGCAGGGTTCTCGCTAACCCCAAACCACAACGCTCAACCCACGGTCAAGAAACTGAGTTTAGAAAACTAATGGGAAAATGGTAAAACAAACTCTGTATCCAACGGCCGGGAGAGCACCACTTAGCGCGTTTTGAGTAGGTCATGGGCCGATTGAGTAAAAATATTGAAGCGACAATTTTCACCTACCGCAGCAGGAATCTCATTGGTGCGAGACGAATTTTTCACTCCGCGTGGCCGAAAAAGGCAGAATTTGTAGAACATATTGCATAGAAGTGTGAATTGTAGGACAATTAACATAAAAAATTCTATGGAGCATAACTCAGTCAGGTTTTGACCTTTCTAAGTGCAGAATAAGACCAAATAGGCATTTTTTACTGTTATGGATCCATTGGAGACATTTTTTTAGTATTATGAGGACTCTAACTTGATGTAAACACATATTTTTGAGCAGACTGAAAGAGGCCCAACATTGGATGCTAGACCAGGAGATGTAGCCCAGGAGGGGTGAACTCCTTCATCATTTTTTGTCTTGTGTATACTATTATGGTACTAATGTATTCTTTATTTTCTGAAAAATTGAGTTTTGAAGCATGTTAATGTGGTAATTAAATTGACATAAGTGTTTAAGAACCCTAATCATTTCACTTGCACTTTGTACTATAAACTCTCAAACTTTCCAATACAGATCAACTTTGGTATTAGAGCTTTGGTTCACTGAGGATTTAATTTTTTTGCAAGTGTTTTTGATGCTTAAAAGTTTTAAGCTCAAAAGAGGAGAAGGAAATCTTGTGGTTAGTCCTCAAGTTAGGACAAGGACAAGGAAAGCACATTTTCCAAAATCTCCACCAAAAATTTCACCTCAATTAGTACCAGAAACTTCACCAGTCATGGCACATAAAGGAGAGCTCAAAATTATGTCAAAGTATGAGAAGGATTTTAGAAAAGAATTCTTTGGCATGAAACAAATTTTGAAATTTCTCTATGCAGAAAGCGACACAAGGTTTCAAGGTGAGAGCTCCAATCCTCCAAAGGGAGATAAACCTCCAAGAGGAGATGGAGGAGATGGGGGCAATCCTATAAAATGGAATAGAGGGAATGGTTAAAATCCACCTTTGACTCCAACATTCCCTTCACTTCCATCCTCATCTCCATATTCACCATCATCATATTCTACATCAACCTGTTCACAAACACCTCCACATTCTCCAAAGGGAAATGGTAAAACTCCACTCTTAAAACTAGGCATAATGATTGAATTTCCTATGTATAATGGAGAGGTAAATGATAAGATATTAGATAATTGGGTTTTTCAACTTTAAGTGTATTAACATTAAAGAAGTGTTCAAAGGAAGTTCATGATGAAGATCATTGTTGAAAAATTCATCCTGAGATGAGACCCAAAACATCTAACAACAAAGAAGAAAAAAATACAACTGCAATTGCACAACATGATTTAGGATTTGATTCTAGATATGAAAAAAATATCACAACTATGGGATTGAAAGGTAAGGAATCTATTTCTAGCACTATTTCTTCAAACAGACACAATCAAAATCAAAGTGGAAAAGAAAGAATAGAGATTTTCTATATTAGAGTCATCTCAAAACATAAAAAAAATGACACTCTATTTGATAGTGGCTCACAATAAATATAATTTCTGAAAACATTGTCAAAAATTTGAATTTGGAAACCATTCCACATATTAAACCATATCCTTTAGGTTGGGTGTGTGACAATTCAATGTTGAAAGTAACTAGAAAGTGAAAAACTAAAATTCCCTATTACTGCAAACTTCATTGATGGGGTAGAGCTTGTTGTAGATCTATTAGACATATGTGGTATTGTTTTGGGAATCCCACATACTTATGATAGGAGAGCTATATTTTATCGCCATGAAAACAAATATCACTTGTTCAAAGATGGTATTGAGTGCATTTTTAAATCACATCACAAGAAACTAAACCTTTAACTTGTGAATGCTAGAAAAATGAAGATACTCGTGAACTCTAGAAATAACTTTGTACTTGTGATGATAAAACCCAAGAATGATTTTGATAATGAAGAATTTAAAGGTTGTGATTCAAATTTGTAATCTAATTTGGTTGAGGTTGTTAACCAGTATGATGAGATGTTTCAGAAGCCTAAGGGGTTGCCTCCCAAAAGAGGAATCCAACATGAAATCCAATTGAAGCAATATTTTCCACTTCCTAACATTGGCATGTACAAGATTCTAGTGACGGAAAATGTCGATATTAAAAAACAAATCCAAGAGTTCCTTGACAAGGGGAGCATCTATCCAAGTACGTCACCATTTGGTTCACCTATTTTTTTAGTGCCAAAGAAATATGGATCATGGTGTATGTGTGTGGACTTCCATGCATTAAACAATATTACATTAAAGAACCATTACCCTCTTCCTAGAATTGATGATTTACTTCATCAATTGAAATATGTTGTGTAGTTCATTAAGTTGGAATTGAGGAGTGGCTATCATAAAATTAGGATCGTTGAAGGAGACATATGGAAGTCAACATTCAAAAAAAATCAAATTTTGTTTGAATGGAAGGTTATGCCGTTTATCCTTTGTAATGCTCCTGCTACCTTCATGCATGTGATGAATGATGTATTGAGGGATTTTATAGATGACTTTGTGATAGTCCTAATAGATGGCATATTAATTTTCATCAAGTCCCATGAAGAACATGGTATGCATGTCAAGAAATTGTTAGATATCTTGAAGAATGAAAAGTTGCTTTTAAAGATGTCGAAATGTGATGCAGGAGCATCTTGCACGAAAAATCATTGTATATTTGGTTGGCTTAGGGGGTCTAATGTTTGATAAATAATTTAATTTATTAATAGGAATTTTGTATATTTTGAAATTAATTGAATGGGAAATATGTGTGTGAGTTTTTTAATGTAAATATTCTCAAATATGTGAGAATATGAGAGATATTAGACTTATGAATTTCTCATAAAGACATTAGGGATTAGGAAGTCCTAGAATAGGGATTTAGTTGAGTCAAAAGTGGATTTAGAATATTTTTAGGATATGGTTGAGAATATTATGGATCTGAACTAGAATTGGTTGCATAATCCTTTTGTATATATTTTTAAGCCTCAAAGGCATTATGGGAGGCCACTTCAAGTGAATAAAATCAGTCCATGGAGAGAAAGGTGAATTAAATGAAGATTGTAAGTATATGTAAAATTTGATTAATGAAAGGGAGTTTTCATTATGTTCATTCATCTCTCGATGATTGTTGGTTGAATTCTAGTATATGTGAATCTAGAATTAATACAATTTTGGATATGTAATTAGATCCTTTAATGTTCCGGAGTCTCAGATAAAGGTTGTATATACCTATGTAGTTTTTTTATAATTCATGGAGTGTTTACATATATGTATGAAATACACCTATGTAGTCAAATATACTTTTATGGGCATTTCATTTACTTCTATGATCTTAGTGATAGTCTTTGGATATATATTCATTGTGGGTTCAAGCATCTTAGGTTTAGAAATGGTATCACCGTTTTAAAATTCTGTGCAGTGAGTCGAATCCTTAGATCTAAGAAGGTAACTCTAACTACTAGAAATTTAAATATTGATATGTCAAAAGGGCACAATGTGTCTTGCTGTAGATAAATGGGTAAGAATTGAAGTCACTGAATCAACAAAATTTACTGTGAAAGAAGACAATAACCTTGCTGTCGTTGAGTACAAATTGGTCAATATTGTGCAATGATATTTTAGTTGAAGAAGTATGCAGTTAAGAGGCTCGTGATAATATTACAAAGCTGGTTAATTTTTCTCAATGACAGGTGATATTTCTAATCTAATGTTGTCATGGAAATGTTGGGCCAGAATTGAGAAGCCAACTTGCATAAAGGAATTCGATGTCAAGGGTAAGTCTTTTGGAGAATATTTTTGTCAAGATCATCGTGCAAAAGAGCAGATAGGCATAGGATGCGTGGAGAAGTCTGAGTACATAGTGTGTTGAATTTTTAAATCACAATTTGTTTCTGTGTGATCATAATTGCATTCATGTAGTGCTGATCATATCATAACTAAATCTCATGAGTATTTCCGTGTAGTGAAATGGAGTATGGCATGCATAGTTAGATTGTGCGAAATCCTATACTATAAAATCAAGTTCATTATTGAGCCATGACTAGTCTAAAGTTGTAGCCTTTGTAAATGGAGTAACAGAAGAAGGGTGTTATATTCCTGAACCAACGATTATGTTCTTGTTCCAAAGTTAAGTTCCTGAAAAATAATATGGGTTCCTGTTCTCACTTCCATGGTTTTCATACATCAAGGAAGAATGAAGGAGAACAGGCACATGGTTTTTAAAGAAAAGAGTGTTTTCATGCTCATATGTTCCTTAAATCATGCTCAGCTGAGAGAAATGAAGGGTTGAAGTCTCTTTCTTGAGACTTGTAGTGTAGCCTTAGTGTTTTAAGGCTACTGATCATGGAGAAATAGACCTGGTAGGTCATCAGTTGGTATCAAAGTGGGAAATTCTCTTTTGGAGAGAGGAAAGAGGTTATATCAGCCAGAGATGAAAGCTGAGCAGAAGCATTTAGAGTGGCCATGAAATTTTGGCAGGTGAGGAGTATTTCAGCAAGTAGATCACATCTTTGAAGTAGTGATAAAATAAGCCAACAGATACATTTTGAGAAAGAACAGTGCGGGAGAACCTGATTTTTACATCTCAGGATTGGAATATAAGGGAACAATTGAGTGTTCTCAAGAGAATATGAGTTGAGTGTAGAATCCTATAAGGAGAAAAAAATGAAACTTAGAAGGTTCTAGATCGAGAACCAGTATTGAAAAAAGACCAAGTACCGAGGGAAGCTTGGTGAGGTAGTTATAGCAGGGTGAAAGAGAACTATTATTGTAGAGGCTTACTGTAGCTCATAGTAAGTGTGAGGAAACACATGGAGAAGGAGAATAATATGAATATTGATAGTCATAGAAGAGGTTCAAAGAGAAGCGACAATAGAAGAGGAAAGAAGGAAGATGCCAAAGTAAATGAAATGGGAAGAAATATGAATGTTGAAAAGTATGACAGAGAAAAGGTTGAGATAACAATCCATCTTAGTTTGTTGATGGAGATGCTCCAGAGGAGTAAATAATACCAAAGGTATGGTTATATAATGAGAAAGGAGGTGAAATGGTATAGGGTACAAGAGAAGAGATAGCATAAGATAAATACTCAATTAATAGAGGAGATTAGGAAGCTTAAAGAGATAATGGATGTTAAATTAAGGTTGGAGAAGCTCAAAGGAATTGAGCTACAACAAAATAAAGTTATTGGAGAAGAAAAAGTTCCTTGTGAACTTGAATATGGAGCAATGATGTCTGAATCATCAGTTGAGGCTATTGAGCCTTATGATTTTGAAATTAACAATTTTTGTATGTTTGTAGATGTCATACATGATGATGGACAATATTTGGTTATTTTCAAAGAAGAGGAAGAGGAGAGAAAAAATATGAATTATTTTTCAAAGAAGAAGGATGAGGCAGTTACGTCTCATGAGGAAGCTTATACACAGTTGAAGGAAGATATTTCTTTTTAGCATACTTCTAGAGTTGTAAGATGAGGCATTTTGGCTTATATTGGTAGCCAAAAGCAAGAAAAATAAGTTTACTTTTGTAAACATGAGCATGGTATTTTCTTTGATGAAGAAAGCGAAGATGTGAAGGAAGGACAAGATGAAGATCTTATGAGCTGTTTGACAAGTTTAGACCAGCATGAAGATTTGGTGGTCAAGACACCAAATGGAAGCATGAAGTCATATGTTTTTAATACTAATTAATATTTTGTGAATGGATATTGTTTTAATAAAATAAAATAAAATCCATTTGGAACTGTCACAGAGGAGAAAGGGCTTGAGTAAGTGCTTGCTAAAAGCACAAATGAGGAATAGAATAATTTCTCTGAAGGAGATGCTGGGATTATAATATCTCAGGAAAGAAAATAGAAAGAATTTTTTTTATAAAGAAGAGTGAGACAGAGATGCATTGCATAGGAAATCTAGTTGAATATTTCATCTCCAAGGAAGATTGGATTGCACAAATACAACTAGTTGAAGTTGTTAATGTAGTATACAAAGAGAAATTGGATGTCAAGGGCAGCCAAAAAGAAGAAAATTGTTGGATATTGTTATGAGAAAGGCCAAATATGACTTCATACTTTTTAAGTGTAAGTAAGAGATTAGATTTATAGAATAATTGTTGAGAGAGCCTAAAAGTGAAGAAAAAATTACAGCCAAGGGAGAAGAGATGTCTATAACATCTAAGGAGACTAAGATGAGTTTAAATTTTCAATTTAATGTTATGTTTTTATGCGATGAAGAAGATACAAACAAAGCTATAATAAAGGAGATGGAGGACATCTTACCTTTTGAAGGTAAGAGCGAAGTCCAAAGGTAGTATGAGGATGAAGAAGTTTTTGTCTTAAAAGACAATAAATATGAAGGAGAGTGGAATTGTAATCAACAAGTGGAAGAAATGTTGACAAAGGCAAAGAATATTTCATGCAATGCAAGATTTTTTGGGTATGTGACAGTGTTAATTCTCTCATTGAAAAGCAGGGAATAAGACATTCAAATGTCTTATGCATATTTGAAGGATGTGGAGAAGAAAAGGATGACAACAAGAGTTTTGAAACTCTTACACAAAGGAAAAGACAACAGAAACAAAGTAATTTTGATAGAGAAATAGAAAAATTTATGAAGCTTATGAGGAAGAAACATAAGGAAAGGAGCTGCATAAAGTGAAGACAAAAAATCAGTTGTATGGAAGGCTTGAATGTAACAAATGTTGAATGAAAACTCAATGTAGTCTTGCAAACTAAAATATGGAAACCAGGAGTAGCAAGAAAAGACAATAAGGTACATGAAAAACAACTAAATGAAGAAAAAATATCACTACAATACAAATTTTGGGACCTTGGATGTTTTCATCCACATATGAAACACATGATTAGGAGATGATGAATGTTTTTAACTTTGGGAGCCTGATGCAGGAGCATCCTACTAGAAAAAAACATTGTATATTTGGTTGACTCAGGGGTCTAATTTTTTATAAAGAAATTAATTTATTAACATGAATTTTGTATATTTTTAAATAAATTGAGGGAGAAATATGTGTCTGAGCTTTTTAATGTAAATATTCTCAAATGTGTGAGAATACGATAGATATTAGACTTGTGAAGTTATCATAAGGATCTTAGGGATTAGGAAGTCCTAAAATAGGGATTTAGATGAGTCAAAAGTGGATTTAGAATATTTTTATGATATGGTTGAGCAGATTATGGATCTGAACCAGAATTGGTTGCAGAATCCTTTTGTATATATTTGTAAGCCTCAAAGACATTAGGGGAGGCAAATTCCACTGAAGAAAATCAGGCCATGGAGAGAGAGATGAATTAAACGAAGATTGTAATTATATGTACAACTTTATTAATGAAAAGAATTTTTCATTATGTTTGTTTGTCTTTAGATGATTGTTTATTGAATTCTAGTATATGTGAATCTAGAATTAATACAAATTTGGATATGTAATTAGCTCCTTTAATGTTACGTAGTCTCAGATCAATGTCGGATATACCTCTATAGTTTTCTTATACTTCATGGAGTGGTTTCATATGTATTAAATAAACCTCTGTAGTAAAATATACTTTTACGAGAATTTCATTTACTTATGTGATCTTAGTGACAGTCCTTGGATATATATTCATTGTGGGTTCAATCATCTCTGGTTCAGAAATGGTATCATTGTTCTAAAAGTTTGTGCAGTGAGTCGAATCCTTAGATCTAAGAAGGTAACTCTGATTACCAGAAATGCAAATATTGATATGTCAAAAGGGAAAAATGTGTCTTGCTATAGATAAATGGAGAAGAATTGAAGTCACTAAATCAACAAACTTTACTGCAAAAGAATATAATAACCTTGTTGTCATTCAGTACAGATTGGTCAATACTGTGGAATAATATTTTGGTTGAAGAATTATGCAGTGATGAGGTTCGTGATAATATTACAGAACTGATTAATTTTTCTTTGCGAAGGGAGAGATTTCTAATCCAATCTTGACATGGAAATCCTAGGTTGGAATTGAGAATCTAACTTGCATAGAGCAATTCGATGTCAAGGGGAAGTCTTTTGGAGAAGATTGTTGTCAATATCATCATGAAAAAGAGCATATAGGCATAGGATGTATGGAGAATACTATGTACAGAGTGTGTTGAATTGTGAAATCACAATTTGTTTGTGTGATCATTATTTCATTTAGGCAGTGCTAATCAGATCAAAGCTTAATCTTAGGGGTATTTTCATGTAGTGATACAGAGTATGGTGTGCGTAGTTAGAATGTTCCAGAGCCTGTATTATAAAATCAAGTTCATTGTTGAGCCACAAATGGTGTGAATTTGTGGCATTTTCAGATGGAGTAACAGAAGAAGGGTGTTCTGTTTCTAAACCAACGGTTCTGTTCTTGTTCCAAATTTAAGTTCCTGAACAAGCAGATGGGTTCTTGTTCTCATTTCCATGGTTTTCATACATCAAGTAATACTGTTCAGGAGAGCGAGCACATGGGTTTTAAAGAAAAAAGTGTTTTCATGCTCAAGTGTTCCCTAAATCACGCTCAATTGAGAGATATGAAGGGTTGAAGTCTATTTCTTGAGAATTGTAGTGTAGTGTTAGTATTTTAAGGCTATCGATCATGGAGGAATAGACTTGGTAGGTGATCAAAATGTGAATTTGGAAAAAATTATTTAGTATACTTGGGTCATATTGTTGGAGGAGGTGAGTTTAAAATATATCCCTCGAAGGCTAATGTCAATTTGAATTGGCCAAATCCCAAAACAGTGAAAAAGGTTAAAAGTTTTTTTGGGGCAACCCAATAGTGGAGAAAATTTATTTCTATGTTTTCTTCTATCGCAGCTCCATTGCATGCATTGACAAGTTTGAAGCAGGTTTTTCTGTGGGGAGGTAAAAAACAAAAAACATTTGATGCATTGAAGGAAAACATCATTTCAACTCCTGTGCTTGCACTTCCTGACTCAAGACAATCATTTGAGATAGATACTGATGCAAGTGACTATGCCATGTGCACAGTTCTAATGCAACATGGTAAGCCCATCTATTTTCATTTAGAGACTGTTAATTGTATAATGGTTAACTATCCTACATATGACAGGGAATTGTATGTATTAGTACAAAGTGTGAAAAAGTGGAAACATTACTTGATAGGTAAGGAAAAATATAATTCACATGAGTCATCAGCCATTGAAATAATTGCAATCACAAACAAATCTACCATAAGCGAGGCACTTTCGATGGATGGGATTTCTTCAACAATTCCACTGGGTGATAAGGTATAAGAAAAGTATGTATAAAAAGGTTGATGATATTCTTTATAGACCAATTGTTAGTACATCCACAGGGAAAGAGAGTCAACATCATAAGAGAAGCACATACTTCCCTTATTGTTCATAATTTTGGTGTAGGTAAGATATTGACACAATCATAGAGGTATTATTACTGGTTTCGTATGCTTGAAAGTGTGTCATGATTTATAACAGGACATTCAATATGTGCTATCAGTAAGCCTAGAAATAGAAAGTTGCGATTGTACACACCACTTCTAGTACCTTCTTGTGGATGGGAGATTTTTTCTATGGATTTTGTAGGAGGTCTACCTATGTATAGGAGAGGTCATGATTATCTTTATGTAGTTGTGGATAGGTTTAGAAAATTGTGTATTTGGATACCTTGTAAAAAGCAACTTACAACCTAATAAACCTACTCAGTTATTATTTCATAATTTATGGGTACATTTTGGGTTTCCCGCTTCCATTGTTAGTGATTGATATTCTCTCTCTATCAGGAACTTTTGGTCAAGCTTGTGGGGACTTATGGACACCAAATTGAAAAATATTATAGCATTACATCCGCAAACAGATGGCCAAATAGGGGTGGTGAAAAAAACGGTGATATATTTTCTTCTTGGGTATTATAGCAAGCATCCTAAGTTGTGGGATGAACATTTACACTATATTCAACATGCTTACAACTAGGCCAAGAATTCATTGACTCAAAAATCAACATTTGAGGCATGCTTTGGGATATTTTCCCAAATATCCTTTAGATTTTATCTTTGGGATGAATGTTTCTATTGATGGTAATAGTGACATAGACAAAGAAAAAATATTCATTGACCAAGTTCAATTGGTACATCAAATAGTTCAAGAACAGTTGGAGAAGAGTCAAATCAAGTGCAAGACAAGACATGATAAACATCTCGTGGATCATAGTTTCCAAGTGGATGATGAATTTTTGCTTCACATTAGAAAATAGAGACTCGAAGGAGAAGGTAAAATGCTTAATACAATTCGATACAGTCCATTCATAATTCTAGAAAAGATTGCTAATAGTTCTTCAAGTTGGATTTTCCGTCATATATGAAAATTTATGCAGTTTCTAATGTTGATAATTTAAGGTTGTATGAGCCTCCTTTGATTGAAGATCACGGAGAGAATTCTTAGATTTCTTCAATTGAATATTTATTTCCTGAATATCTTGAATAATTATAGCTAGACACCATACTTAACAAAAAAACAAGGACTTAAAAACGAGGGAACGTTGAGTAACTTCATGTGGGGTTCAAGGGAACAAATCCAAGAAAATATAAATGGATTGAGATTGGAAGGGTGAGGGAATTGTACTCTCATCTATTTGTTACCTAAAAGTGATCTTTTGGGGTCCAAAAGCTTTCAGTGGGGAGGAATGATCTAGTGGATCAAGAAATTCTCAAAATTCAAAGTGCTAGGATCGACTCAAAAAATAAAAAAAAGTGTATATCTCATCATGATGAATCCAACGCAACTTGTTTCACTCAAATCTGACATCTGATTCTCCCAATATCACATTCTGTTCAATTTGGGAAACAACAATTTTTTTGAAAAAAAGGTTTTCAAGGATGCCTAGTGAGAAGTATGTATGCTAATAGGGCCATGATTGGGAAAAGTGACTAAGTCCTCCATCAGCCTATGGGTGATCAACACTTGGCATGATACGATTGGTTGAAATTCATTGGTTTTATATTCGTTCATGTGGATTTCATGTGGAACAATTAGGAGGAGCCACGTGGGCTAATCACTAGCTACCATGTGACCTCCTAATAGCCAATTAAAATTATATTGGAGGCTGAGAAACCTCTACAAGAATTAAACACAAGACTAAACTCACACCAACGATGCCTTCCACCAGTCCCTCTACATTGGTTCTTAACATATATGGTTGAAAGTTTGTATTTGATTGTTAATGGCAACAAGGTCAGACATGGGGAGTGGAGTTAACCCTAGACCCAAAAATTTATATTATATGATACAAATAATTTTTATACCAAAGATAAATAAACCAGAAAAACAATGGTTCATACACCGTACAAAACTATGTGGTTAAAACTTATGCAATGTCTAGGAGCAGACAAGGTTTGGAACCGAGCACTTATGTTCTACGATGAACACATATGTTGTGGTACACAAAAAAAATTATGCCAAATTCAAGGTTTATGTAGAGGGGAGTGAAACCTGCATTCGGCAGGGTTCTTGCTAACCCCAAACAAAAATGCTCAACCGATTGTCAACAACCTCAGTTCAGAAAACCAACAGGAAAATGCTAAAACAAACTCTACATCCAATGGTCGGGATAGCGCCACTTGGCACATTTTTAGTAGGTCATTGGCCAACTCAGTCAAATTAATGATGAAATGATTTGCACCTGGTGCAATGGGAATATTTCCTACACAGGGCGAATTCTTTGCTCCATGTGGCCTCAAAATGTGGAAATTGTAGAACATATTAAAAAATGTGAATTTTAAGACAATTAGCAAAAAAACGTCTATGGAGCATAACTCAGTCAATTTTTTGCCTTTTTGAGTGTAGAAAGAGACCAGATATGGGTTTTTGACTATTCTGGAGCCATTGGAGACATTTTTTTAGTATTTTGAGCACTATAAATTGAGGTAAACACATATTTTTGAGCATAATGAAAGAGGCCTAACATTTAAAGTTGGAACAAAAGATGTAGCCTAGGAGGGGTGAACTCCTTCATAATTTGTTGTCTTTTATTTATTGTTATGGTACTGATGCCTTATTTAATTTCTACAAAATTGAGATTTAAAGCATGTTAATGTGTTAATGAAATTGAGATAAGTGTTTAAAAATCCTAATCATTTCAATTGTAATCTGTACCATAAAATCTCAAGATCTCATATACAAATCACCATTATGATAGGAGCTTGGGAAAAGTAAACACTCATTGTTATATTACTAAACAATATTCGAAACCATACGAGGTTACATGATCATAAGAATAAAATTTAGCAACAATATGTTCAATAAAAATCACCAAATAAAAACACCATTTTATATCCATGACCGATAAGTGTTAGGAAACTATAGGTGATGTTGGAACAGGGTCTCCTAACAAGCTGTGAAACTGGTCCATTTTGGATATTTTTTATTAGATTTAATCTAGTGGAGGGGTTTTGGGGTGGGTCAAATCCCAAAAGAGTTGTATTGGGTAAAAGGGTAAACCAGGGGTCCAAAAACCATGGTTTGCGGACCATAGGAAAGATTAGCCTAGATTGTTATAAATAGAGGACAATTTTTGTATTGAAAAGTAGGATATGCTGAGCTATTGATGCGAATTGTGATTTAAGCTATCTGTTTGGGTTTTGGGGAATAGACTCCTACTGGCTGTGTGTGCGGAGATCCAAGTCCAGCTGTGTGTGGACCCTGCTGATGTGTGCACAGGTAGGGAAGGGAATTGTAAGGAAGGATTGATGAATGAATGAATAAGAAGGATTAATAGAGAACGAATCTGTAAGTAATCTAGTGTGAATTGTTGGTAGTTTTTTTATTGTGTATTTTCTGTCTTTAAGCTGTGAAGATCTTTGTAAGTGTGTTTCTGGATCTAGATCTATTCCATTATATTTATATATTGCAGTGTTTTTTTCATAAAACCATATAACTATAGATATAGCACACGTGGATGCGAATAGAGACTTAATTAACACTGCGCAGAATAAGGTAATTGGGGATTACAGGACCTAGCGCAGCTCTTCTTACTTTACCCATCTTTTCTCAGGGTGCAGAAACCTAGTTCCAGCACCCCCCCATACTACTTTGGGTGAGAATTTGACCTATGCAAGTAGGTCACTGCCAAAAGGGCTAGTAGTATAGGGGTTTTTTGGCAAACCTTGCACACTAAACCTAGGTTTGGACCCCTCAAGCCAAAAAATGGTTCCATTGTCGAGACCGAAAGAAGTCTGAGAAAGGGGATCGGGTAATGACAAGAGAATACTGCAAGCCTCAAAAATAAAGGAGATCGAAGACTATTTTGAAAGGCAAATCCAGGATTTCGCAGTAAAATAAAATCACAGTAAGGAATTAACAGCAGAAAGGTGGAAAAATAAGTATATTCTTATAGAGATTTATGAAATATTCTTTGTGAAATTTTCGATTGAACTCTAGGAGTGGCTGGCCAGACTTGTAGAATTCCAGAAGTGCTGGAAGGATGAGCGAGTCACTCAGTGGACCCCAGAACTGATCCAACAACTGGAAAAGACTGATAATACTATCACGCGTGTTGTCGACCCTAGATATAGCCTTGAGTTGTGAAAGACCAGTGCCTAGGACATATTATATAGCAAGGAGCATAAGATATAACATAGGGAGTTATCACCAAAAGGCTCTCATGCTATCTCTTGTAAATAAGAAAGTTAATTAGAATGGGACCAAAACTTTCAAAAACTTGACACAGGGAAAGGAATACTGTAGAGACAAAATGTGACACTCTAATACAAATGCGTCAGACAATTCAAAGGAAGCTTACTGTAAAGAGGGCCAGTTTTTAAAGTACCTCATAGGAATAGATGATCAGAAAGTTTTTACTTCTTATGAAAGATTGAGATAATACTAACTATCATTGGAACAATATCCTGGAACAAATACCAACATGTAATGGGCTTACAAAGTTAAGAATCCATACATGACAATAGCATTTTAAAAATAGCATCCATAGAAGCTAACATAGTAGAAGTATGGCTAAAGTGGAAAGTGAAACAATATATCATGCCTGAGCCATATTTAAAGTGCTTGACTAGTTTAAGCATGAGTATCAACTAGGATAAATTCATACTAAAAACCAATGAACCACTCGCATTCCAGAACATGATACAAGAAAAGAGGATGAAACGTGATGAAAAATTAAACTAACACATAAAGGGAAGAGTTACAAACTGTGAGACACCAAAGACTAGAATCCTCCTTACAGATGGAACTCCTCCTCACTAAAACCCAACAGGCTCTGTACATTCATATAAGAGTTCCTACAAAATGCATACAAAAATTCTCTCACCGCATAATTTTCTGATAAATCTGGAACCCGTTTTTCTCTTCCAATCTTGCTTATATAGAAGCCTCAACTAACATGAACGAGAAGATATTTTTGGGAAAAATATCTTCCTCGCGTGCTAGAAAATAGTTTGAGGTCTCCATCAAAAATAACCAAAATTCATGATGAGGAATTGGGGCATCTCATCATTGAAAGTTAGGCTCACAGCCATTTTAAACAAAAATATCAAATAATAGTTTCTGAGAGAAGGTAAAATGCAGGAGTGGAATGCGAATTCCACTCAAAATTTAAAAGTAACAAACTAAAATGGAAGTAAAAGGCCACTAGGGCCGAATCATGAATTGACGATGCTCACTGACGAGGTGGAGTTGAGGCGGTCGCTGTCACAGATGGCGGAATGTTGGCTGAGAGGAATTGATTTTCCTCTGATGTGGCAGTAGAGGCCTTTTTTCCTGTAGCTCTTCATGATTTTCTTTAATTTTGATTTAATTTGGAGGATGCGTTATTGATAATCAATATTAGCCGAAATCCCCAAATTGTCTTCAATATTCCATTTTTTCCATGGAAGGTCTTCGACACTGATACTCTGACTTGCTGCTACAATAACCTCTCGGCGTTCCAAATCACAGTGACCGTGATTGTGGAACCTAGAGTGAAATCATCCCTCTGAAACAACCCTGCAGAATACGATAAACTCATCATGAAATCCAGGGGCGCAAGGGAAGGATGCTATGGAGGCCTATGGAATGATAGCACGATTGTGAAAACAACGACTATAGTGGAGGAATGGTAAAAAACAGGCGGAGGAATGATGTTTAATGTAAAAACCCATATTTTAAAGTTTCAGGTGAATACACAGAATGACATGGGAAATGAATGAAATGGAGACCATGATGTGGGACCCAGCGTGGGTGGAGGGCGATTAACTGAGAGCTGTTGGATCTGGGTTAAATGAATGGCTATGATTGGATCGGTGGATCAAAATCGGAAGGGACGGTGGGTAACACCTTTATAACTTGCGATTGGCGATGCGTGATTGAGCACCAACCGTCCGATCTGGGTTGATATCGACGGCGGAGATTCAACCGATGAGGAGATGAACAAGAGGTAAAGGAGTGGAGTGGGAGAAATGAGGGCCGTCGAATGAGAGGGAAATCGACGGTGGAGATTATATTCGGAGGATCGCAATTGGGGAAGGCAATGGGTGACATGTTTGAAAAATTTTTATTGCAATCGGTGCAATGGTGCGATGGCCATTCGATCTATTGATAGATTGACGGTTGATATGCAATCGGGGGATCGCAATAGGAGGAGTGCGGCGGGCGGCACACCTTAAAATTTGCGATTGCGATTGGAGCGGTGGTGCGATGGGCGTGATGCGATTCGTGCTGGACCGTTAGATCTATTAAGATCAACGGTGAAGATCTCCACGGGAGTTCATGGAACGAGGCCCAATCGCATCGGGGTTTTGAGGTTTTAACAAAGAACTATGTTCACCGCGAGACATCCGATTGCGATAAGCGCTTGCGAGCTCAGCTCCTAGTCTTAGCACCTGGTTGCATGGAGGGGAAGTGGTTAAGGGGCTGGCTGAAAAGGGGCTAAAGCCTCACATGCAAAAGGTGATTTTTGGCTTATTTTCGGTGCATTTTGAGGCCCAAAAGGGGTAACAGTAAGGGGAATGAAGGGATTTTAAGCCAAACAAAGGTATTGGAAAGGTCTAAAATGGGATTTGGGCGATTTTAAAGGGATAATGAGGAAATAAGAGAGGGGAAAAAGGTGAAGAAATAGAGGTTAAGTGGGGATGAAATAAGAGGGAAAGGCCTATTTGGCATTCTTCTTCCCAAACAGAGAGGCTTTAAAACTGGGAACAGCAGTAAGGATATATCAAATGGAAAGGAATAAGGAGGCTTCAAGGATGATGTGTTTTCAGAGGGAATGCATTCCTTGAAAGCTCAAAGACAGTTTGACCCCCTGTTTTCTTGTCAAAAAATTAATAGGGGGCTAATCATGATCAACATTGGCTCCACCTGGGGACCGCACGTTCATCCTTGGGTGTGTCGAGAACTTCGCAGATGACCTATTAATCTTCTATGTGGGAACCACTCTTCAGCTCTTTTCATTTATCTCTTCATGATTCATCACGACACACACATCATTCAAACACAAATGAAAACATAAAACTAATGTACAGTATGATACATCAGGCTTTCTCGGCTTGAATTAGAACTGGAAGTAAGGTTTGAGTAACTGACCGTTTACAGGGGCATCGAGCAATTCTCCCTGTAAATTTTCCAACCTGAAAGTGTTGTTGCCCCCTTGTTCCACAATTTTAAAGGGGCCAAACCAGAGGGGTTCGAATTTACCGTGTTTCCCCTTTTCAGCGCTTCAAATATCCCATCTGAGCACCAAATCCCCAATCTGCAACTTCCTGTCCTTGGCATGTTGATTGAAAAGATCCTTCATTTTCTCTTGATATTCAATTAGCCTCTGACTTACCTAGTTCTGTGTTTCTTCTAACTCCACCAGCTGATTGATTCTCCTGGTCACATCATCGGGTTCTGCTTGGCTTTCTTGCATGAATCGAGCTACTGGTAAGGCTAACTGTATAGGGAATACCGCTACCCTCCCATATACTAATTCATATGGGGACTTCTCGGTTGCTCTCTTGTTGGTAATCCT
Organism: Pinus albicaulis; assembly: GCA_034641835.2. Classification (NCBI taxonomy): domain Eukaryota; kingdom Viridiplantae; phylum Streptophyta; class Pinopsida; order Pinales; family Pinaceae; genus Pinus; species Pinus albicaulis. The sequence continues at coordinate 1,196,120,666 of CM076581.1, read as the reverse complement.
GTTGGGCCACAGAGCGAATTTCAGCTGGGAATCCCAATTTTTCTTATTTTCATTGATATCCTTCTTCAGTGCTCTCACCAGGGTTTTATTCGAGGACTCTGCCAGGCCATTTCCTTGTGGGTAATAGGTCATAGAGTGACCTAATGCAATATTATATTTTTGGCAGAAGCTGACAAACTTTGCAGATTTAAAGGCCTGTGCATTGTCGGTCACTATCTTGGCAGGGCATCCAAATCTAGATATGATGTTTTCTTCCATAAATCTTATTACCACAGTATCTGTTGCATTCTTGGCAGGTATAGCTTCCACCCACTTTGTGAAATAATATGTGGCTGTTAATATCCACTTATGTTGGCCACTTGAAGGTGGGTGTATTTCACCTATAAAGTTGATTCCCCATTGCTGTAATGGTTCGTCTACGTGAACCAAAATCATGGGAATAGGTGCTAACTTTTGTCTTTCAGCAAACTTCTAAAATTTCTCACAAGCTCTAACCCGGGCAAACACATCCCCAAAGAGTTTGGGCTAGAAGAAACCAGCCTTTAGGATTTTGTGAGCAGTAGCCCTCCAACTGTAATGACCCCCACAAATTCTTTCATGAAACTCAGCCATTATACTCTCTACCTCTTCTTCTGTGAGACACAGGAGAAAGATGCCTGAAGGGTCTCACCAGTACAGGCGACCATTTTCAACAACGTACTTCTGAGATTTCAACCTCAGTGTTATGTATTTAGCTTTGTCACGGCTGGGTGGGCAGCTGAGTGTTAGAAGATATTCCACTATCTCTTTGTACGATGGGCTGATGAGGTACTTCATATGTGTCCTCTGGGAAGCTATCTCTACTCCCTGTGGCTCTTCTTTCTTCTTAGACTCCTCATTTTCTATCATGGAAAAATTTATACCCAGAGCCTAACAGTTTGATTCGGACAAGATTTTGGCTAACCCTTGTCCCTTGATTAGTTTGGTAGGGCGAATGTCTAGCTCATATTCTTGTATTTTGGCAATCCATTTCCCTCTTTTTCCTTCGCTATCTCCCTGGATAAGAATATCTTTAACAGCTGTTGTAGGCACAAACACAGTGATATGGGACTACAAGACATACATATAAAATTCTTTGAGAGACTTCACTAGAGCGTATGCCTTCTTTTCTAATATATTATATTTCAGCTCAGCATTGCAAACCACCTAACTGAAAAAGGTGATAGGTTGCTTATACCCTTCTTCATTTTTCTGTAATAGAACTCATGCTACCGTGTGAGGTGATGCAAAGGAAAATATCATAAAATGTTTGGCATAATCTGGCCCAGCTAGCACGGGGGCTTCAAAAAATGCATTTTTAATCCTGAAAAAGGCCTCTCCTGATTCTTGTGACCACTTTACCTTGTTATTCTTCTTCAGCGTGTCAGTTATATGTCTAGCTATCTCAGCATAGTTAGGGATGAACCTCCTTAGAAATTTAATATGGCCTAGGAACACCTGAACCTCCTTTTTATTTCTAGGAAGAGAAATGCCATTTATAACTTCTACCCTCTTAGGGTCTATCTTTACGCCATCCTTGGTTACAATATGTCCCAAAAGCTTGCCCTCTTCCAATGCAAACAAAGACTTCTATGGGTTGAGAGAGAGGCCATACCTTCTGCACTTCTTGAAATTTCTGCGGAAGTGTTCAATGTGCTCTGCATCATCTTTTGAAAATGAAGTAATATCATCCAGATATACCACCACAAACTTATCTTGCTCCCCAACCAAGGCAATATCCATGGCCCTCTGAAAAGTGGCCCCTGCATTAATCAACCCAAAAGGCATCCTGGCATACATAAACGTCCCCCATGGAGTGGTAAAGGCAGTCTTCTTCTGATCTTCTAGTAGTACAGCCACCTGATTGTACCCAGAGAATCCATCCATCATCGACATCCGAGAAGCTCCTACCACTTTCTGCAGGATGTGATCCATCTTGGGCAGTGGATAATTATCCTTTAAGGACGCTCTGTTTAATTTTCAGAATTCAACACATAGCCTTATTTCTCCATTATTATTCCTTACAGGGACTAAGTTTTCCACCGACTCAGAATATCTCAATGGTACAATGATTTTGGCCTTCAACAGTTTCTTAATTTCTTTCTCAATAGAGGGAGGCAATAGGGGATTTATATGTTTAAGCTTCTGTTATGTGGTTTAGCATCTCCCTTCAGAGGAATATTATGCTACATGATGCTGATATAGAAGGCTTTTAGGTCCTGATAAGACCATGCAAACACATCTTTATATGACCAGAATAATTTCTGGTAGAGCTCTTTATATTCTTCCGAGACCTTCTTGGACAACTTCACGATTTTGGGATCAGCCTCAGTGCCGCAGTTAAGATCTTCTACCTGATTTTCCTCCACAACTTTTTTTGGCTACAAGGGGACATAATTCTTGTTAAAAAAAAAATTCTAAGGGAACTAGTCCTCAGGGAATGACATTCCCTTTCAACTGCAGAACTTTGTGGCCAGTCACCCTTTCCTCCCATTTATCTCCTAAAGTGTTTTCAGCCTCTTCTTCCTCACAAGTATCAATCTCCATGTTGGAAAATTCCCCAACTATTTCCAGGAACATTTTCATCTGTTCTTCATCCTCAAACACCTGCCAATGCTTGATTTTGTCTGGGATTGATGGCCGATACCGTACCTCAATTTCATATCTCAAGAGAGGGTTCTGAGGTGGACAGAAGGTACTGGCATCCACTGCAAGGGAATCTGCCACCCTATTCTGCTCCCGGGGCATGAACTGGATATTTAATGCCAAGAAGAAATTCTCCACAAGATCCCAAACTTCGTTCCTATAAGCCCTTAGCCTAGGATGTTTGGCTTGGCACTGATTCTTCACTTGTCTGACCACTAGTTCCGAATCTCCCAGAACTTTTAGACTTTGTATGTTCATGCTCTTGGATGTATTCATCCCTAACAAAAGTGCTTCATATTCAGCCACATTATTAGTGGCTTCATACTCCAACTTGAAAGACAAAGGGGCCCATTGGCCTGATGGAGAAATCAATAATACCCCAGCCCAATTACCTTCTCTGGAGTTTGCTCCATCAAAATGAAGTGTCCAGATTTCTGCTTCATGAATCTATATGGACTGCTCAGTCTTCATCTGGTATCATGATGGATCGTGAGCATACTCTTGATATTCCTCCAGCATCAAACATGAGAAATCTCCCTCCCTGCTATAAACTAGAGAATTAACTGAGTCGTCCGCCTTGGTAACTATCTTGACAAATCTAGTTTCCTGATACAGCCTCCTCTCCTAGCCACCAAAGACAGGGATAGTGGCATAGGTCAGGTCCAACTTTATTGATCCACCAATTTTAGTCCCTCAAGATCTTGACAGTAGCATGCCGAAGCGAGCTGGGATGTTAGCCACCACGATGTCCATTACTACACATTTTTGCTGGGATCTGGGCTAGATTGACCACCAAATCCTTGATCATGCCCAGGCATTTAACTCTCTTGGAGTCAAATTAGTAAAGGTCCTTGTATGGACGAGTGATTTGTAGTCCTAGTTGTTCCATGACCGAGAGGGGAAAAAGGTTATGAGAGGCTCCTGAATCTAACATACAATTATGCAGCAGTAGGTCATGTATTACTAAAGACACATAAAATGGGGGAGTGGCAGCATCTAATTCTTCAACATGTGGGCCAAATACAACCATAGAAATTTCTTCTTGAAGGTTCAGAATGTTTGGAATATGTATTACTTCTGGAGGGAGCATAAAGGGTGTGACATGGGACTGATATGCAGGCTGTTTTAACAATTCGGTCAAGGGAACTGGGATTTTTACCTTCCCAAGCTCCTTTTGTAAACTGAAGGCAGAGGAGGACCTATATACTGACACTTCTTTTGATTCTTTATCCTTTGAGTCTTTATTCTGGAGGGAATTTTTTACTTCCTTTATGATTTTCTTGACACTAGGGGGTGCAGCCATTTGTGAAGAGGAAGGAAATTGATCAGAAGACTGTAAAGATTGGTTAAGAGGTCTCTTACCTTTGGCTGGGGTCCTTTGAGCCGATGCCTCCTTCTGAGTAGGTGCTTCCTCTTGAGGTGTGTCATCCTCCTGATCCTGAGTGCGAGTTCTCTTCCTGGAAGATCTGAGGTCATATCTTCTATTAAACTGAGCTTGCATGAAATCGATGAACTGCTTGCAGTAGTCATCGATCTCAGGATCTTCGGTGCTTTCATTAGATTTTTCTTCTGCATGTGCCGACACCTATACTTCACCACTTTCATGTAGGGGGCATTCAAATTCATCATTGTTTGAGAAAGAAAGGTATGCCCCCTCTTACTCATAAGTGGTGTCTTCGTTAGGGCCATCTACTTGACCTTCCAGGTATATAGGGTGTGGTACCTAGTCTTGCTGCTCCTTCTGTTCCCTTTGTAGTATCTGCAAGGGTGGCTTCCTGTATTTAGGGTTGTAACCCCTGTTTGGAGCATTTTGGAAATTCTTGGAGGGTGAACTCTTGGCCTCCATTTCAAGTTTAACCAGCTTACTTGAAAGTTTCTTAATCATTTTGTTCATCTCCTCAATCCTATCATTAGCTGAATCGATATCTTGGCTCGAGGTGGATACCTCTTCTTTTTCCCTTCTTCTAGTATCCTATTCAGGTTTTCCCTTGTATTTACCAGTAGAGGCAAAATTTGCCTCTAGATCTAGTGCATCTATCTGGGTGCCATCTAGGGTGGCCGTCTTTCTTTCTCTTAAAGAGAAACCAAATTCAGAGTCAAAAGCTGCCACGAAAAAAACCTTGGCAATGGTCTAGTGAGGTTTAATATCAGCAAGGAGGCTAAGATACAACTTGTTAAAACTCTTGATAAATTATAACACTCATTCAACATGTATTTTCTTGAGTGTGTTAAACTCAGTAAGACAATGTCCATGGTCTTTCTTCTCTCCCCATTTTCTGAGGAAAGTATCCTCCATTCCTTCCCATGTGGTGATGGAATGGCCTCCTAGTGTATTGAACCATTTTCTGGCTTCACCATCAAGATATTGCACAAACAGTCTTAGGACTATGTCTAGATGTTCCACATTAAAATTTTCTGCAAAAGAGCAGAAGACCGCAAGGTGTTTTTGAGCTTCGATCTCATTTGCCCCATTGAATCGGGGCAAGATCTTTAGATAGTCCTATGGCATATCATTCAGCACTTGAGGTAATGCCAAGGGGGCATATTTATTCAATAGGAAGCCAGGGACATTGGCCATTGGAGGAGTTGGGGGTAGTGCAAGGATTTGATGTGTAAAAGGAGGAGGAGGTGGTGGAAGTGAAGTATGGATAATGATGGGAATGTAATGGACAACAACTTGAGGTGTTGATGGGAACAACATGCTGTGAATAGCAGATACTTCAGTGACCTCCTTGACCTCTTCAAATTTCGGGGTAGGGTGGAAGGAGTAATATGTGGTATCCCTTGACTCAGCTTCGTCTTTGATTCGGACACCTCCCAGGGGTGGACTATCTGAGTAGTAATTGGTCTCTCCCATAGTGGATTCGGGACTTTGCACTTGGGGAACTTGAGAGGAGGAGGATGGAAATTATTCTAGGGAGAATTCAGGGATCTCAATATGGACTGATTGTCTTTCCCTCCAACTCCTTCTATGTAGGATATTTTCTGGGTTAGACAGAGAAGGTTTCTTTGGCTAAGACGTATCTGACCTCAGGTGTAGCTTACAAGGAGCCAGGACTGCAAGTAAATTTATCTGATAAATGAATGTGGAGTCGCCAAGGTGAGGGATCTACAACTCTCAACTCTCCATGCTCACTTAATTGAAGAGTGAATAAGGTTTTTTCGAGGCCCAGGGATTCAATTTCTCTCAACTTCGAGTCCCCGGCAACGGCGCCAAAAAGATGTTGTCGACCTTAGTGACAGCCTTGAGTTGTGAAAGACCAGTGCCTAGGAAATCTTATATAGCAAGGAGAATACGATATAACATAGGGAGTTATCACCAAAAGGCTTCATGATATCTCTTGTAAACAAGAAAGTTAATTAGAATGGGACCAAAACTTTCAGAAACTTGACACAGGGAAAGGAATACTATAGAGGCAAGATGTGACACTCTAATACAAATGTGTCATACAATTCAAAGGCAGCTTATTGTAAAGAGGGTCGGTTTCTAAAGTACCTCATAGGAATAGATGATCAGAAAGTGTTTACTGCGTATGAAAGATTGAGATAATACTAACTATCATTAGAATGATATCTAGGAAAAAATATCAACATGTAATGGGCTTACAAAGTTAAGAATCCATACATGACAATAGCATTTTAAAAATAACATCCCATAGAAGCTAATATAGCAGAAGTATGGGTGAAGTGGAAAGTGAAACAATATATCATGCCTGAGCCATATTTAAAGCGCTTGACTAGTTCAAGCATGAGTATCAACTAGGATAAATTCATACCAAAAACTAGTGAGCCACTCGCATTCCAGAACATGATATAAGAAAAGCGGATGAAACATGATGAAAAATTAAACTAACACATAAAGGGAAGATTTACAAACTGTGAGACACCAAAGACCAGAATCCTCCTTATAGATGGAACTCCTCCTCACTGAAACCCAGCGGGCTATGTACATTCATATAAGAGTTCCTACAAAATGCATACAAACATTCTCTCACCGCATAATTTTTTAATAAATCTGGAACCCGTTTTTCTCTTCCGATCTTGCTTATATAGAAGCCTCAGCTAACATGAAAGAGAACATATTTTTGGGAAAAATATCTTCCTCGCGTGCTGGAAAATAGTTTGAGGTCTTCATAAAAAATAACCAAAATTCATGATGAGGAATTGGGGCATCTCATCATTGACAGTTAGGCTCACGACCGTTTTACAAAAAAATCAAATAACAGTTTCTGACAGAAGGTAAAATGCAGGAGTGGAATGTGAATTCCACTCGAAATTTAAAAGTAACAAACTAAAATGGAAGTAAAAGGCCACTAGGGCCGAATCATGAATTGACGATGCTCACTAACGAGGTGGAGTTGAGGCGGTCGCTATCACAGATGCCGGAATGTTGGCTGAGAGGAATCGATTTGCCTCTAATGTGGCAATAGAGCCTTTTCTGCCTGTAGCTCTTCATGATTTTCTTTAATTCTGATTTAATTTGGAGGATGGGCTATTGATAATCAATATTAACCGAAATCCCCAAATTGTCTTCAATCTTCTGTTTTTGCCGTGGCAGGTCTTCGACACTGATACTCTGACTTGCTGCTACAATAACCTCTTGGCATTCCAAATCATAGTGACCATGATTGTGGAACCTAGAGTGAAATCATCCCTTTGAAACAACCCTGTAGAATACGATAAACTCATCAAGAAATCCAGGGGAGTGAGGGAAGGATGCTATGGAGGCCTGTGGAATGATAGCGCGATTGTGAAAACAATGGATATAGTGGAGGAATGGTAAAAAATAGGCAGAGGAATGATGTTTAATGTAAAAACCCAGAGTTTAAATTTTTGAGCGAATACACAAAATGACATGGGAAATGAATGAAACGGAGACCACGATGTGGGACCCGACGTGGGTGGAGAGTGATTAACTGAGAGCCGTTGGATCTAAGTTAAATGAACAGCTACAATTGGATTGATGGATCGAAATCAGAAGGGATGGCGGGTAACACCTTTAGAAATTGCGATTGGTGATACGCAATTGAGCGCCAGTCATCTGATCTGGGTCGAGATCGACGGTGGAGATTCAACCGACGGGGAGATGGACGGGAGGTAAAGGAGTGGAGTGGGAGAAATGAGGGCCATCAGATGAGAGGGAAATCGATGGTGGAGATTATAATCGGAGGATCGCAATCGGGGAAGGTAGTGGGTGACACATTTGAGAAGTTGCGATTTCGATTGGTGCAATGGTACGATGGCCATATGATCTATTGATAGATCGACCGTTGATATGCAATCGGGGGATTGCAATCGGAGGAGTGCGGCGGGAATCACACCTTAAAAGTTGTGATTGCGGTTGGAGCGGTGGTGCAATGTGCGTGATTTGATTCGCACTAGACCATTAGATCTATTAAGATCAACGGTGGAGATCTCCATGGGAGTTCATAGAACGAGGCCCAATCGCATCTGGGTTTTGAGGTTTTAACAAAGAACTATGTTCGTCACGAGACTTTCGATTGCGATAAGAGCTTGCGGGCTCAGCTCCTGGTCTTAGCACCTAGTTGCATGGGGGGGAAGTGGTTAAGGGGTTGGCCGAAAAGGGGCTAAATCCTCATATCAAAAAGGTGATTTTTGGCTTATTTTCGGTGCATTTTGAGTCCCAAAAGGGGTAACGGTAAGGGGAATGAAGGGATTTTAAGCCAAAAAAAGGTATTGGAAAGGTCTAAAATGGGATTTGGGTGATTTTAAAGGGTTAATGAGGAAATAAGAGAAGGGAAAAAGGTGAAGAAATAGAGGATAAGTGGGGATGAAATAAGAGGGAAAGGCCTATTTGGCATTCTCCTTCACAAACAGAGAGGCTTTAAAACTGGGAACAATAGTAAGGATATATTAAAGGGAAAGGCACAAGGAGGCTTCAAGGATGATGTTTTTTCAGAGGGAATGCATTCCTTGAAATCTCAAAGATAGTTTGACCCCCTGTTTGCTTGTCAAAAAAATAATAGGGGGCTAATCATGATCAACAACGCGTACGGTAGATCACTAGGTGGATAGCGTGATAGGAGGGTTTGTGATGGAATTTTCCATTGATCATTTTGTCTCATATTCTGAAGCTGAGCGACGATTCTTTAAAGGGTTTCGGGGCAAATTCCTAAGGATGTTACCATTGTTGATCAAGATATTACTATGTCAAAAGAGAATTCTGTGTATTCATACTAAATGACCTCGGATCTAGACGGAGGCATGATGCGCAGTGGTAAGTGATATCGGACCAACCTTGACGGAGGAAGATCTGCCTATAATCTGCTGCAAGAACTAGCTATGGAAGACCCCCGAGCTACATCACCACCTAGGCCGCACAAAGGTAAGAATTCAACTATACCACCACCTCCCCTGAACAGTGATACGGCTGCGCACCTGAAACTACCTACCTTCAAGGGGGTAGGAGATGAGGATATGGAGCAGTTTTGGTTCATTGCCGAGTCTGTCTGGACTGCGCAGAATGTGGCAAGTGATATGGTGAATAGGGCGCAGCTATCATTAGAATTCGAGGACAAGGCCCTAGACTGCATATGCAATACATTGCCTAGAACGAAAACGCATCCATTCAAGATATCAAAGATGCTCTGAAGCAACAGTTCCAAAAACTGAAATCCTATTCCCAGCTGGTAGCGGAAGTAAAGGACTTCAAACAAGGTGCATTTAAGTCAATATGGGAGGCTGGTCAACAATTAAAGAAGGCAATCAGGGAAGGGGGATTCAAGTATGATGATAGACAACATACATAATGGTTCATCGCTATGCTGTTACCTCACCTGTGCACACCGATGATTCATCAGAACTTTGAGTCACAGGAGAAAGTTGTGGAAGTCGCTATGAAACTAGAAGCTACCCCCCAAGAAGATACAACAGCAGGGGTACAACAAATTCAGGAACAGCTTGGGGCTATGCACATGGAAATACAAAACCTACAAAAGGAGTGGGTAAAGGACAGTTGCGCAGATATTTGGTGCATATGATGTCAGGTGTCTAGCCACACAAAGGATCCGTGCCCTCTACTAACAGATTACATGCAAGTGGGAGGACCTAGTCCGGTATGCCTAGAAGCAAGTAGGGACCCTATTCTGTCGTGACTAGGGTCAAGCGGACCTGCGCTATGGTGTGATGACTATCAGGTAGTAGGAATTCATTATACAAACCATTGCCCTCGGCTAGGTGCGTATGTCCCAGAACTGAAGCAACAATGGTGTAGATTCTGCCGATCAGTGGGACACGATGAGAAAAATTGTCGTACTTATGATTTAATGATGGATCGTGGGAACTTATATAGGGTATGATCAGACCTTGCGTCGCCAAGAATTTCTGCGCACCTTGGAGGATCACCGGCCAGAGGCAAAGGAGGTCAGGGAGGAAGCACAGGACGAGGACATGGGCAGCTAATATGTTATAACTGTGGGGAAATTGGACACTTTTCTAGAGAATTCCCAAATCCCACCAGACCATCGTGCAAGTATTTTTTGCAGATGGACCACGTGGTGGAGGATTTCCCAATTTTAATAGCCAAGATGTAGGAAAAACAACCCACCCCTATGCATAACATACAACGAGCTAAAACCGAGCTAAGGAATGTGAATCCAAGTGTAAAATTCATGACACGCATCAGGATGGTCACTCGGGGATCAAATGAGGAGCTTGCCCCTTGGGAAGGAGTGAATCTTAAAGAACAAGTACCATTGGCAGGCCCCGTGAAGCAGCCAATGCACCCCTAGATAGAAGAAGGAGTTGAGCCCTTTTTAAAGGCATGTCTGAAGTTTCTACGAAACCTGCTGGCCATAGGGAATTTCCAAGAACTACTGAATGCCTGCGCAACATGACCCAATTTGACCACTGGGACCAAGGATGTAGATAAACTATACATCTATAAGAAACTTACCGAAAGAGAAATGTGGTTGATTGTGCAGATCGGTGACTACGAAATGGATAAGGTCATCTTTTATCTTGGATCGGATGCGAATGTATTACCAAAATAGACATGGCAATGAATGGGAGAGCCTAAATTATAATGGTCCACCATCGAGCTGCGCATGGAAAATCAACAAAAAATCATCCCTCTAGGAAGGCTACCAAAATTCATGGTTGACATCGTAGGGGTAAGGGTCCTAGCTGACTTTGAAGTAATAGAAATTGTGGAAGATGCAGATCCCTATCCTTCACTTCTCATATTTGACTGGGCTAGGGATATGGGGGGTGTCATCAATCTTAAGAAGCGTAGAATGGTATTTGAAACAAAGGTACATGCCTCATAGTGCCACTAGACCCGGCGAAAGGTGCGCGGAATACAGAGCCAGCTTATGAGGAGGAGGAGACAGATCACATTTATAAATTGACTGCGCGGGATGAAGATCGATTTAACCCCACGGATGAAGGAGTGCTTTGCTGGGAAAAGGACAGTGAATGTTTTTCTGACTCTGATGAAGAGCTGGAAAATTGGCAAGGTCGGTTGCATGAGGTTTCAGCGCTGCAATGTCTTCAGACCACCAGGAATTTCTGACGCATCTCTACCAAGGAAAGAGACCTGCCTTGCTATGATGACGCAGGAGAGAGTATGAAGATTATTTAATCTAAGATTCCCATGGAGCGCAGGCAAGGAGCCCTACCACTAACACTACACAGAGAACCTGCGTAAGGGTCGGTATTCTTCACTCAGGAGAAGTATTGTAATAGGGTGATCCTGTGCTTAAGGATCCCCGTTTCTGGATGGGCCCCACGGTCAGTCAACCTACGCAGATACTTGCTGACATATAACACTGAAGGGAGCGATAGAACCCTACCTGGATAGGCTCACCTGGCTACTGCTTCCCTAAGTGTGCTTTCGATTATGGACTCGCCTGAACCCACCTACAATTGGGAGAATTGACGCTCACTTCAAGTAATAGATGGCATGATGATGTTGGTGGCCAACTTACCACTCTGGTACCTGAGCCCTATTGTGGAACACCTCGCATCAACCTTAATTCAGGGTACGCGACTGGCACATAGGCGTTATTCGGCATCTGACATTCTGTAGAAGAGACATCGAGTACGAATAACGACCATTAGTACAAACCATTTGGATAAGAAAGGAACCTTACAGTTATGCAAAAGAGGCAGCGGACAATCAATGTAGCCATTTATGGTATGTTTAATCCGAATTTCCGATGGTAAGTGTCCCATCTGAGCTACTCCACCATTAAATGGCTCGGGATGATGTGCAGTTGGCAGAATAACTTCACACCAGGCTATTTATTGTTTTTGCAACATGCTTCTGTTATTGGTCTACTGGTTTTCTATGATCATTAATAGTCTCTGGAACACTTGTTCTCTTATTTCTATAACGGTCCCTAACCCACTGAATGATCCGTTCCCGAGCTGCTCAGTACCCATAGACATCATCTTGAGAGGAACTGGGACTACTGAGTGTAGCTAAAGGATCAAGCGTTGGCTTCCTGCACAAAGAATTGGCTGCAAGCCATGCACAGAAAGGCACCAGTACTGCACAATTGGAATAACTAACCTTCGCACCCCAGGGATAACAGGGGGACCCATCCAGATGGCCTGAAGTGCAGAGGAGGGCACATTAGTAACATAGTTCCCCACCCACAGCATCACAATCAGGCCACCACTGGTTCTGCGACAAGAAGGCATGCTGAGATACAGGGAAATGTCGCGAATACTCCGCAACTGCAGAGTACCGCCCAGAAGAAGCAATGATTGTTCACTACCTCGAACTGCCCTAGTTGGCACTCATGATCTAACCACAGGGGACATCCAAATAGATCTGGTGCAGCTATGTCGCACAGAAATCCAAGAAATATACACCAGAGTGTTGCAAGAGGTGCGCCAATGTGACGAAACTATGCAACAACAGTCTAAAATACCTCCAGAAGTACGGGCCCAACAGATTGCATTGGTAAAAAATGCAACACATATTATTCAGGAACAGCTCACACAGGGCGCGCAGTTGGTTGAAACAGCTACACAATTATGGACAGCAGTCTAGTACCATTCTATCCTTCAACATATCCAGAAGGAATTAAGATAGACAGAGACTGCTTTGGATCAAGTCAGCGCTACCTCACTCTCCAACGTCTCCAGGCAACGTTTAACCATCATGGACAAGATTAATCACCTTCGCTACACCAAGCATGTCATCCAAAAATGGTTGAAACCATGGGTCGATACAGCACTCCAGCTAGCCCACGATGTTCAGTCCGCAATCGCACACCTCCACCGGCTGCTCAAACGAGTTACTGCGGCTCCAGACGATCCTGCCTCCCTAACACTTGTCAAAATTGCGCAGCACACTGCGGATGAGAGTCAGGAAGTGCTCCCTCCACTCATTTGTGCTCTTGATACCTTGCGCATATAGATTGAAGCCGCACCACCGCAGTGACTTAGGACGAGTAACAAGATTGTGTTGGGGGACTGTTGGAACAGGGTCTCCTAACAAGCTACGAAACTGGTCCATTTTGGATATTTTTGATTAGATTTAATCTAGCGGAGGGGTTTTGGGGTGGGTCAAAGCCCGAAAGCATTTTATTGGGTAAAAGGGTAAACCAAGGGTCCGAAAACCACGATTTGCGGACCATAGGAAAGATTAGGCTATATTGTTATAAATAGAGAACCATTTTTGTATTGAAAAGTAGGATATGATGAGCTATTAATGAAAATTGTGATTTAAGCTATCTATTTGGGTTTTGGGGCATGGGCTCCTGTTGGCTATGTGTGCGAAGATCCAACTCCAGTTGTGTGCAGACCTTGCTGCTGTGTGCAGAGGTTGGGAAGGGAATTGTAAGGAAGGATTGATGAATGAATGAATAATAAGGAGTAATAGAGAACTAAATCTGTGAGTAATCTGGTGTGAATTGTTGGTAATTGTTGTATTGTGTATTTTGTGTCTTTAAGTTGTGAAGATCCGCGTAAGTGTGTTTCTCAATCTGGATCTATTATGTTCTATTTATATATTGCAGTGTTATTGTCATCAAACCATATAACTATAGATCTACATGGATGCGAATAGAGACCTAATTAACCTTGCACAAAACAAGGTAACCGGGGATTACAGGACCTAGCGTAGCTCTACTTGCTTTACCCATCCTTTCTCAAGGTGCAGAAACCTGGTTCTAGCACACACCCATACTACTTCGGGTGAGACTTTGACCTGCGCAAGAAGGTCACTGTTGAAAGGGCCAGTAGTACAGGGTTTTTTTGGCAAACCTTGCACACCGAACCTGGGTCAAGACCTGTCGAGCCAACAGGTGACCCATCGGGGAAACCTAGAACATTGAGCGAATAAGAAATTTAATGAGCACCTAAGCCATGATCCTCAAACTCAAAAAATTCTCAAGGAATAACGTATCCATTCTTGTACAAGGAAGATATTAACCTGCGATGTAAAAAACAAGAAATATCCATTAATAACGTGACATTATTAAAATGGGCATTATTGAAAAAGAGAAAAGTAATAAGAAAAGAGCATCAAACCACCTGTTAGTGGAAATATGGAACGCTCCATCATTCTAGATACCCTATAAAATCAATTAATGTGCTCATAATGGAATAGCGATGAAGAGTTCAACTCAAAAGTTGCTATTGAACATTTTGGTTTTGGGGAGGGACTCATTACGTGTGCGACAACCCTATACACGCCACAAAGAATTGATGCAAGTGTGTCTAGGGAGAACTCGTATGAAACCCTAAGGAATTCCTCACTAGAGTCATGTGAACTGATTAGAAAAAATGAGGAAGAATAAACCCCAACCTGTGAATTCAGAAGAAAAAAAAAAAAAAAAAAAAAAAAAAAAAAAAAAAAAAAAAAAAAAAAAAAAAAAAAAAAAAAAAAAAAAAAAAAAAAAAAAAAAAAAAGAAGAAGAAAAGAAAAGAGAAGAGAAAAGAAAAAAAGAAAAAGGAAAAGAAAAAAAAAAAAGAGAGAAAATTGAAAAAGAAAAGAAAAGAAAAGAAAAAATAACTCCGTGAGGACTACACTCAATAAACATTAGTCATATTTGAAGATGTTAACCTAGAAATAATCGAATTCAGGAATGCATACTTCATTGTGGTGAGGACCTACGAAATTACTTCATTAAAATATTGAGACAACATTACTTGTAGACAAATAATCTTGATCAAGGAATCGAAAGTTGCGGAGCGCACTCAAAGAGCACAATTGAGGGAAGCAGGGTACAATGGTAGAGGGGGTAGTTACCCCATAATGGTATAAGCTACCTCTTAGTGGCTGAACCAAACCCCAACTCTAGAACACTATAGATCAAACAACAATGCATCCACACAAACTTCAAGAATTTCCAGTGTGTTACAACTGGTCAATCCAGAAATATTGGTGGGTAGAGCATACATATAAAGATAAAAAAAATATTGGGATGCCTAAGTCAGATGACCTAAATTTTTTTTCCAAGTAAACAATATTAAGGTCATGGATAAAGACCATCATAAGTTCGACAAGAACTAAGTGGGTATATACTCATTTGGGTGGTAATCATTTTCACTTGTGAAGTATAATTGTAATTAAATGGTGATCATAGTATACATATAAATATGAAGTGGTAATGTACTTGAAGTCACGTTTTCAATGATCACATGCTATGTTTAAATAGTATTTAGTCAAAACTTTTGAAACCATTTTTACTAGAGTTGAACATAGTTACCATATATAGAAATATATGGATATATATATATATATATATATATATATATATATATATATATATATATATATATATATATATATATATATATATTACATGATCTCTCTTAGTGCTTGATAGATTTGGAATTAATTTTTCTTTTCTTTTTTTAACATTTATTTTGATTTTAATTTCAATTTTATTTTATTTTTGAACCAGTGAAATGTTTAACATGATATACCATTACAACATGCCTTCCATACTAAGCTTGAGAGCTAACACAATTACTCATGTTATTTAGGTAATGTGAGTATACAAAATAAACTATAAACCTTTATTATATAATAATTAAAGTATAATGTATAATTTCATTTATTTTTATATAGCTTTCAAGTGATATTTTGTTATTTTTATTTTTGAAGATATTAATTATGTATAATTTAATTAAATTTGATAATTTCAATTGCTTTTATAAATTTTATGATTTTTTTTCCATTTAATTTAATGTCATTTTAGCTAATCCATCTTAACCCATTTATCATGCAAATCTTTAGAGGTGAAAACCCCTTTTTTTATTGCAAATTTTGAAAAAAAAAATTGCACCTTAAAAGATTTGATCAATGGAGAGTTAAAATATAGATTTGGGATAATTTAATTATTAATAATTAATATTATAATTATTTCTTTTGGTTTTTATTTTGTTTTATTTTTATGTAATTTCTATGTGTCAAAATGTTTTAATTAATAATTATATTTTTTTTTGTAAGTTGTATGTAGATTGACTTATTCAAAATATTTAGATAACATAATATAACAAGACAATATATTTAAATGTAATAAAATTAAATATAAATTAAAATATTTATAAAATATTTTGATTGTGAAATGAGAGATGATTTTTGGGCATGTGGTATTGATGAGCCATGGTATTGGCCTATGATAATGTAATAATCTATTTACAAGTTAATAATTGAGTAGTCTTTAAGTGAGGCTTTTTGGAGTTTCGTAGGGATTTCTCGCATGAATCCAACAAAAAAATAGTGGCCAAATATTTATTTGTGTTGTTTAAATTGGTCTTTGGATTCAAAACCCTAAAACTTGTCAAACTTATTGTGGCCAAATATTTCTTTGTGTTGTTTAAATTGGTTTTTGGATTCAAAACCCTAAAACTTGTGAAATTTTTCATTTCAATGAATCCCTGTCAGATTTTAGACGAATTAGATAAAATAAACTGAAAACTTTCCAAACTATCACACTTAAATATTACTTAGTTAATAATATGCATGATAAAATGTGTCAGATTCTAGACAAATTAGATAAAATAAACTGAAAACTTTCCAAACTATCACACTTAAATATTACTTAGTTAATAATATGCATGATAAAATGGGGGTGAATACCCATGGGTAAAAGTTTTATTATATTGTAAGTATTAATTCTTTATGTGATTATTAATGAAATTTAAATATGGTTACAAAATTATTATTTTAATTTATAAGGTAAAATGGATCTTAATTTATAGCTACTATTTATATCTAATATATATTAATGTGATAGAGGGTCTTGGTATATCTCAAAAGTAATTATAGTCTTTTTTCTTTTAGATTTAATTAAATAAATGATATAAAATTAAATTCAAATAAAATATTTATAAGTTATTTGGATTGTGAAATGAGAGATAGTTTTTGGGCACGTGGTATTGATGACCCATGATATGGGCCCATGGTATTGTAACAAAGCCTATTTGCAAGTTAATAATATCTATGCTAAAGTGCGCATGAATATCGATGGTTAAAAATATTTTTATATTTTAAATTTATTTTAAGTATTAAAGCGTTTATGTACTTCTTAATAAATTTAAATATGGTTACAAAATCATTATTTTAAAATATTATCAGTTAAAATTTAACTTATAACTACTATATAAATATTATATATTTTACTGCATATATATTATATATTTAATGTTATATGTATATTATCATTTTGTGTTATCTCCAAATTTTACTAATTAATCACAAAATTAAATATAATGAATATAATATAATTATTTTTATTATTTTTAATTTTTTACTCATTCTCTATCTCTTTCATATTGGGTTCTATATTACTTTTAACTTTATAAATTCAACATATTGAATAAACATGTAAAAATGTTACATACTTTCTTACATTACATCTACACATTTCCACTACTAAATATAATATTTTTAGTAGATTTTGTTATTTTAACTAATTTTATTTATTTTAAAAATATTTTAATCAAATTCATTGAAAACTTATCTTTATTGAATTTTCAACTTATTTTACATAATAATATATAACTTAAAATTTGTTTTTTAATAAAAAAATATTTATATATTTTTAAAAATATAAATAAATTTAATGTAATTAAGCATTTTCTATGAATAAGCTATTTTTCCTTTTCTTTAATTAAGTTGAATTTAGGTAAGTGTCATTCCAATATGAATTCAAAGATGATATCTCCACCTATAAGACGTTCTCATAAAATTGTATATCTACTAGATATTATTAAGACTATATTAGACTTGATAGAGGCTTGATGTTCAATAAAAAAAATAAAAAAATAAAAACTTTTATTTTTCATAACTAACTCCCACCCTTAACCCCCTTAACCCCTTTCAAACATTTGAATAACTCAATAAAAATTAAATCATACATATAAATAAATAATTGTACAATAATATACTTTTTAATATTTCACCTTTACCTAAATTTAATAGATTCAATATTCAAAATTTATATCCCAATTATATAAGCTTTATTAATTTTTTGAAATTTAGTTCTGTTATGAAATGACGTTCATATTAATGGGTTTACAAACCATCGGTTAATAAAACAGCACGTGCAGTCAGAATAAGCTTGTAAAAGCAGTTTGTAAAAATTAGAAATATGAAATATATAAAACAGCACGTGCAGTAAAAAAAAGCTTGTAAAATATACAAATATGAAATATAAACACATGAATATATTTAATAATAAAATATTAAATAAAAATAAATAAAATTCGAAATTTCAGATTCTGTTCTGTTACCAATCACATTCAAAGAAAGCTGGAAAATTACAATGTCAAATCGTTCATATTTAAGTGTTCTAATAAATGTGCGGAGGACCTTGTTTCCAAGTACATTGAGGATGTAACTTATTGTCTTATTTGGACAGTACGTATTAAAATATATAAATAACTGTTTCCCAAACAATTAATATTTTGAACATTTCGAAGAGCTTTCCCATATAAAATAAACTAATCATAAGTTAGTTAAATAATGTAATTAAAATATAGATTCAGGGTTCATATTTGAAATCTTTCAGTCAAAAACATGACATAAAAAAAAGTCCTAACTAATACGACAGCTTAGTATTATTTTCATGGAGTGGAAATATGTGATTTATTTTTTCCATGTTTTTATGATGGTATTATTTTTCAATTTTCATATTTTAGCTATATTAAGAATTTTTGTTTTTCTTGGAAGACATTAGACTAACTTTGTATTATTCTTAAAGCATTACAAATTTATAATTTTTTAGTTCTCTTCGAGAGAAACTAGATTTTAAGTATAAAAATATGTTTATAATCATGAATATCACACAAGATTTTTAAAATGCTTGACTAAGTAATTAAGTTTATGGTTTTTTCGATAACCATCATAGAAACTAGTATGTCTAATAAGCTATAAGCTTGTGATTTTTCCTAAAGAGAAAAAGTGTTATAAGGATATCATAGTTAATCATGAGAAGTGATTATATGGGTGGTGGTTGCACTTAGATTATCTTCTTCATAACTACGGAATTACAAGTTGGTTAGTTTTTTCATTGGCAAAAAAAAAAAATTGTTATCCATTTTTTTGATATTTTTTTTGCAAAATAACAATGCAGAGAATGATTTATTTTTGGACTTCATTTCTTTCAACCAATATGTTTCCCATTATGCTATTTATTTTTTAATAAAATTCCACAAGATACATGTATTTTATATGTCTAGATCATGTGTTGTTAGTGGTGTTGTTAGTGATAGGCGCCCGCTATCTTACATTCTCCACCACCTTAATGTCTAATAAGAAATTATGTTTAACCTATTAATAACCCTTCGTATTGTAGCAACAATGTTGCAACTTCGAAGGGTCTTCATTTTTATCGTCAACCTAGGGTTCATACAAATTTAAGAGGAGTCGACACTATATGTGTAGTAGGCACTATCTCATCCTTTTGTGGACTTTTATGTAAGTGGAAATACTAAAATGATATCTAGATGTACAAATACCAAACTCAATAATCTCTATTACAGGGAAAATGTAGAGATAACTTGAAATTTACAGGTGCTAATAAATTTAGATTGAAATCAATAAACACAATTTTTTTCTACTAAATTCCACTGAAGGAAAACTGACAATAGAAACACATGCAATCATTTAATGACAATGAAGAAAGTTTTTACTTGCGAACCCAACTAGCTATAACCCCTCCTCTGTTGGGATTATATCATATGAGAAGAATCATCTATTACAATGAAAACTTCAGTCTGCACTACAATATTGATCTCCTTTTGTGCCTGTGATCACTTTGTCTACACTCATTTTTCCTTCCCTAGCTATTCCTTCACTTGATTTTCCTACACTCACTCTACCTACACTCACTCTTCCTGCACTTGTGTTGCCTGGACTTGTGCTACCTGCACTCACTCCTATTTCCTTGTGTAATTATGATGAAATTAGCTCATCTTCTACATGCAAACTCTATACACTTAACAATATACAACAATAAATACAATTATACCTTTTCCCTCCACTCAACTAGGAATTTCAAAATTGCATGCATGAATAGGGATATTTCTAGTGAATTGACTAGTTAATTGAGATATTAGTGAGTTAACAACAGTTACAACTACTCAACTGAACTCATATTGACTTTATTATAGATTAGAGCTCAGATAATTGAGTTTCGCTAAATATAGCTCCACTCAATTACTAGATCTTAGTAATCAAACCATGCACAACTCTACTTCTTCGCCACAAACTCAAATCAATTGAATTAAATGAGTGAATTGCCCATGTCACTCCTATTAACTGCAACTCAAGCCATTATGCTAAAGTGGAAAATTGAATTTCTCCATTTGACTAAGTCACAAGTCAAATGAATCATTCTCTTGCTACATTTTAACACTCCTGTTGGGCCGTTAATATGCCATTATTATTATCACTTGTGAACGCTTATTCCACCCATTTCTACCATTCTTCATCACGTCATTTATTATAATTTATTATTTAAATCCATTTTATAAATGATTTATGCTCTTATGGATGAATATTATTTATCTTCCTTTATTTCTAATAAATTGATGATTATGAATTATTTTATCAACGATGGTTTTAATAAGTTGGTTATAACAGTATTCACCATTTTTAGCCTCCAAGATGATTTCCAGATTGAAGATTTGATCATTAAAAGTGCCAACTCAGAAATGCGCTGGAATAAGGAGTGACAGTTTTGCGGTTGAGATTCTGAGCAAATGAAGACGAATCTGGAAAATCCGGAACATGGGTTTTGTTCATAACGGACCCAATTAACTTTAAGAAAGAACGGTTTGCCCAAATTCGACATGTACTGAGAGAAACGTAGGGTTCTTTGAGCACGATTTTCTCAGATCTGTGGTTGCGGCCGTCCTCCAAATCTCAGCTACAAAGCCAAATTCGACTTGCTGTTGTTGAAAGAGGGATGTAAATCTATTTTATTGTTGATCAATTGGTTGGAAGAAATTCAATATTATTATTAGAGATCCTATTTCCTATTTAATTTCTCCACCTTCTGATTATAAAAGGAGAAGCATGTATTGTGTATGAGGGGATGGAGAGACTTTTCTTATTGTAATTTGCAGAATTGTGCATCGGCTCTTGTTAAGAGAGTGTGAGTTGTTTGTAAACATTATTAATGCCTGATTAATAAAAGAGTTCACTGTTGTTCCATTTCTCAAGCGCTGGAGTAAAGCACAGCAACGCTTCACCGGTGGTTGAGGGCCCGGCCCTGGTGGAGCGATCTGCTGTTGGTATTTCTATTAGTTTATTTCCGTTGTGTGAAGTTCATTTATTACAATTAAAGAATTGAGTTATTGCTAATTGGATCAAATATAGAGTCATTGTTATTCCATTCTTTACAAGAAGCATGATTCATGATTCAATTGTTATAAAATGTTGTTTTTCTGTATCTAATTCCAGTTGTTATTCCTTTTGTTTATGAATTACGATAATTGATTGTTGCGTGGCTGTCGACAGGATTAAAGAGTAGAAATATAGTTTTCTTGGTTATGAATTGAATTCACTGTTTATTTTACGCTGCTATTCAATTCCTGTTCATTGCTTTTAGATTGTTGTTCCTTTCCAGTTTGCGTTTTAGATTTCATTTCCTTTGAGTTGTTTTCACTTGCTTTGAGATCTCTAAACTATAGAGGGTAGAGCTAATCATTCCAGGTCCCCAGATTTGGTCATCCTGCACATCGATTTCTTAGGGGAAAGAGTTATTACTTTCATCGCATCCCTAATCGTACGTTTGCCGTAGTGTAGTCTTTACATTTCCTTCTGCATTTGTAATTAGATTTCTTTTTCGTGCGTATTTCTTTTTCAAGCATTTATTATTTCCGCATTTGTATTTCTATAATACATCTTCTGCCAAACATTACTTCGAGTAAATAGCCACACTGTATCGAGTACACTTGAAATAAAAAGCCGTGCCTCAAGGATAATTAATGAGGTATCAGGGAGTTAAGGTAAAGACACATTTTTACTGCCTGTTCACATTTCGGCGCTGCTAAGCGAGAGTGTAGCCATTTCTAAAGAGTAGTGTGAATCTGATGAGTGCCTGCTAGGGAAGAGTTGGATCTTAAAAATGGAAGGTAAGAACTTACGTGCGGAGCATGTAAAAGCCCTGCTCCACTGTCCGCTTTCCTAACAGATTTGTTGTTGCTTTGTTGGGTAGAAATAGATGTTTGAATTTTTGTGTGAGTGACTAGGGAAAAAATAGAAATTTTGAAAAATAAATCACATGATTTCATTCAAGTGGTGATGTAAGCACCACCCATTTCACCAACCGATTGACAGGAACATTTGAAGAAGGAGCCTCGAAGAAACACATGAAGAACATCTTATATTATGGTAAGAAATGGCTCACGTTTCTACTTTTGAATTTCCTATCAAAGATCTAGGAGGAGTGACACAAATGCACATAATTCCCCCATCTTTACCAAATTTTCATGGCTTAGCAAATGAAGATCCAGATACATTCTTATTTGAGTTCGAAATACTTTGTAGAGGATATGATTATTGTACTAATGATCAAAGATTGAAAGTGTTTCCTCTTACTCTAAAAGGAGCAGCTCTCCGATGGTTCATGAGCCTAGCTGGGAATTGCATCCAATCATGGGAGGACATGAAGAACATATTCTTGAAGAAGTACCAAGACTATTGCAAATCCAATGAAGATATTTTCGGTATGATACAAGGGGAAGATGAAAGTTTGGAGGACGGCCGCAACCACAGATCTGAGAAAATCGTGCTCAAAGAACCCTGCGTTTCTCTCAGTACAAGCCAAATTTGGGCAAACCATTCTTTAAGAAAGTTAATTGGGTCCGTTCTGAACAAAACCCATGTTCCGGATTTTCCAGATTCATCTTCATTTGCTCAGAATCTCAACCGCAAAACTGTCACTCCTCATTCCAGCGCATTTCTGAGTTGGCACTTTTAATGATCAAATCTTCAATCTGGAAATTATCTTGGAGGCTAAAAATGGTGAATAATGTTATAACCAACTTATTAAAACCATCATTGATAAAATAATTCATAATCATCAATTTATTAGAAATAAAGGAAGATAAATAATATTCATCCATAAGAGCATAGATCATTTATAAAATGGATTTAAATAATAAATTATAATAAATGACATGATGAAGAATAGTAGAAATGGGTGGAATAAGTGTTCAAAAGTGATAATAATAATGGCATATTAACGGCCCAACATACCCCCACACTCAATATGTTGCATGTCCTCATGCAACGAAAACTGAATATACTGCATGTCCTCATGCAACCCAAAGACAAAAACCCATGTGTTAACCAAGCAATAAAAAATATGTTCATCTCAGCTCATGAAATGGATAGAACAAATGAATTTTTCCTTAATTAATGAATATTCACTTTTAGTAATCTTGATGAAGGCATAACAATTTTTACATTGACATTCAACTATATGTATGAAGTTGCAGCAAAATATGATATAGATAACAGCAAACTTCATTAACCATTTTCTCAAAAACTACAAACCAGCTTTTGTTGAAATTTGGCAAGTAAATTTATAATATATGAATGTCTTTATGATCCAAAAATCAGATCGTTTTGATGCACGGATCATGAGATATAAACAAAATGGCTGTAGGTGAGAGTGCATGATTTCCGAAATTTTATGAACCAATTTATCTTGAAATTATCTGGGTTTGTATTAATGATACGTCTGTGTTTTCCAGAAATCACAAGAATTGAGTTCATGGTTTTTTAAAAATATTATGGAAATCAATTTCTGCATTGTGTAACAATGAAATTGTATGCCTTAAATGAGAAAGAAAATTGAAAACATCCATCATGCGTAGCAATTCATTATAACCTTCAAAAATCAAAACATAAGCATTTGGAAAAAGAGATCTTAAAAACACTCCTTCTTAAAGGAATCAAAGATGAATTTTTAGAACTCTTAAATCTGATAGGAAAATGTGATGTTTTTCAGTTATCATATGATGATGTTTGTGAGTTGTGCATAAGGTATTCAAGAGGAATCTCCAAGGCTGGTAAGAATTCTAGAGATGTTTGTTCTTTGTTTTCCAAATCTGCTACAAGAATAGAGACATAAGAGCTGAAATCAATGATTTATTTGAAAATTTTAAAGTTGATTTTATTAGCTCTCTAAGCTCAAAATTGGACGTTTTGCAGGTTCATAAAAATGAAGAATTTGATGAAGTGTTTTTCCCTCATGACCGAAAGGAGCAGCCCATAAATACTCACTCTTCCTTATCTAGGATAGAAGTAGCATATCAAAGAGATAAGGAAGCTTACAACAAAGTCAACAGGTATGGTTCAAAACACTTCTTCTCCATTCTCTTACTTGCATAATCCATTATGGAATACTCATGTTCTAGGGCAGCCATGTCAATTTCAATATAACCACCAATATTATCTACAAGTTTGGCATGGTTCACCTTATGATTGCATGACTACTCTCCCTCATCTTGTAGCACAAGCACATTCTCCATATTCTCCACCAGCTCTTTCACAACATCCTGCTTGCATATCAAATTTATCCACTCAACCCAACCAAACACATCATCACAATGCTCCATTCCATACACAATTTCCTGCTCAACTAATTCCTCCCCCTCACCACAATAAACCAGTACAACATGCTTATAATGTTGAACTGCCAAATTTACCTACCCTTCCCACCCATTCTATCTCACATGCGCCATTAGAGAAAACTTACAATGAGATTCAGAATGTTTCAAATTCAAAAATTGTAGAAGCTATGGAAGCAAATGAGGTTTCTTCTAGGTTGCACCAACAAACCAATTTAAAAGCTCAAGAACTTCATGGTATGATGGGAAATCAAGAAAGTAACGGATATATTGAAGATTGGTTTCACTCCATCACGTGTTTGCATCATCACTCTATGCTTCAACAATTTTTTATACCATTTTTTCAAGGGAAGTTGGCTTCTCATACCCTAATTTTCATTAATATGCATTTTTCAAATTTGGGTATGTGTATACATGAAGCCTTATTTCGAAAATGGCTCCATTGGAAGTACTCATATACGTAGTCATATTCATTTTTCAAATCAAAATAGGTTAGTATAAAACATAAAATAAATAAGAGAATAAATAAATGCATTTTGTTTTTTATGTAAAACTAGTTGTTTTTTTGTTGCAACATGCTATGCAAATCAATATTGGTGATAATTTTTTAATTCATTTGTGTATTTAGATGACTTATAATGGAAATAATAGCTCTACAAACACTCATATTCATTTTTTATCACCAATTTGAAAAAATTCTTGAATATCATTTTTTTGGCTTGCGGGCTTGATGAACTTTCTGGAAAAACAGTCGGGACAGTCATGTTTTGAGGGACCAAACATGAATATTTTTAAAACTTGTTTCTACCCTAGATATCCCTTGATGTCTACTTTCTAACCCAATTTGAATCAGTCAATTTGGATTTGAAACAAAAAAGTTAGAACCAAAACATTGACCGGATGTCTAGCGGGCAGCTCAGGAACAGAGTTGGAACAGTCAGTTTTTGGAGGCCTAAATGACCATATTTTTAAAACCTGTTTCTATGGTAGATTCCCCTATGAATCTAGTTTCCAATGCAATTGGAATCACTCATTTTCGATATCTTATGGGGAAGTTATGATCAAAATACTGACTGTCTATCGTAAATCAGCACCCTTAAAACTCTGTTTTTCCGGATGTTCCTTACAGTATTTCACCTATCAATTCTTCTTTTCTTCAAAACCTGTTTGTATTGGAGATAAATAAATTAATATACTTTCATTTCCAATTTGAATAATTCGAATCCGACATCAAACGAAGAATCTATGCTTAAAACATTCACTGTTGTTCTAAGTGGGGTAAGCGAAAATGACTCTGTTATGCAGGTTGTTCTAAGTAAAATTGACATATCATATCATTGAATTTTTAAAACTTGTTGCTATTGGAGATTAAACTTTGAATTAGCTCTCATTTGGCTTTGGAATCTCTCAATTTGGACGAAAAACAAAGAAGTGACTAAAACACTGCAGGTTAGCATGATTGGCCACTGCTCTCCCGCAGGTAACAAATATATTTTACTTTGTTATTTTCTCCGTGGATTTGTTCTACAGAGTAACTACTTGTTAGTTTTTTTGCATAATTCTTGGATTAGGGGAGCCCGCGCACCTCTCTTTCTCCATGATTTAATGTTTTCTTGCAGGTAGACACTCGTTTTTTGCAGGTCTTGGGAAAATAAAGAAGGTCAATTTATGGACGAGTGATTTTTGAAAAATTTGTATGAAACAAAGGAATTTCATCTAACTGATTACCCAACGGATTCGTAATAGAAGAAATGAAGAATTGATTTCCATTTGAAGATTCATGTCATGTCTTTGCTGCCAAAACATTTTTTCGAATAAATCATTTATTTGACATAACATCATAGCTGTTGTAACTTAATTTATTTATTTACATACTGTTTTTGTTGTTTTTTTTCTAATTTCTCTTATATTTTGTGTTTCGGGTGTTGCTTCATTCAAAGTGTAACTCATCCTCAGCATCAATGCCGTGAACAGCTAATTTTTTTTTTTGCATGTTTGCATTTTATGACTGTCCATTTTGCTGTTCCTTTCAGAATGGAACAGCACTTCTACACTTGCGTTTTTGCTGTTCCTTTTCTAAAGGAACGACACTTTTAGTTTTTGCTGTTCCTTTTTCTAAAGGAACGACATTTGCATTTTCACACTTTTTTGTGTGTATTTTTTTTTTTTGGTGTGCATTTCCTTTGTTGTTCCCTACAAGGAACAACACTTTTTTTGAGTGTTTTTGCTGTTCCTTCAAAGAAGCAACACTTTGGGAGCAACCCTTCCTTCCTCTTGTGGGATTATTCCTAGTTCATCTCAACCACATTTTATTGATTCCCTTTTATGGCATGAAGTACACTATTTTTATGAGGACAAGAATTATGGATTCTATTGAAGCAAGTTAATATCATTCATGTTATGATCTTTAACAGGACAGCTCCTTGATGATAGATTATTTTAAAAAGAGACACAATTATTTATATACTACTTTACTGCATTGTTTTCTGTTGAACATGATATTGATTGATCATCTTAATACCATGCTAGTTCCACCCTTTCCGGTTATAATCTCTGTAATAAATGATATTATGGGTATATTTTTTTTTTTTCTATTGACATGTTCAACTTCTTCCACCATCCATGCTCTTAAGGAGTACTGAGCCTCCCTCTTTTTATCATAAAATTGTGTAATAACAACAAAATTTTGTTCACAGATGGAGGATAGGGGGTCTCATTACGAGCCAGCCTACCATGTTCATAAGGTTGTAAGAAAGTGACATTTCCATTATGGCCACCACACCAGGGTTATGATCCATTGGATAGTCAAATTATCCTTGGAACAGGAGGTCTCATCACGAGCCGGCCTGATCACTTTTGCTACATCCCAGTGAATGGCAGTGTGGTTATCTGGTTACCACGCCAACACATTGATCTCTTCTGTAGAACAACAATGTAACTCTCTAGTTATAAATTGAGGATTCTGGCTCATATGGGTTAAAAAGCAACCCTGCCGAGGCTATGGACGCCTGCTGGAAGCAGCGGCTCTGCTTATGGTATTGAAGTTATATCTTATCGTCAATTATTACTATAATACCCTTTTCTTATTTTTTTCTTTTTATCAGAGAAGTTATTTCCTTACTTTTTTTCCCTATTTTGAACCTTTATGCATGAGAAATTGTTTTATGATCAATCGCATCATTTTCAGCTAGCATACTATCAGTAAAGCATCTTTTTGGCATATTGTTGTTCTTTTTCTCTTTTTCATCACCTATCATCAATTCAAAGCGTCCTATCTTTTATTCATAACTATCTTTACACACTCTGCTCTCATTATAACCATAACTCCCGCTATCCTATCATTGATATGTGTACTCTGCTTCATTCACTGCTATATTGTTCATTCCCTTGCCTTGCCATCAGCACAACACCTCTCATATGCTTTATGGTCATGATTCCTTTTCCAATTGGAGGGGGGAATGTATGCATTATAGGATTGCCTGCGATATGATTACTGCACTCTGCCATCACTTGTTGATTTGCCAAAATATTAGTATTGCATGTATACATAAGTTTTTCTGATTGAAATTTTTGCATGCATCTTATCTATTGCTTACACTATGGATTCAAGAACATTGTATGCCAAATAGTGGTTTGTTTGCAGGAAAACAAGTATGGGCAGAATTTTATTCATAGCATGACCACACTATTGCAACTAACAGAAGAGGCTCGAGCAACTCGCGAACGTGAACAATTCTTCAGCCATGATGTGCTCACCTGGATTCCACCTTTTGCATCACTTTCAGCACCAACTCTGCTTCAACAACTGCCAGTCCATATATGTCATTCCACATTTTTGGAGGTAAAACTTGAGGTAAAATAGCATAATTTTCTGATTTATTACGAATTTAGGAGAATTTCATGAAAATCCATTTTGAGCATTATTTATCATCCTTCATTCCACATCTTTACCACTTTCCCTTTTTCAGCAGCATATCATTTTCGAGTATGGGGGAGTGTTCTTTTCATTCATTTCTTTCTTATGACCATGTTATTCATCTTCTTTATCATCCATTGCTATTCTTATTCACTCTCACCACCTCCCTTATTCCATGTTGTTTTACACCAAGCATAGAATTCAACAGCTGGTAGCAACCACCTCAATTTTTTTCTAGCATCGCATGAGGGCATGCTAATTTTTCAGAGAGGGGGAGGAATTGCTACGCATGATGGATGTTTTCAATTTTCTTTCTCATTTAAGGCATACAATTTCATTGTTACATAATGCAGAAATTGATTTCCATAATATTTTTAAAAAACCATGAACTCAATTCTTGTGATTTCTGGAAAACACAGAAGTATCATTAATACAAACCCAGATAATTTCAAGATAAATTGGTTCATAAAATTTCGGAAATCATGCACTCTCACCTACAGCCATTTTGTTTATATCTCATGATTCGTGCATCAAAACGATCTGATTTTTGGATCATAAAGGCATTCATATATTATAAATTTACTTGCCAAATTTCAACAAAAGCTGGTTTGTAGTTTTGAGAAAATGGTTAATGAAGTTTGCTGTTATCTATATCATATTTTGCTGCAACTTCATACATATAGTTGAATGTCAATATAAAAATTGTTATGCCTTCATCAAGATTACTAAAAGTGAATATTCATTAATTAAGGAAGAATTCATTTGTTCTATCCATTTCATGAGCCAAGATGAACATATTTTTTATTGCTTGGTTAACACATGGGTTTTTGTCTTTGGGTTGCATGAGGACATGCAATATATTCATGTTTTCGTTGCATGAGGACATGCAACATATTGAGTGTGGGGGTATGTTGGGCCGTTAATATGCCATTATTATTATCACTTGTGAACGCTTATTCCACCCATTTCTACCATTCTTCATCACGTCATTTATTATAATTTATTATTTAAATCCATTTTATGATGATTTATGCTTCTATGAATGAATGTTATTTATTCTCCTTTATTTATAATAAATTGATGATTATGAATTATTTTATCAATGATAGTTTTAATAAGTTGGTTATAACATTATTCACCATTTTTAGCCTCCAAGATAATTTCCAGATTGAAGATTTGATCATTAAAAGTGCCAACTCAGAAATGCGATGGAATAAGGAGTGACAGTTTTGCGGTTGAGATTCTGAGCAAATGAAGACGAATCTGGAAAATCCGGAACATGGGTTTTGTTCAGAACGGACCCAATTAACTTTCTTAAAGAACGGTTTGCCAAAATTCGGCTTGTACTGAGAGAAACGCAGGGTTCTTTGAGCACGATTTTCTCAGATCTGTGGTTGCGGCCGTCCTCCAAATCTCAGCTACAAAGCCAAATTCGACTTGCTGTTGTTGAAAGAGGGATGTAAATCTATTTTATTGTTGATCAATTGGTTGGAAGAAATTCAATATTATTATTAGAGATCCTATTTGCTATTTAATTTCTCCACCTTCTGATTATAAAAGGAGAAGCATGTATCGTGTATGGGGGGATGGAGAGACTTTTCTTATTGTAATTTGCAGAATTGTGCATCGGCTCTTGTTAAGAGAGTGTGAGCTGTTTGTAAACATTATTAATGCCTGATTAATAAAAGAGTTCACTGTTGTTCCATTTCTCAAGCGCTGGAGTAAAGCACGGCAACGCTTCACCAGTGGTTGAGGACCCAGCCCTGGTGGAGCGATCTGCTGTTTGTATTTCTATTAGTTTATTTCTGTTGTGTGAAGTTCGTTTATTACAATTAAAGAATTGAGTTATTGCTAATTGGATCAAATACAGAGTCATTGTTATTCCATTCTTTACAAGAAACATGATTCATGATTCAATTTTTATGAAATGTTGTTTTTCTGTA
The DNA here is from genome assembly GCA_034641835.2 of Pinus albicaulis. NCBI lineage: Eukaryota > Viridiplantae > Streptophyta > Pinopsida > Pinales > Pinaceae > Pinus > Pinus albicaulis. The sequence goes on along the minus strand of CM076581.1, from coordinate 1,196,090,069 downwards.
TCTAATTCCAGTTGTTGTTCCTTTTGTTTATGAATTACGATAGTTGATTGTTGCGTGGCTGTCGACAGGATTAAAGAGTAGAAATCTAGTTTGCTTGGTTATGAATTGAATTCACTGTTTATTTTACGCTGCTAGTCAATTCCTGTTCATTGCTTTTAGATTGTTGTTCCTTTCCAGTTTGCGTTTTAGATTTCATTTTCTTTGAGTTGTTTTCATTTGCTTTGAGATCTCTAAACTGTAGAGGGCAGAGCTAATCATTCCAGGTCCCCAGATTTGGTCATCTCACATCGATTTCTAGGGGAAAGAGTTATTACTCCTGCATCCCTAATCGATGTCTAGCAAGGTTGCTGTAGTGTAGTCTTTACATTTCTGTCATTTGTAATTAGATTTCTTTTCAAGCAGATTTCTTTTCAAGCATTTATTATTTCTACATTTGTATTTCTATACTACATCTTCACAAACATTACTCTTGAGTAAATAGCCGCCTCAGACTGAGTACACTCTTGAAATAAAAAGTCGTCCCTGGGTTGACAATTAATGTGAGGTAATTAGGAGTTACAAAGACACCTTTTTATCGCTCCACAACTCCCTCTTAGAAAGAAAATAATTCTTCGAAAAACTCTATCCACCTTAGTCTATCTTCAACTCTAACAAGTTCTCTGTTGATGCAACTACTCCCTTTAAACTAGATGACTTTTCTAGTTTCCTCTGTGGAACCTAATTTGAAGACCTATTCTTTCCCACAATGCTTTGTGAGTCCATAACCTCTCTATTTTGTGCACAACCTACCTTATTTCTCAGAGATGCTCCCTTTGAAGGCGTGCATCTCCAATCCAAAATATACCAATATAATTGATCACAACTCCTTTTCTTGTCACTAAACATTGGCTCATTGATTTTCCCACTCGTGGCCTTCTAGCTCCATTAAGAAGTTTTCTCATAGTCTTATGGATCTACCTTGAACTAGGGATCCATCATTCTACCTCGTAATATTCCATGGCTCCTTTCATGTGTATTTTACTTGACGTCTTCAAGCTATTCGATACTACATACAAAAGTCACTTCTCACAACTACATTTGTGAACAATGCCTAAATTTCTAGATCTACAATATTTCTATGAAATATCAACTACTTTTGTTACATTTATTCAGCCTTTTAGATCTTCCCACATACAGTCACTGCTTGACTGATATAGGGTTCCAATTAACACTGCCGTAATTTTGCAATTTTTTCTTCAAATTTCCTAGATCTAGGAATCTTTAGATCTACCCTCTTTTCTCTGATCTCTTATACAATTTAATATTTCCATGTTGTTTCTTATTCTTCTCACTACATTTTCCGTAATCCATAAACTGACATGATTCCCACACTAAATAAATTAATGCACTTGAATTCCTGCACCATAAATTTGTTATTCGAAAATTCTCTCAGAGTTGATCACGAATGTGGTTTATATGTTGTTTTCAATAGCTCTGAAGATACCATGTAGAGATAACTTGAAAATTTTAGTTTCTAAATTATGAATTCATACTAAAATAAATATACATAAAAATAATATACTAAGTTCAGTGGAAGGAAAACTAACAATAAAAACACATGCAATCATTCAATGAAAATGAACAGAATTTTTACTAGGGAATCCATCTGGGAAAAACTCATCATCTGTTTGTATTATTTAATATGAGAATAATGATCTATTACAATGGAAACTTCAATACTTGAAGCTCAATATTCACTGTAATATTGATCTCCTTCTGTGCCTGCAATCACTCTGTCTACGCTCGTTCTGCCTAAACTTGCTCTACCTATAGTCGCTCTGCCTGCACCCACACCTCCTACACTCACTCTGACTGCCCTCACTCTTTCTGAACTTTCTCCTATTTCCTTCTAAAATTATCAGGAAATTAGCTCATATTCTACATGCAAACTATGTACACTCTACATCATACAAAAATAAATACAATTATGTCTTTTCCCTCCACTCAACTAGGAAATTCGAATTGCATGCATGAATAAGCCTATTTTTAGTAAAATGAATAGTTTAATCAGATATTAATGAGTTATAAATAGTTGCAAATGCTAAATTGAACTCATAATAACTCTATTCTAGATTAGAGCTCAGATAACTAAGTTTCACTAAATATAACTCAACTAGATTGCTAGATCTTAGCAATAAACTCATGGACAACTATACTTCTTTCGCACAAAATCGAATTTACTAACTTAAAATGTGAATTATCCATGTCACTCCTTTGAATTGCAACTCAAGTCATCCTATTCAAGTGGAAATTTGAATTTCTCAATTTGATTTAGGCACATGTCAAATGAAGCATTGTCTTTCTATAATTTAATAAAAAATGTTATTGCAGGAAATAAATTACTAAAAGGAACATATCACACAAACCTAGGTTATGAACAATAAAGGAAGGCACAGTACACTATCTACAATAAAATTACACCAAACATATCCTATCGTGAAAATAAATCAAACACATTGTTGAAATGAAAGTTTGCAAAGAGTAAACCCTAATTTTGTAGAAAAGAAGTAATTTCTACAACAAACCAAATAAAGGATTCTACAAGGTCTCTTTACCTCCAAGTTCCATTTTGAAGGTTACAAGAGCATTTCAATACATTAAGGAAGGAAAATTATGTGTTTAGGGAAAATATGAGTGGGTTTAGAGGGTGGGTTGGAAATTGCTAAAATAATCCCTTTTTTGTTACACGAGATAATCCAACGAGTAGATGAGCATAATAAATGTGAGGTTGGAAGAAAAGGAAGCTAAGGATAATTTTGAAAATGAAAAATTACACATGTACAGGGAATCACAACAACTTTTTGTAGGGTTAACGTATCAATTTCAAGGTTGTAGGGTTTCCAGTAGCTGTAAAATAGGGTACAATGAAAGACAAAATTGAGTAGTGCACAATGAACAAATAAAAAACATTGAAAGAAATTAACTATTCGAAAATGATATTTTACTAATCTAACCATTGCAACTATTATAACCAAATGAGAAGATAACCTACAAGAAAATAATTCTCATAAAAATGTCTATTTAACCATGAACAAAACCAACTTTTCAGAAATACTTTACAGAAATAAAAATTGTGTTAACATAAATAATACAAGAGGGGTCTTGAGCACCTCCATTGGGCCCTAACCATAGGAATATCAAAATGCTTAGAAGAAATATAGACTAAAATCTGAAATCACATATCACTTCAATTAACTAAAAAATTGCTTGTACATGATAGAGTTACAATACTTGCTTGAAGTCACTAATATGAACTTCTATTCACTACATTGTTTTCTATGTTTCTATTCTACTCCCTAGTTGGTTTTTCAAGCTTCTTATTTTTAGAAATGGTTAGGGGGTATCCTCCTTGAGGGGAGGATTGTTTTCTCTCCAAAAATACCTAAAACTTTAGTTCGTGTTTCCTATGTCATGACATAGTAGTATGAAGGAGAATTTATTGTCCTAAATTAGTTATTGTTGGATTCTTCTATTGTAGGGAGTAGGCCCCATGAATATGTGATCCAGGTGGATATCGGTGGCCACCCACCTATTCCATTTGGACCAGCACCATCAATTCTTGCAGCTTTTCACATTCAACACAACTTACTATTTTTAGTAGGTTTTCAGGTCCTCCACTCTCGGAGCCGTTTTGGGGGCTTAATGATCCAGGTGGATATTGGTGGCCACCCACCTATTCCATTTGAACCCCCATCATCAGTTCTTTCAGTTTTCAAGTTGCAACAAAACTTACTATTTTTAGCAGTTTTTCGGGTCATGAACTTCCGGAGCCGTTTTGAGGCCCTAAACGACGTTTTTTGGGCATTGTTTTACCAACGAATTTCATGGAATGAAATTCGTCTTGAAATTTGTGGTCCTCGGATAGATCTTTCTAACGAGCTATTGGGGGCATCAAACGGAGATCGGGTGCCAAAGTTACGTCCTCGGGAAGTTGAACCACCAATTTACCCAAACGGGCGCCCACAGTTTTGGCGCCTCATCTCCTACGATTAGGTTTTTGGACGTTGCGGATTCTACATTGTTTCTCAATAATAAATAGGCCCTCGAGCCTCATTGTAACAGAGTTCAGAGGTCTGTAGCCATCACATCTCTTCTCAGAGATTTGCTACCAGCACCCTAGCTATTTTATTTCCATTATGTCTGTAAGCATATTTCTGTTATTAATGAAATGATGCATTATTTCCGCTGCATCTCTGTATTTATGGTTATGTGTTTATTCTGTTGCATTCCTGCATAAATCGGGATCAATATGTCTAGACATATCTCCTCAAACTATGTGCAAAATCTCTTCAAAATCCTTCACAATAGTCATCTTAGGCAAATAAGGTATGAAAAAACTCTTTGACTCTCCTAATAACTCATTAAGCTAGGAAAGTGTTGTTAATTTCAAAAAGATATCTTTAATATAGCCTTTATTTACCTAGGAGTTGTTATATTTTCCTTACGGTTTACCTAGCAGGTAGGACCGTTATACCCCATACTAGAACTATTGATCGTACTTTGAGAAACTTAATCTTCTTCCCCCGTTTCTCTTTCTAATTCATTTCTCAAAAAAACTTTCTTGAGATCCAATGATGAGTTGGAGGTGCTTATGGTTGCTAGGTGGAAACATACATTTTCTTTAATGGATTTCCATTCCCTATACTACTCTTCCTAAATTTGATGTTCTTGGAGCCCTAGCAGTAGGGGTGGATTGGTACTATGCCAAATCCACTAGACTCCAAGACTCTCAATAATCCTCATGTACAAGGGTAACTTGGCAAGTGCACCCTATAATTAATTAGGGGAGTGCTATTCTATGATTTTCATACAATGGGGAAATGCGTGCCATTGCATTTCACAATATTGTGAGAACTCCTCTCCTAATAATATGAAAGTGTCTTCAAATTTTATCATGGCATCCACTTGTATCTAATTCTAAACTCCCACTACCTTGGCATCTTCTACAAGAATATCATGAGTGTAGGTAGGATGGATGGGCTTGCGTGCTCATGCCTAATCCATAGTGGCTCTATTAGCTCCCCATCCATTTTATTCTTTACCTCTTCATATTTGGTCTCCTAATACCTTAACTAATAGTCTAAGGCCAACAATTGTGCATCCCCCAATTATGGGTTTGGATCACATATAGGAGAATTTGTAAGCACAACATTGTGAACGTAGAATTCATTAACCTTATATTTCTCTTCTATACTTTTTTGTAGGAAAAAATAAATGAATTCTCTAGCTTATTATAAAGGGAATGTCCCTTTATGTAAAATCTAATTGATCTTAATTCAACATCATTTTTCTTTCAAAAAAAAGGAGTAAGCCTTTGAAGGTTGTCTACAATTATTTTCCTCTTAAGAGAGGTGCACCATAGTCCCTATAGTTATTTATAAGGATGTAATATGAGTGTCCTTTACCTGTAGTAATCCTTGTGACTTGTTGTCATTGGATTCTTATTATTTGTTTTCTTTATCAAGTTATTCCCTCCTATTTTCTTCATCTACCCTTAAGAAGTCCATTTCTTCTCTCATTTTATTTATCTCATCCTCCATTTTAGTAATATCAATTACTCCTTTCGATTGGGCTATCCTCTTCCACCAATCATTTTCTACTTTTTATTTATCTACCTTAAGACGTAAGTGGAGAATTAGATGCTTAGGAATTACTCTTATTGATTTTCATATACAAAGAGGATCAAATATTGATGGCCAAAATAAAAGGAATGGAGTTTCCTTATTTGTCTGGCTTCTTTTTCAATTTTATACAATTCTGCATACTACTCCTATATCAACGCATATTTTTCCTATAGATAAGTAGTTTATCATGGTAGATGGAAACACAGACCCTATGACTATACTTGCTACTATGTTTATTCAAGGGGTTCTTGCATTTATTCAAATTTTGCATATTTTACTTATAACTCTTTCTCCTTTATATCATTTAGCCCTTCCTTTTCTAGACTTGGAGTTTCCTTAATAGTAATAGGGGTGGAAATGGGGGTTTTGTGTTTCTATTGTACCTTATCCTGGTGCTTTTCCTTTTAGTGCACACAAATTGTTGAACATGCCTAACTTTTCTTGGTTTGGTGGGAGTGTTGAGGCCCGCTAATGTGGTTGAAATTTTCTTCTCTTCTTCCCCTAGGTCTTACCCCCTTTTCTGTTCTATGGGACTTGTTACTGTAAATTCTTAACACAATTGTATGAAAAGTGCATACTTTAGCTATTTGTGACAAACATCCCTAACAACATAAATTGTTGCTTAACTCTTAGATCTGCAAGTAATAGTTAGAAAAAATGTTGCAAAAAATCAGATCTATCTAGTAAAAGCACTTAAATAGTGAAAATAAATAGTAATTTTTTCCATGCATCCAACAAACAAGATAAGATTTAAAGACTGTTTTATATATTATTACACCTGGTGAAGGGAATAAATAAGTGTTACCAGTCCCCATCAATGGGATGGGTTCTTGGTTGTCCTCAATGCTTTAGTTCTAGAAGTTTCTCTCCCTCAATGGAGCAAAAAACCTAAAATGTATTGAACTCTATGGGAGCTCAAGAAGCAAAAGAGAATATTAGTGACAACGAGAATGATCAAAGCGCGACAATGAAAATGATCAAAGTGAAGAATGAATGGAAAAAACCTTCTATTTATAACAAAATATTGAATTATCCTTGATAATTGTGAATAATAAAATATTACTAACAAAGATCTAGATCTAATTGCTTGGAATATTTTATTATATATTTTTTTAGGGAAAAGGTATTTAAATTGGTTAATTACCTTTATTTAGAAATAATAAACAAATAAATGATTTATTTATCATTTCAATAATGTGGTTAAAGTATAATAAAAAAATAATGATTTGTTTAATTATTCCCAGGTGATTTAGTCAAATTTAACAATGAATAATAGCTAAATAATTATTTAATTAATTATTCCTAGAGAAAAATAAGACAAATAATGATTTATCTAATTATTTCTCATAATTGGGTTAAAAATGGCCAGGAATATTATTTAAACAATGGTTTAATTAATTATTCCTAGAGGAAAATCAAATAGATAAAGGTTTATTTAATTATTCTTCATGGGGTGTCTTGTTAAAACTAGAAATAACTTAATAAAATATGGTTTATTAAATTATTTATTATAGTGAAAGAAATTTTACTATGGTAAAATTGGTATTACATGGTGTACTTTGATCCATCTAATTGTAAATTTTTAGATGACCAATTTTTGGTGATAACATATTGCCCCCAACGTGCGAGCGTTAGGAGCTAATCGTATGACCGAAGTATGTTGTAAGAACACAATCAATAGACACTGAAGGGGAGTCAGAGAGAGAGATACATAGACAAATAAAAGTGAGAGAGAACAATGAGTGAGGGGTCGGGACCTGCAAACAATATAAGTCTCCTTTGATGTTGGGGTACTTGTTCTCAATGGGGCGGGGGAGGCATATCTGTGCCCACCGAGATGAAAAATTACAAAGAATCAAAATGGGCTCATCAATATAAAACTGAGAAATAAATTACTTGATGAATGGTATAGGACATACTAGCATAAATGGGTCAGACAAAAATATAATGGATCCCACATATATATTTTTCAAGGAGAAACATGAGCCAGGATCGAATACAATAATATCCGAGTACATGAGGCACAATAACAACCACACAAGCCCTGCTGAATAGGGAAGGCTTATAAAAATATCAATCGATAATCTAAATGGGAAATGCATGATATAGGCACTTAAAGTGGTTGAAGCCAAACCCATCAAATCTGTGGAGTTGCATCTGAGGTTGTAGCATAATCTGAGGTCATCCCGACATGCGAGCAAACACTTGAAGGGCCACCCCTTCATGAGTTCTGAAACATCTTACACACACCCATGAATCACTTGTACAATCTGCTGGATCACTAGACCATCAAGTATATGAATCTCAATCATGCTATAATGAGTTCAGGTCAAGCAGATGACAAAAAACAAAGTCAAAGGGAATTGGAGATTCCCTTTCCTTGATCCAAAGGATAAAAAAAGAAAGGAAGTTGGAACGAAGGTACACTTCCCTCTAGACCTCTCTTTTGGAATGAATGTGCTGATTTCAAAAAAAGGGAGGTCTGCCATAGGTGAGGCAATGATGAATCCTAAACTAAGGCATGAGGGATCATAGTAAAGTAATTGATGGACTGAGACCAGGGATGATGATGGAATAGGGGATATTGAGTAGTGGATGGAGGACTTCCCTTGTCAGATCATAAAAAGCATGGATGACCTGGCAGCAACTGACTTGACCCTGGAGTGGATGAGGGATTATACGATTGCAGGCCAAAATGAGTGACATGAGAGGAGTGTAAGGAAAAAATGGATGTAATAATATAACAAGAGGTAAAGGGATTCGAGACACACTCCACGAATGTGATGATGAATCAACTCAGATGCTCTAAACAAGGGTGACTCAATGATGCTGCCACACAGAATAGGCCCAGTGGGGACCATAAAAACATGTTCAAAATATGGTTACTTATTATGAAAATTAACACACGAGTTCAAAAGTATGAAGGCAAAGTGGTGCCCCAGGTACAAGCAGCGCATGTGAAGAAATACAATTTTAAGAGTTGAAAAAGTAACCCTTCTTGGAAAAATGGCTTCATGGTGAAATGTCAAATTATCAAAAAACAACAAAGACCCATTAGAGTGCTCGGTGGGAGCTTCCCAACAGTGCTGACAGTTTGTCAAATAGAGCTATGGTTTGGTTGCAATTGGCGAAGGAAAATTTAGGTTTTTTCCTTTAAAAGGGCGATTTCCCTCCAATTTAATTCATTTGCTAAGTGAGATCTGGTGAATTTGGAGAGAAGGAGAAGGCCCTAAATCTTGCGGCAATCATATCGAAAAAAACTGTTGTGGAAAATAGGATCTATGGCTTTCAGGAAGGTGGCCTTACTTGTATAAGGATGGCCTTAATGCTTCTTGCAAGAATGGTTCTTAATGAAGAATGAAGGTAATAAAGGAATAGAAGAATGAACTAATAGAGAAGGTCTATAATCATCCCCACTTACCACATAAAACATAGAGACCATGTCATAAGTGCGGTAGCACATAAATTAGAATATTTGGATATATGGTATCAAGAATCTACGATATATGGCTCACCGAAGAGGTTGGTAGGACAAACTATCCAAGGAATGGGAGGATAATCGACCATACCTAGATCAATGGGGTCTAGGACAAGACTTATGAAAATCAAGTGAGAAGGTGACTACGGGTTCCATCATGCAGCCAAGCATGGGATACTGCCCCACAACATATGTGATGGAGAGGATTGATCTGGCATGCAAAAGTGGGAATGATTTCCCTAGCTAAAGGAGTTTGTAGAGTGCCATGGTGTTGCAAGTGCTGAAATAGTGGATTCAAGAATTCAATATCATAGGCACTAAATCCTCAAGAGGATGGTGGGAATATTTAGGGGCATAGGTTCCCCCAAGAATTCTATGGACATGCCAAATTTATTTATAATATTGGACTCTAAACACATTTATGCTCTTATGTGATGATACATAATATGGATATGGATATTTTTATATGGTGCTTGTGGTTTTCCATTGTTTGTTATATGGTTATCTTCTTCTGGGTAGAATGGAGAGATATAGTTAGAGAAAGGAAATATCCGATTACCAATCTCATTTGGCACTGCATATATGAAGCAAATGGACTAAATTTATGGGTTTTCATAGATGATTTCACTATCCCAAGGGGGCTTCAGATATAGTGAATTGGTTCTCACCTAGAAAATATTCAGGTTGGTAAACAAAAATGTCTAAGGGACTTTTTTGTTGATATAAGATGAAGGAATTATTAAGTGGATCATCCCTAGAGTGATATGAAGTGATATGATACTCTAAAGGTGCTTCTACATGGGTAAGAATAATGGTACTAGATACGATACAACGATATGCACTAGGAGGGTTATGGAGAATTTCTTCTCCTGGACTCTCAAATATGGGTGACCCCTTACCCAAACATTGGGTGTCAATGTAATGGCTGCAAGGTGTATGTGGTTCTAATTCATGGGTTGGAAGTAAAGGGGTTATTGAAAAAATCGACCTCACTATGGATGAAGTGTTTGGACTCCACAACATGTTGGTCATGGGTCTGCTACGGAAGGAAGTACGCACGATGGTGCATATAGTCCAAAGGAAAATCAAGGGTGGTCATGCCTTCTATAATGTCTTCATATGAATGGAATATGGGAGAATTGGAGGAAGGGAGACCACATGATGCGGCGGAGCTACCTGGTGCATCATCATGATAAATATGGTTGACATACGCATCACTACTATGGGTATATGAAGAGCTAGTAGATGAAACATCTACCGATGTTCAGACCAGGATGTTCGATGAAGGGGGTTCGACCGAAACAAAATGGGAAGACCGTAAGGGGTCTTCTTCCATGGATCTCATGGATGACGAAAAATAGAGAATATCAATCGAAGAGTCTATCATCTCGACATCGGGTGGAGGTTTCACAATGGGTGAATAACTATCCTCCAGTTCTGCTGAAGCAGAACTCACAAGTAGAGGAGTACATGATCCAGTACGAGTTACCTGTGTTTCATTAATTTCCTCAAGGGTATCATGAAATTCATCGATACGGGGACAATGATGAGAATAGTGGCCATAAAGGTCGCATAATGAACAAGGGTGGTTCATGCACAATTATTTGAGTTTCTTATCTAAATCGGGTAAGGTAACATGCACCTTCGGGATGTCGAATTCAGGAAACATTTTGTTGTCCATGGCAATGAGATGTGGAAGTTTAGGCTAGTTCTCGGTGGCATTTCCAACAACATCGCACAAAGCACAGGGAGGTGTCGACTTTGGAGGCTTAGGTGGAGCTGGAGTTGTTTTTGGGAGCCTTATCCTTAGGTTCCTTATTTTTGGATTTCCCCCCCTCACCAGATGCTTTCGCAATAGAAGCAGGTTCCTATTGAGGTGGCTACATCACTGAAACAAACAGAGGGGTCATGGAAACTGGTTGAACTGGGATCAAAGTTGTATATGTTTTAAGTGGAAAAGGTGGCGTGTTCACTGGGGGATCAATGTACCAGACTAGTATCCCTAGGATTAAATTGGGTAGACTTACCGAAGCCATATTATGCATCGAAAAGACTCTAGAGGGGCAAGCTAAAAATGATATCTGACTGGAAGGGTAATGGCCTGGAGGAATGGATCCCAAATGGTTAAGGCTCGGGGGCACCATTCCTAGTTGAAAAAGATTGGGAGAGACACCAACAGAAGGAGAAGGTCCTTGAGGAGATAGTCCTGATGTCTATGTCGAGTGGAAAACAGTAGGTTGAAAAGGAAATGGTTGCTGGCTAGTCGAACCAAGACACTTTAATCTAACCTTGGATGCTTGCAACATGCAAACACTCGATGAGCTGGGCTGTGGGATAAGAGGGGTGGACTAGGGAATAAACTAAGTAAGGTGGAATATTTATAGACTCCTGCTGAAACATTAGTGAGAGGTGCAACTGATTGGTTATTGACCACTGAAGATATGATGGCCAACTCAGGGGAGGTCTGAGACTTCGGTTCATAATATGTCAACTGATCGAAGGTGACAATATTTACATTGTGGGGGAATAACATCTTATGGTGAACCACAAATGTGACAAGTAACATCGCATAGGTGTAGCTATAGCCCAAGAGGATATTATAATCCAAGGGGCCACCAATGAATTCTATGTTAATACAAATAGTCTTGCCTGCAAGTGTGACTGGATAATTGCAGAACATGCTAGGGGGATGAGAAGGGTGACCTTCCCAAGCACATAAAGTGATGGTGGACTGAGACAGGTTTGGGGATCCAAGTTTCTTCCAAACATAGGTGAACATCACATAGGTGGATGCACCCTCATCAATGATACATCTCTAAACATGGGAATTACAAACCATGACTGGTATTTGGAAGGCAATGGATGAAGGTAAAGGGGGATGTTATGATTTTTCAACATTAAAGACAATCAAATGATCATCCAAAGGATCCACAACTCGTAAATCATATAGTATATATTTTCATTGAGATGGGCGCATCTAGAGGACTTCCAACATTGACATGGCAGTAGGGGACTCTGCCAAGTCATATACTAGGTCTTAGGTGTGGGCGACTTTTGTAGAAGCAACATTTCAGCATAATGGACCTTTGGGGATCTTGTGGGTGACCTCTGTCTTAGGCTGAGGGATCTGTAAGTGAAAATTTGGTGTTAAAATTGATTCTATGGGTACTTTGGTTTAGGACTTGGTTGCAGACTTAGTGGGTTGCTTGTCATATTGGTGCGACCGGGTCTAAAGGTTAACATCAACGGCATTGACCCCTTCATAATTCATCATGACAATCTGGTAATCAAGGGTACCATATTGCGGAGGTCGAGGGGCACCCTGACCTTGAGGTGGTTAGGAAGCAACATATCTTTGCTGAGGGAAAGATTAGTGAAAACGATTGGTTGAGATGGCACAATTTTTGGAGGAAGCGATGTGGTGGGTTGTTGTCCTCTAGACGCTGCTTGGGCTTCCTAGAACTGGTTCATCTAGGGTTAAACGTGAAAATCACGAGTATAATGGCCATCGACACCACAACATGAACAAGTTTTATTCATACTAAGGGTCTTTTTCTGCTTCGTCCGATCACCTTGTTATTGGTTTGTCGTGTTATGATGGTTCCTTTAGGGTACATTTGGTTGATTACCTTGACACCCTTGGTTACCCTAAACTTTTTAGTTCTGGTTTCCTTTCCCCTTATTACTTTTCTTCTAATTATGAGGATTCGTTCTGCTCTATTGCAAATACACCTGACCTTGAGGAGGCGGTGGCTTCTGCGGAAGAGGTTGAGAAGGAACGGGAGGCTGGGGCGCTGATGCTAGAGGGGCTGTAGCGTCAGGTATTGCATAAGGATAGAAATTAGGTGGGGAAATATTTGGGTAAATAGGTTGAGAAAAATCTAGCCCTGGAATCTGCTGATGTAATTGAGAAAATACATACAACTTGCTTTGAACGGGGTACAAGTTGCGTAGAGGGGGATAAGTGTTGTAGGAACTATTCCCCCCTTGGGGTAACCATAACTCATTTGAGGAGGATAATATGGATTTGATATATATCCAATGATACTGTCAGTGGTATGAGATGCCCCCAGTGTGCTGGCACCACCAAGTCTAGGAAGATCTGGTAACATGGAATAAACATAAATAGAGTGGGCATAGATCAATTCATATTTTAATGCGACCTTGAGAGCTACTTCCTCAAACTGAGGAAAATGAGATGTGACATATTTACCAATGGGCGCTAAGAGATTTATGAGAAACCAATCCATATATACATAGTCGTCGAGTGTAGGAGCTTGACACAAGCTCCTTCTTCTATGCCATTCTTGGACATGGTTAGAAAGGCGGGCGGGGGAATATTGATGGAATGCAGTCAACAACTCGATACCGATATCATATCATAGGGGTAACTAGAAATATGATAGAAACACTTTAGCAAGAGTCACAAATGTGGAATGATATGTAGTAGTCTGGTCAACATACCACTTTGCAACTTGTTCAGTGAGCGCACGTTGGAACAATCGAAGGCTAATGGAGTAATCAGCGATGGAATTAAACGAACGCCACATATGAAAGGAGAAGACATGATTATTAGGGTCCTATCCAATGTTTCCTTCAAACTTTGGAATGTCAAAAGGAAGCTTAGATGGCATAGATGACCAACCGACATCACGGAGTATGGGGTCATTTATTAACTGGCTAAAATTGGGAAGGCTTAAACCTGCCATAAAAGGTAGCAAAGATGTATCCTGAATGGTTCCAATAGAATTTTCAGTAGTAGTAGCTCTAGCATTAGGGCCAGGTACACCATCAGCTTGAGGACCTGCACCTGCATTAGCGCTTGACATGGTGACGGTTTGAGAGTGAGGAGAACTGGGGTCTATATAAGAGGAAGATCCTGATGAACTAGAATCAGAGTTGGTATGGGGAATCAGCGGAGGCTAACTTGGACCCTACAGGTTGGAGTAATATTTCCTAATTGAAACTGAGGGTGAAGGTCTTGGAGTCTCCATGATAAATTCCTTGGAAGCACAATGATGGCAAGTCACAAATGATAAGAAAATTTTGAAGAGTGATAAAAAAAGGATCTGTGAGGCATATTGATTAATTATGATGTTTATGTCTTGTCTTCGTTGTGTAAACCAAGTGCCCTTCATTTTAGGTGTGAGTTTGAGCAAGTTGTGTGTTAATTTTAACTAAGCTGAGATGGTTGTGTAAAGACAAAGAAAAAATGTTGTACTGTAAATAAAACTCAAATGATACTAAAATAAACAGCTAATCACACACAAATCCCAACCCAAATAAGGCTCTAATAAAACTGGATGACACGGGGGTGAAATTGATTCAAAACACACAAGAATGTCCAAGAGATCTATTTTCAAAGGGACAGGGATCTAATGACTCTATAGTGTTGTAAATGATGCAGAAAAATAGGAAGAAACTAGAGGGGAAAACTATTGCAATAGATAAGTTTAAAGGTTAAAAACCTAGGGAAAACAAATATAGCCTAAGAAAAATACCAAAAAAAACTCAGGAGAGGGTTTTGGATGTAACAACAACCTATCATAAAGGATATGTAAAAATAATGGATCATACCATGAAACAATGGTTGAAAGCACTGCAAATCTCAGACTATAGACTCAGATTAACCCCTCCTAAAAAGGTGGAAGTGTAATGAAACCCTATGGGGCTTGGATCTACTTCAAGGATACAGATTGATCATATGTAGACCTAAGACAGACTGAAAAAGAGGTCAGACAACCCAAAACAGTGCTCTTCCCAAACCCTGACAGTTGCAAAAAAATTTAGGAAAAGATTCCATATCACAGTTTCTGACCCATGGATAGGTGAAATTGTAGTTTATGGTCACAAAAGTGTGATCTCAAGGGGAAATCATACTATTTTATCTGAAAAGTGTGAGTTGCAGTTCCTAAGTTCTCAGACAAAAAGTTGAGCAAAATTTGTCGTCTCTAGCACCGTAGATCCCAATTACCTGCAGAAAAACACCTGAAAACATCTAGAAGTTATAATTTTTATTGAACTAGGGCATAAAATTTTAAAAAACAACATCAAGGGACTCAAAAAAGATGAATAATTTTTTTTTTTGTTGAATATGATGGTCACATGAGAATTAGAATTACAACAATGGAGTCGCCATTTGTTGATTCCAATGTGTAATTAAAACACCAGCAAATTCACCATTTGTTAGCGTAAATTCTTAATGCAAGTGTAATAAAAGAGCCTACTTTAGCTGCATGACAAAAAACCCTAACAATAGAAATGGTTGCTTAACTCATTAGATCTACAAGGAATAGTTAGAACAAATGCCGCAAAAAAACCAAATCTATGTGGTAAAAGTAGTTAAACAGTGAAAAAAATAGTAATTACTCCATGCATCCAGTAGATAAGAAAATAATTAAAGAATTTTTTATATATTATTACACTTGGTGAAGGGAAAAAATAACTATTGCGTTCTTGGTTGTCCTCAATGCTTCAGTTCTAGAAGTTTTTCTCTCTCAATGGTGCAGAAAACCCAAAATTTATTGAACTCTCTGGGAGCTCAAGAAGCAAACGAAAATAGTAGCGAGAATGACAATCATCAAAGTGCGAAAATGAAAAGGCTTAAAGTGAGGAATCAATGGAAAACCCCTTCTATTTATAGCAAAATATTGAGTTATCCTCGATAATGGTGAATAATAAAATATTATTAACCAAGATATCGATCTAACTGGTTCAAATATTTTATTATATTTTGTTGGAGGGAAAAGGTATTTAAATTGGTTAAATTCCTTTATTTATAAATAATAAACAAATAAATGGTTTATTTATCGTTTCAAGAATGTGGTTAAATAATAATAAACATATAATCATTTGTTTAATTATTCTTATGTGATTTAGTCAAATTTAACAAGGAATAATTACTAAATAATGATTTAATTAATTATTCCTAGAGAAAAATAAGAAAAATAATTATTTACCTAGAATTATTTCTTAATTGGGTGAAATATTACCAGGAATATTATTTAAATAGTGGTTTAACTAATTATTCCTAGAGGAAAATCAAATAAATAAGGATTTATTTAATTATTCCTCACGGGGTTTCTTTTTTAAACCAGAAATAACTTAATAAAATATGGTTTACTAAATTATTTCTTATAGTGAAAGCGATTTTGCTATGGTAAAATTGATCTTACATGGTGTACTTAGATCCATCTATTGTAAATGGTTAGATGTCCAATTTTTGGTGATAATATGTCTAGCCACTACCTTCCTTTCCCCTTCTTGGTTGAAATGTGGTGAGGCTTGTTAAATTCTTTCTAGGCCTATACAAAGGCTTATCTATCCATATCCACAAAATCCATCTAGGGGATGAGATGCTGAAGATTTCCTAATGCATCTATGACTAATGTTTTAATTAGGTCATGATGGGACATGTAATTCTACTTACCTTCCTTAACTTTGATGTTCATCTCCTTGGGATATTGAAGGAGGAAATATGGGATACTCCAAAAATCATGAGTTTGAAGGTTTTCTTGAAATATTAGTTGGTAGAGAAGTCTAAATTAGTAGGAATACACCATTACCAACCTTCCCTCATAGGAAATTTATTTGAGAATATTGTACGGAGCCTCATCCCAAGGGTAAGGAAATCTGTCTCTTCTAATTCCATTGTTATTCTCATCTGGTTTTTCCTTGAGGAGGAAGAATTCTCTCTTGGAATTAATAGCCTTTTTTCTGATTTATTTTTTCCAATGTACTGCCTTAAGGAGATTAGGGACCCTAGTAATGGAATATTCATTAACATATATCACTATTCACTCGACTATAGTGATCAATTATTGGCCTTCATGGTTTTGCAAGTTCATTGAAAATTCTAAAGCAACCTCATCATTTAATTGACAATGAGATTTTCAAATAAGCCTGACCATTGACAATTTCTAGGATAATGAAAGCTTAAAATTTTTAATGAATTCTAGTGACATTACTTTTCTCTCATTTTTAAATCCACCCTTCATGGTTTGTGACAAAGCTTTCAAAGGTTTGGGTTTCATTTCACAATTTTGGAAAAAAATTTAGCTAGAGAAATTTATTGTTCTTGTACTAGTATATCATAAAATGTTTCCTGTGGTAGTAGGTGAATCTATTTTTTCTCTACAACTTGTAAAAATGCATGGTACCAACTAAAAAAACACAACTTATATTTATCTTTACATAATCAGGATATGTAATATGTATGGAGACTGAAAAAACTAATGGATTTTTCCTTTTCACGATTTCACAATTTTGACATGGAAAACCTTAAGAATGGACTATTAATAACTAAATGATAGGCATGGTGCCAAATATGATAAAAATGGAAGAAATAATTTAGATTTAAAATTCCTTGAGAAAACCAACCTCTTTGAGGCTAATCACAGGTATGTGTGAGAGATTTAAGTGTTCATCTATGATCCTCTAGAAAACCATTTATCTCTTGTATCTTCATTAGATATCTCTTATATTTCTATAATTCTAAGTCTGATAGCCTAAAGCGTGCTCTTGTAGTAATGGCATACGTGTTGTGGGGTTCTTAATGCCTGTTTGCATACACAACATTGAATGGAAAAATGGAAATATGTGGTGAGCTTGAGCCAACCTTTTTTTTTAAGAGGGGATGATGTCGGGTGGAGGAGGAGGAAGGCTTAGTTCAAAACATCAGGTTGTACCACTTACCCTCATCAAACTTCGTGTAACTTGTACACCCACCTGATCCCACCATCCATAGGTGAAAATGACCACCTTTTCAAAATCTATTTTATTTGTCTCTCTCATATTATCATATGTGGACATAAATTTAGACGAAGTGGACTTGTCTGCCAAATGGTCCAAGACTTCTACTAGTTTGGTCAACTATTAACAATTCTATTTTTTCACAAAAAAAATATTTCCTATGCTTTCAATAAATTTAGAGGGTGAGTGCTAGATTTTTTCATAGCTGATGGTTACCTTATTAGCATCAAAGGGTGTTATGTTGTCATTTGTATGTGTTTTGGAGGTGTTGTTGGTGAATATAATTTCATGTAGAAACTTACAAGGAATCTTGTAGATATTCAAGCCCACTTTTTAAAAGTTGGAGTGAGTGACCTATTGATGTTGTCAAACATCACTAAAGGATGTGTTATTCTTCATGATTTATTCTGTTTCTATATAACGTGGACTTGTAGGATTTATGTAGGATACTTTAGGAATATACAGTCTCCTATAGTAGATAAAAAAGGTCCCTCATGTTCACTAAAATATCCTTTTGAAGTAGTAGGGAGACTTCATAATTCATGTAGGAATAAATGATGTTGACGGAGAGGGATGTTGTTGTGGCTATGTTGGAAAAAAAGAATAAATTGAGTTTTTATAGGGTTAAAAATTGAAAAAAAGAGAGGAGAAACTAGGCTATGATGCATGGTGATGAAAGACATATTTTCTAAGGTGATTTCGGTGTCTTTCTCTATCTCATAGAGTGATTAGGTGCTCAAAATTATGCTAAAAAATGAAAGTTGTCGTAATGGTGTGGAACTTGAACGACTGTGTAGATATCATCGTTCTGAATCTAGCACAACTCGTTTTGCGAAAAATAGATGACGTATGCTCCAAGAAACACGTTTTTACACTTTGTGAAACCAGAATTTTTTTGGAAAACAAATTTGCAAGGACAAACCAGTCAGCAGTTCGGACTGTTGACTTGGCCTTCATAGTGGCAGGTTAACTTGGTCAATGGATTGTCTTTAATGAATGAGATCATGCCAAGTGGAATTACCTATATGGTTTGATTTGGCACATTGTGATTGGTTGGGCATGTGGCCAACCACATGCGACCATGTTGCCCAACTAGAGGACGCCACGTGGGAGCACAGGGGACCACAAAAATTTGGTTATAGTCCAACTAGAGCAGGCGGAGGTTAAACCCACGACCTCCAAACACTAGCTCCAATCCTTTACCAATATGCGATAGCCATGAATCTTAATAAACTATCGGCATGTCATAGTTTTTTTTTAGTGTTATTTGCGTCGTGGTGGAGGGGATTGGGGTCTAGCCCCAGCCCTGGTCATCGTCGGGGGTGAGACCATGGGTGAGAGCACCACTAACCATAACATATAAATTTTAACACAAACCACACCATGTGAAATGCCGTGGAGACCACCATTGTAACCGTCTCTGCCCAACTCACCGCAACATTACATGCCACCATCACCGCCCACATGTGACCTCACCAACACTAACCGACAGTGGTTAGCTAATTGTCTAAAAAATTTTGATTAAAAAAATATTATAAAATTCACCAGCAATAATATTGATTTGTTTTGACTTTAGGTGTTATTGGAAAAATTAATGCCTCAAAAATTTTGCCTAGTTTTTTGCAGAATTGGCACTCCATTAGCACTTTTGGGGGTGAAATTGTAGGTTTGGTGTCGTATTTTGAGGGTTTTGTAGAAAAAATAGTGGAGGATCTAGGGCATATGATAAATTTATTAGTTTTTTACCAAATTCGAGGCAAAAAGAGGCTACACAATATATTTTGGGATTCTAGAGCTCATGGAATAGGTTTCAAAATTGTTTGAGCATTATAAACACATGTAATCACACTTTTGAGCATAATAGAAGAGGTCCAAGCCATTGGAAGCCTGAGAAAGGAGATATATCCCAGGTGAGGTGAACCCCTTCATCATGTGCTATTGTGTTACTGTTTATGGCGATGTTCAAGGAAAATATTAGGCACTAACATTCGTAGGTGGGCTAATTTTCTATGTTTTTTCCAGAAAAGAAATTCGCCAATTTCCATTTTCCCCAAAACTTATTTGCCCAAATTTTATATCATAAAATTATTTTACCTTAAAAATCGCGAAAATTTTGTAGATACTATATAAAATCATTATAAATTGGAATATTTTTACGAACATATCACTAAACATTTTATAGTTTGCATGTTAGGGAATAGTAAGATTCGCTAAGGTTTCTAAACTTTAATATAAATTTCCACCCTTAAAATTTTCCCTGCTCATATTGATATTTGGAATACGATGGGTCTTAAATCCAGCATTAGAGTTTACGAAATCATGATTAACATTTATTTTTTTCTCGTCATGAGTTTCCTCTACTACCTTTTCACCATTAGGAATCATTTCTTGTATCAACTTTGTCAAACCTTCCATGTCTACTTTTTTATCATTATTCATGTATTCCATGTTGTCTTTCATTTTTGCATCAATCTTAGCTTCCATGTCATCCATATTAGCTCTCATTCCATTCTTCAAACCATCCATCTTAGCTTCCATGCCTTTCTTCAAAACTTCCATTTCATTTTTTGTTACTCGTTGCGAGAGCAAAATTTGTTGCACTTTGCCTTGTAATTTTAATATATCATGTTTCACTTATTCTTATTCATGAGTCATATTAGAGCCTTCTAAGGGATTAATGGGTGTTGAATGATTTTTTTGGGGTATTTTAGAACCCAATACTGAAATCTATGCTTCAATATTCTCTTGGTATCACTTCAAACTATTTTTTCGAACAATACTTATGCAATTTGGAAAAAAAACACACCTTTTTCTTGCTTTAGAGGATATCGATCTTGAAATAGAAGCATCTTTGTAGTTTCAAACACCTAAGATTTTATATTTGGTCCTGTATTAGCCCTCTGAATCTTCTTTCTAATTTCATAGGTCTAACCTGATTTGGATTCTCCAAGGAAAAGTTATTCCAAATCTCCCACAATGACCTAATTATGGACTAGTTCAGTAGAGAAAACTTGTACGGCTTGCCACATGTCGCTGTTTCCTCCTTAGGCTCTGAAATCAATACATAGGAAACTACATTCTGCGCGCATTCAACCACTTTTTACGTAATTCCAATTTGATGCTCAGAGAGGTATTTATGACGATTTTTCCAAGGTCACCTCTTTGATATGAAATTAGGGAGCTTGCAAAAACATTAACTTCCACAGATCATATGTCTGAAAATATTGCAAACCAAGATCTAAAAATTTTTACACAAATTTCCTCAGAATTTATTCATAAAAGGTTTTTTGTTTTAGCTTCTGAACCTTCGTAGACAAAAATTTATATCAAAAAGTCCATGATGACCTGCTTGAAGCAGTGAAACCCTAGAATCTGTTAGGTTCCTGTGATTTGTTAGATTGGTGAGATCAAATGCATAGGGTAACATCAGACCAGTCTTTGGAGTCCTAGGACCTAGCCTTCCAGGACTCAGAGAGGGTTATCTTCATTTGTGCAAAGGATGTGAACTTGTTTTCTTCTATGGTTTTGATTTTAGGCTAGTTGTTAAGTGTAGGGTTTTGTTTATTTGTTTTGGTTGGGTAAGATGATCAAGCAAAATAGATAGAATGAGGAAATATTTAATTCATTGGGCTATGGAGTCTATAAAAGTCATGGAAAGTTCAAAAATGGATCGGGGAGCATCACAGGGAAAATCTAGCATTGGTCAATGGATTTTCAAGGTTTATGGTAAATGAGATGGACATCAAGTTTGTGAACAAAGGTAGGGTAAAAGGAAATCAAGAATCCTTTATCATGTACCTTTTTAACAAGAAGGGACTTAAATACTTAAGAATAAAGAATCAATCAATATAGAGGGAAAACTAGTAACTCTTTGATTCAACTTAAGCAAATAAGCATTGAAGAAAAACATTCCAATGAAATATAGAAGGCGAGAAACTCATTTAACTTCTAGTGATTTCACCTTCAAGTTTAGAAAACATCCAAGATACACATATAACTTTAATCAAAGAAGAGATAACGCCTAAACATCATTCATCATAGCTATGAAGATCTTTGAAACAATTTTTCAAGCATGGACAAAGGGTATGATCAAAACATAGCTTCTCTCGCAAACCTAAACAATGGTACTTCAAAGAGAGACCTCAAAATAGTGTTTTATTAATATCAAACAAGCAGAGATTTCCATAAGACATCTAAGATATATACCGTATTAAAACATTCACGAGATAAACAAGCTTAGGGGGTCTAGAGAGAAATCAAGAATTCTCTAAAATGTCTTAGCAAAAGAAAACATAGAGGCAATGAAGAACAAACAGAGCTAAGGTTCCTTTGAAGAACATTTCTTAGTCTAAATCCTTTGTTATATTGCAACATATAAAGATGGAAATATAATGAAACATGAGAGAAAAATAACAAAATAGAATCACTTCACTATTAACCAATCTCAGGGATCTTGCAAGCAAACCTCCTCCATCAACAAGAAAAATAAGCCATTCACAAGCTCCATAACACCAAATTTCTCTTCAACCTCCAAAAGATTATGTATTGCTCCAAAGAGTCATAAAATGCCAAAATTTACAATGAAGCCCTCATGCTCTATTTATCTAGAAAAGTATGGAAAAAACCCTAGATAGGGTTGGGAAAATGTCAAAATCACTCATAAATGTCATAAATGCCCAAGAGACCATGCAACGCCCAAGGCACAAAATATCCCATGAAATAAATTCCAAAATAACTTCTAGCACCTAATTCTAGAGTGATTTTCCTCAAAAAACATTAAAATATCATTCTACAGTAAATGAGTGTGTTTCGTTGACTTTTGGCCAAAAACACACAATGTTGTCTATAAGCGCAGCGCCTTGACAGGCAGAAAATAGGCCCACTGGCAGCCAAGCTTTGGTGGCCTTCCCGATGTCTAAATTTGCCCCGTGATGGCCCGTTGGAAATCTGGCTGAGTCTAATTTCAAAATACACCATTTTTTTTCTTATTAAGCTCATGTAACCTATCCAAAATGAAATTTTCCCAACACTTCTCTGAGCACAGTGCCGAGCCTGAAAATGAGGCAGAATGGTAGAAAATGAGGTGTTGTTTGACCTTTTGAGGGGTCAAAAATGCTCCAAATGCATTGAAACTTGGTGAGCATAGCGTACTAGTCATGATAAATCCAAAAATGTGAAGTTTTCCTTCTGAGGATGTCTAAGAAAAAAGCGTAGCGCCGAGGGTGCTACGCTTATAAGCCTCCAAATTCACAAAAAATAAAAATTTGTAAAAATTTCTTCAAAATTGGTGGATCTATCCCTCATGGGGTTTGAGAGACCTGTAGAGAAGATTAAGCTAAGAATATAAGGTTTTCTTGGTATTTTCCTCCTTTTAGTGCTTGAATTTCAATGAGGGCCTCTTTGAGCTTGGCACTAGTGAGTTTGTTTTTAAAGGCATGGTTTTTTACCATCTTTTTCTGCAGGCCAAGGTCTCTTTTTATCTTCTTCACATGCTTGTGCTCATTCTTGTAAGAATCAATATTTTATTGCGGCATGCCAACGCTCCTTTTTAGGTATTCAATCTCTACATTTTTGCTTTTAAGTAGTATGCTATTGGCCCTCTCCTTGTCTTCACTTTCACTCTCTAGATCAATGATGCCAAGTCCTTGTTTAAGCTCCTTCTCACCTTTACTACTTCTTTTCACCTTTTGTTTGCCTTTGTCAAGCTTTTGAACTAGGGTGGATGGCTTGGTCCATTGCATTTTTGAGGCAGCAAACACAAGCCTGGGCCCTCTTTGATATGCCAATGAAAAATGTATGATAATTGTCTTGTTGGTGTTTTTATCATGGTTGTGATCCTTATTTTCATTATCATCCTTCTCACTTTCTTCACTGCCACTATGACTCTAATGACTATTTTCAGTCCTTTCTTAATTTTTTGCATTGTCAACATACTCATCACTTTCATCATCAGCCTTACTGTCTACTTCCCCACTGACCTCTGGACTGTCCTTTGTGTTGCCTTCATTTTTATTATCATCATTGTCACTCTAGGGGTCACTGCCTTTACTATTTTTATGACTGTAATGACTGTTTTCATGACTGTCATGAATGTTTTCTTCTTCACTTATGCTTGCTTCATTATCTTCTGCATTTTTTTCACTTGCTTCATCTGTATCCATGGTGTCTTTTTCTTCACCATGAATGTCATTGTTTTGATTTTCATCATTGTCAAGTCCATTGTTCTTTTCTTCAGAATATGTTTTTGTCTCTCCATCATCATCTGCCTTTTCCTTTTCATCATTTTCTGTCTCTGCCTCATCATTTTCCTCTTTATTCTCTACCTCTGTGTCCTTTGTTTTATTGCTGACCTCCCCTTCATCATTTGCCTCTTTTTCTTCATCATTTGTCTCTTCATTTTCATCATCATTCTCTTCATCATCATCATCATCCTCTTTTTCCATGTTTTCTACCTCTTGTGGGCTCAAAGAATCATCACCCTCATCTTCACTTGATTCTTCATAGCCACTTCCTTCTTCATTTGATGCATCAAGAGAAGGGGAGAAGGGAGTTTTCCTTGAGGAGGTGATATGTGTTTAGAGGATGATGTATGATCAGTAGGAGGTGAGGGAGAAGTAGGTGGAGGAGGATGAGATGATGAGGGAAAGTTTGGTTGATGATGGAGTTGTGGGATTGTGAATATCTTATGAGCTATGAACACATCCCAAGGAATGCCTTTTTTCTCTAGCTGATGTAATACCACCATCTTGACCAACAAGTGGTGGAATAAACTATGCATTTTCTGGGTACAGGTCCTCCTCTGGACAACAAGTGACATCTTGTCAATGCTTCTATACAAGTAGTAAGGCAAATGAAGCATTTTAAGCCTTGTGAAATGCATGAGGAGTCTAACATGGTAGGAATAAAGTCTAGAGTACCTCCCTTCACAAGTAAAGTACTTCATGATGACCCTCATCAAGGGTGCAAGCCTCTAATTTAGGTGTGAGAAAGGGAAGATAGCCCTGCAGCCTACTCTGTACCTAGTTTTGAAAAATGGCTCATAATGGTTCATCTCCAACCTTGCCTTCTTGAACCATTTCTCACCAACAGAAGGTATACATGTAACATTAGAGATGACATCTACTGATAGTTCAAAATACACCCCTGCAAGGCTTACTTATTCATCATGTAGGTTGAGGACAAAAAACCTTGTAAGCTCTGGGTGGTGTTGTACTTGGTTGAATTTCTCACAAAACTGGAAACATCCGACATTCTAAAAACATGTGAGAATCATGGGAGATGTAGTGATATCCACTGTGTTGTGGGGTTCCAACCTATTCACCTTCCCTCCTTTGTGTTTTGGCCTTAGAGGCACTTGACCTTCTTGACTGCTCATACTTCCTTCTTCTCTAGTTTTAGCTTGCTTGTAGGTCTTGAAGGCAAGGTGGAGTATCTTTCGTAGAGCTATTGGAAATTGTTTTGTGATTTGGAGGAATTTCTGCATAAGTGCAGCGTTGGGGAGGAAACTAGGGGAGTTAGGCTCTCTATGTGCATTGCTGCACACCTGCCGGATTCTGTGCGTAGCACCGGGCCTATCGGATTGCCCTCTGCGTACAGTGCCAGACCAAAAAACTGGGTGAGTCAGGCTTGGGCGTGTCGGGTTTGACTGTGCATAGCACCGGGCTATAAACGTAGTGCCTCCTGTTATACGCACAGTGCAATGGAAAATTTTCACTGTGAGTAGCTCTCTATGCGCAGAGGGCCTGTGAGTGCAACGCCGAGTTCTAAACACAACGCTAGTGACTTTGCCCAGAATTTCTCAAAAACTCATAATTTTCTCTTGGAATCTCTTTTCTCTCCTTGCAAATGACAAATGAGCTAAATTGGTAATTGAGATGCCTTTATACCCTTGAAAAATAAATTAAAATCAAAAACCCACTTTTGCTAAGGTTTAGTCACTTTATCATTTTGACTGATATCTTTTTGATGCTTTTTGCATGCGATTTGAAAACTTTTGAAAGTATTTCTTCTTCCTTTGATGATGGCTTGCTGTAGAAATGAAGACATTCGTTTTAACTTGAGGGTTTGGACACTGTCACGTATTTTTCTGTTTGCAATGAGAAACTGAAAAGCATGTTTTTTATCCTTTTTTACTGATTTTGACAGAGATATATCCATTTTGACAAAGACTATAAATCATGTATCCTATGCCTCCTTTTTGCCACTTATGATTTGTTGCAGGTGCCATGAGACTTTTTTTTTGTCCCCTTTGTCATTCTTGGAGTTTGACAACCTTAGTTATACAACACTAAACTTATGCTCAGTTTGGTCTTCCATTTTGGAGGTTAACTTTTTTTTCTTCCTTTGACCATTTGAGGGAAGTTTACTGCACTTGAAGACTTGAACTTCCTCTCACTGATACTCTGTACATTATTTCCTTTTAATGTAGTGAAGCACTACTACCTTGGAAAACCATGGAGGTCACCTTCAAGAGATTATGAAAACCTTCTACTGTTATGATGGAGGCTCCTAGTCTTTATTTCACCCTCTTTTCCTATCTTCCCAAAACTTTAGGTTTTAGGGCTATTAGAGAAAAATAATTAGTGTTGTCTTCTAAGTTATCTATAGCTTTTTCAAGTTTGTTGGACAGAATTGTGAATTACAGATAAAACACGCTTCCCTAGACAGGTGATAAACTAGAACAACAGATTATAGACCATACGACTTCTTTTCCTAACTAAGAATAGACACACATAATATATTAGAAGCTTACTTGTAATCCAAGTGCTTCCAAATGGTTCCTTCTTTCGCTTCCATTGCAGCTTCAAATTCTAGTAGTTTGTGCAAAATTCTTCCTGCAAGAATGAACATGAAACAACAGAAGATAGCAATAATACAGATGTCTATTCAAGTTAGTTTTCTAAATCAGTAAAGCATAAACCATATAAATCAACTAATATCTTACAATGTGGAAAATCAAAGCCAATACAGATGCATATAGGGAAAAGTAAGATGTATTCTTTATTGATGATAGAAGGAGAGGTTACAACCTAGTGACTGATTTGAATTGACCATTCCAGCAACATTCCTAGCCTCATTACAGTATAAATCTCTCTAGCAGCTATTACACAAATCTAAATCTCAATTGAAAATCCACCAGCATTTCTCCACTCAAATTATTTCTTTCCAAGCACTCAGATCCGTGCTCAATTTATAGAGGATTTGAAGGTTGTTTTGCAATCTATGACTTTCCAATAATAGGAAATTCATGATCCCAATATTGTAGATGTCAAAAGGACACTTGGATTCGAAGCTTGACACATGTGAACTCTTCTACAAGGCATTGGCCAAGTGGAGATTCTGGAACAATGAAAATTTCGCTCCCAATGTGACCAATGCACCCATAGATGTCGGGAAATTATTTTTAGAGAAGCCTTGCATGGGGCTACCTGCATATGCAATGCACTTAGTCCCCTTAGAGGCAGCATTGGTGAGCTCTCATATGCTATATAATAAACTTCAAACCTTGTAAACCTTTTCTTGATGAAAGTCATGCTTGATTTCTCTTGTTCTTGTCTTAGGGCATGTAACAACTTGAAATGATAGGGGATGATACACCCTTAGTCATTGGTCCTGAAGATGATGCCCAGTTAGCCAGGTCATTGGGAATGATGCCCAAATTGACCTATAACAATTTCCCCCTAAAGCATGAGGTAAAAATAATAAAAACATTTGATTGATATGCTTTACACTGTGATGGGCCAGAGATGAAGCAGAGTGGTTGTTGAGCCTCAAGATTGTGCTTTATTTCATCTTACTCTACCTCAATTTCCTTTGTCCATTGTTATCCCAGACCCAATTGATCAATGAATTTAGTTAAAATTACTTTTAGAATGATTAACATGACTGGCTAAGTTTTGTGATTATTGTCATTATAATGCATTTTGACCGGAACTAGATCTAGAATGCAGACATTCCGTAGCTAACCGGAAATTCTGCAGCTGTCTTCACGTTTGGGCATGTTCCAGGTGGCCTCTCAAGGAAAATCGCATATGGGTATATTCCACGTCATGTCTACATTGTTCGTTGCTCACCATGAAGGAAAAACCGAATTCTGGATATGGTTTTGGTACGTGGGAATTCATTTAAGGAAGCAGATTTCTAATAGGACTGTCTTAGTCCAGATGTCCTTTTCCTTTTTACGCTGCCACTTTAAGAGTCCTAGTATGATTTCGATAAGGAAAGACAATGATCCTTGAATTGTTGCAAGTCTTGTTATGTAAATTTGTTATAAAAACACTTGGAAAACCGAGAGCTAGGCTAGATTTTGCTTAGATCTTGTGCTACATTTCTGAAGACGGAGATTGCTCTGTTCAAGTTATTTCTCCTTTAATGAAGAAGACAATATTGTTTTGAAAGCGTTGATTTGATTTGGAGTTAGATTCCGTCTGGTGGTAGAGGGCCCCTGCCTGCTGCACGGTTTTACTTGCGTAATTTAGATAAGTATCTTAGTTGCCTTTACGTTTTTGAAGTTTGAGTGCATAGTTAATTCTGTAGCCACTATAGTTATCCTCATTCTAAAAACTCTTCCAAAAGAAGAAACTCTTCCAAAAGATTATGATAATGAATGGGAAATGGCTATAGTGTTGTAGGATTTAATTGTAGTTTCTTTTGTTCACTATCACAGTTACATTTGTTCTAAACACTCTTCCAAAAGAAAAAACTCTTCCAAAAAATCCTTATGATGTCCAGAGCATGACTGTGATGATGAATGTTTTAGTTGTTTGTTTTCACTAAGTAACATAGCTGATCTTGCTCTTAAAACGCTCTTCCAAAATATCATAATGATGGGTAGGAGACAGCTGTGATACCTTAGTTTTTAAATTGCTTTCAGTCTTTGTGTTTGCATTTGCACTGAATTGTACAGTCAGGATTGTTCTAAGAAACTCTTCCAAAATACCAATCATGATGGAAAAACAGGCTGTATAATCCCATAGATTAATGCATGATAACTTAGTTAGGATACTCCGGAGTCTAATTGCATTTAACTCATTCTCTGTTATTCTGTTTTGAGTTTGATAATGACTTGTTATTTCAGCACTGTTTTAGACTAGTGACATCTTAAGTTTAGTTTTAGCTTAACTCATTGCATTTTCACTCCACATTTAGTTTTCATCCACTGCATATTAGATTACTTCAATTGTTAGACTTAATAAAACAGCCTTCATTATTTACAAACCTCTTCTTGTTCCAAATCTATAATTGATTCATAACCATATGAACAGAAGACAGTATCATTTCAAGGCCTGAGGTACTTTTGCAACTTATTTACTACTTCATAAACAAAGCCTTTCCTCAAAAGACTACTTTAAAAAGGAATCCATAACTCTTGGGCAAAGTTTAGTGATGATTAAATAAGTTGCAGAATAGAATTAGGAACTAGTCTTAGAGTAGAGATCTTATGATGGTATCAATGTTTTCCTCCAAATATACTTCAACAAATCTCTAATCATGGATAAAATGTTGCATCATTATAAGCTAGTTGTTTAATTGTTTAGATTAGGAGAATTTGCATACTTAGCTTAGGAGAATTTGCATACTTAGCTGACCAATTCTCAATCTCTTTCAAGATACCTTTGAAAAAATAGTTGAACAAGTTAGGTTTATGTTTTGATTCATTTTCTAGAAGTCATTATCAAGCTTGGTATTCTGCTTAGTCATAGTTTAGGTTTGATTCTATTTCAATATTTGCAATTGCATTTGTCATTTTTCATGAACCAATTAGGCTTCACTCTGTTTTAATCATTAGCTTCTTTCCACCAACTTTCTAGTCATTTTCCTTGTGAACATAAAACTACCAAAAGACCAAAAACATCATAAATCATCACAAAGGACCAAAAACATCATAAAACACTAAACACAACGCATTAAGAGACAAACACCTAGGCACATACGGTGCACTTCACTTCAGCAGTTTACCAACCCTGGTTGACAATTAAATGAACTCAATTTAGAAGACTAGATTGAGACCAAACATTTTGGTGCCATTGCCGGGGAAGTGAAAACTAGGTAACCTTTGTTTCTTAGCATCCAAAAACAATTATATGCATAGGGAGAGAGATTCAAGGGGAAGATTTATAAGCAGCAGAAGAATAAGTTTTATTTCTAGAACACCACTTGTTTCATCTAGATCCAGAACTAGTACACCTTCAACTCAGACCCACATTCCATCCTTTACTGATCCTAGACTTCTAGAAGATCTAAGATCAGCTATTCCATTAGAGAAACCTTCCACTTCATCCACTGAACCTGCCATAGAAGAAGATTTAAAGACTCTTGTTAGGGACACAAACCTTTCCACTTCCACAGGAGAGTCAACCATGGCAGAAGAAGGAGGAGGAGGAGTCTTTAATGGAGAGCACACCTGTTGGGGGTGAGGTAGGAGGTAGATAGAGGAGGTAGATGAGAAGGAGGTAGAGGTACGAGATGGAAGAGGTAGAATAGGAGGCTCTTTTGGTTCACTATAATTGATAAGAAGAAACCAATACAACCATGACTTGTTTCACCCTCTGTCCTTCCAAACTTCTATGGACTTAAAGCGAAGATCTGCAGAACTTATTACTTTGAATTTGAAGTTAGCAGAGACTTATGACTATACAAGATGTCAAAAACTAAAACTCTTCCCACTTTAACTGTGAAATGAGCATTAAGTGGTTTATGAGTCTAATCAGCAGTTCTATTAGAACATGGGAAGACATGAAACAAGCATTTCTAGAGAGGTATTTGGATTATTGTATGCCGGTTAATCATAAGGAAGAAGTGTTCAAGATGTTACAAAAAGAATATGAAAATTTGGAAGATTTGTTGGAGAGATTTAATTACAATATCAAAAGAGCAAAAATGGAAAACCTAGATCAAGACACCTTAAAAGCTCTTTTGTTGAAAACAATTAGGGATGAATGGTTGGATATCCTTAACATGATGGGAAAATGGGATATATCACAGCTCACATTACCTAAAATATCTGAGTTATGTATCAACCTTTCAAGAGGGAAGTCTAAAACTATAAAAGGTCCAAGAGATCCTGCTCTTGCAAGGGCAAGTAAGTCTGCTTCTGGGACAGTAAGTAGATCAGAAATAGGACACATGCTTGATGATTTTAAATCTGACATCTTAGGGAGTCTTAGTGAACAAATAGACACCCTCAAGATACAAAACAAGCAAAAGGCTGAATCTGATGCCTTGGCAATCTTTTGTCCCAAATGTAGAAATAAACATGCCTTGAGAGAGTGTCCTTTGGATGTAAAAGTTGTAGAAACCTGTGTCATTTGTTCTGAAAAACATGAGACCAAGAATTTTCCTTCTCTTCCTAGTCTCAAAGCTGTCTTTCAGGAGGAAACTCCTACAGATTCCACAGAGTCTCTCAATTTTGTATCTAGAAGGCCTTGGCAGGGACCTCAAACACAAGGATTCCATGATCAAATGTGTAATCAACCTCCACCTTGGAATTCTTGGCAGCAACCTTGGCCCCAATTTCAAAATCAATCTCAATATTGGGCACAAGGAACACAAAGTCCCTATGGAAGATACTCTCCATACTATCAGTATCCACCATCCTATCCACCATACCCACATTTTTATCCTCAAAATCCTCAACAAAATTTTCCTCAAAATCTTCAACAAAATTTTCAAAAAAATCCTCAACAACATCATCAGAACCTACCACATCAAAATCAACCACTTTCATTACCATTCCCTCAAAAATCAAATCAATTTCCTGCTCAACCCATACCAAACCCCAATAATAAAAATCCTCAGAACACATACATGATAGAAGGCCAACAGTTTCCAATTTATTTAATTACTCCTCTAGACCTTAGTGATGTTCAACTTAGGTCTGGAAGAATAATTGAAAAGAGGAAACCTTCTGTGATTATACAAGAACAAGATAACTCTGAGGAAGACTCTCTACGGGTGAATAAAAGTCTTGAGGAAGACACATCCTTTCAAGACCCAAACACTGAAAAATTAAAGCAAAAAGATCCAATAAATTCAACTCCTGTATTAGATCAACCATCCACATCTACTTCTATACCTCCCTTTCCAGAAAGATTACAAATTGATAGAGGTGTAGAAAAACAAATCATGGTGCCTAATTATGATTTCCTAGATGAGATGAGAAATGTTTGCATTAAAATTCCAATGTGCAAGCCATCAGGGAAATCCCAATTTTAATGAAACAATAGAGGTTGAGTATGAAGACAACCAAAGAAAAAGAATAAGAGAAACAAGAAGACAAGCCCAATAGGACAAATATGGAACATTCCTGATGAAATATTTTATTCCAAAGTACCTTATTGAAATCCAGGTTGTCAAAATTCACATCAATGGAATTGAAATTCAAAACACCCTCATTGACTTAGGAGCAGCAATAAATATCCATGACTGAACAAATCATGGACAATGACTTTCTAATGTTCTCTTTACACCCACACTATTACAATTAGAAGATAGATCATAAAATCCAAACTGAGATGAGGTAATAAAGAAGACATTCCAGTGTCCCTTTTCAGACTTTCTTAGGAGTACTGCAATGGATTTCATGGTCCTAACTTTCCCAAGAATAATCTAAGGAGGCCATCATTATGCTAGGAAGACCTTGGTTGGCTACGGTGATGCTTTTTATTAGTTGTAGGTACGTGATATGTATATTTACGTGTTAGTTCAACTAAGAATTCACTTTTATATCATAAATGAGACAATTACTGATCTAGATGACACTCAATGGATAGAGGATGAAGAAGATTTGCTCACTCTTCACAATTTCAATTAGTGAAGATAATCAAGTACGAATACTCTAGAAAACTTTGAATCCTCTCGAACACAAACATGAATCAACCTAGAGGGATCAATATTGAGTTTTTGTCATCTGGAGGCATATGTCTCTTCATTCTATGGACAAATTTTGGCAGCTCTACAAGTGAAATTTTCAGGAAAAACCTTGAACATAAACAAAAACCTAGAAAATCTCCAACAAGAAGAGTTAATCAAAGTAATACAGAGACATTCTTCGCATATGCATGGGAATACAACGGCATGAAAGGGATAGAATCCCAAGACTTGTACATCATCTATATAGAGGCAAATTGTATACCAATCGAACTGACCTCAAGACGGATGAATCCAAATCTTGAAATTGTCAAGGAAGAATTACTTAAAGTATTAAATGTTAATTTCATCTATCCTATTTCGAACGATCGGTAGGTTTTCTCCTTTGGTAATTGTGCCAAAAAAAAATGGAAAATGGAGGGTGTGTGTTGACTCACGAAGACTGAATAAAGCTACTCTTAAGACCATTTTCCTTACCTTTCATGGAATAAGTATTAGATACATTAGGTAGCAAAAGTACTTTTCATTTCTAGATGGGTTTAGTGGTTACAATCAAATCAAGTACCACTTGAAGACCAAAGATAAAAACCCACATTGCCACATCTCCTTGGGGTACCTATATGCCCTGCAAAGGGTAATTGCCATTTGGATTATGCAATGCACCTGCAACATTCCAAAGGGCAGTATTAGGAATTTTTTCTGATCTGATACATGACTGTGTAGAGGTGTACATGGATGATTTCACAGTTTATGGGGACACATTTGAAGAGGCTTTAGAAAACTTGGAAAAAGTCTTAAAAAGATGTCAAGAAACAAACCTTTCTCTTAGTCATGAAAAATGTTTTATGATGTTCACTGAAGGTATTGTTTTAGGGCACCACATTTCAGGGGATGGGATTAGAGTTGATGAGACGAAAGTTGAAGTTATTTCTAACCTATCCATTCCAAGTTGTCAAAGAGATGTTAGAAGTTTTCTAGGATTTACAGGGTATTATCGGAGATTTATAGAAAACTTCACCAAAATAACATCTCCACTCTTCAAATTACTCACCAAAGATTGTGAATTTAAGTGGAATTCTGATTGCCAGTTAGCTTTTGAAACCCTGAAAACCAAAATTTCTGAAGCACCTATATTAAGGGGACCTAACTGGAAGTTACCTTTTCATATCTCGACAGATGCTTCCGATACAGCTCTAGGAGCAATATTGGGACAAAAAGATTTAATTCCCTATAACATCTATTATACCAGTAAAAATTTGACTCTTGCAGAGTTAAACTATACTGTAACTGAAAATGAGTTTTTAGCTGTTGTTCATGCCATAAACAAATTTAGACACTATATAACAGGCTATGAAACTTTTGTTCATACTGATCATTCTGCAATTAGATACTTAATGAACAAATCAATCACTAATGGCAGAGTTATAAGATGGTTGTTGCTCTTACAAGAATTCAACATTACTCTTTTAGATAGGCCTGGAAAACAAAACACAGTGGCTGATTTCCTATCTAGAATCCAAAATATCAAAGATGACCTCCGGTTGAAGATCAATTTCCTGATGAATATCTTTTTGCAATCTCTACTCAAACTCCATGGTTTGCTGATATTGCTAATTATTTAGTTTCAGGAAAATTTCCTTCGATTATGAATGCAAGGGATAAAAGAAAAATCATTAATGATAGTGCAAATTATTCATGGGTCGCTAATGAGTTGTACAAGACAGGTCCAGATTTGATCATTAGAAGATGTGTTCGTGAAGATGAGATGCCTGAGATTCTCAAGGCATGTCATAACGAACCTTGTGGCGGACACTTTGCAGATAAGAGGACAGCCTATAAGATCCTTAACTTAGGATATTATTGGCCATCCTTGTTTAAAGATGCTAAGGAGTATGTCAAAAGGTGTGACAGTTGCCAAAGGGTAGGGAAACCTTCTCCTTCGGGTGAGATGCCATTACAACCTCAGGTACATATTGAACCTTTTGAAAAATGGGCTTTGGATTTTGTAGGACCTATTAGTCCTCCATCAAGACAAAAGAAATATATATTAGTTTGCACTGATTATGTTACTAAATGGGTAGAAGCTAAACCATTACTTGTTGCTAATGAATCATCTGTAATTAATTTTCTTTTTGAGGATATTTTTACTCATTTTGGTGTCCCAAGGGAAATTGTTACAGATCAAGGAGCTCAATTTACATCAAGGCTAGTGGAGCAAATAATGGAGAAGTACAAGATCAGACATAGAAAAACAACTCCTTATCATCCACAAGGAAATGTCCAAGTGGAATCTACCGATAAAGTCATTGAAGGAATCCTAACAAAGACTGTTCATTTACATAGAAGAGATTGGGTAGATAGGCTTCCTGAAGCCTTGTGGGCCTATAGAACTACATGGAGAAACACAACAGGCCATACTCCTTATGAGCTTCTTTATGGAAAGCAAGTTTTTTTTCCCATAGAGTTCCAAATTCAAACCTTCAAAATGGCAGTTCGGCTAGGACTTGATTTAACGGAGGCACAAAAGCATAGACTGGAGCAAATTAATGAATTGGATGAGATCAGACAAGATGCAGTTCAGAAAACAAGTCTAGTCCAACAGCAAAGGGCTAGATGGCATGACAAGTACATCAAAGAGAAGAAATTTAAAGAGGGTGATTTGGCTCTCTTGTTTGATTCAAAATTCAAGGATTTTCAAGGGAAATTTCAGACACATTGGCTTGGGCCATATGAAATTGTTCGAATTTTTGATAATGGGGCAATAAAAATCAGAACTATAGATGAAGAAGAGGTCACTTTTCTTGTGAATGGTCATAGACTGAAGCTATACCACAAGCCACTCTCAAGAGAAGAGTTTGTCAAGAAGTTTCAAGAAAGCAATGATGTGAAGTTAATGAAGAAGAGTCTCTCTTCTTCATCAACTTGATTAAATTTTCTGAAGCATTTCTCTTTTGGAAAAAAATAAAATAAAATAAATAAATAAATAAATAAAGGTATAAACATGAAAAACAATCATTGATTGGCATGTTTATACACAAAAGATAGGGTGAAAAGCAGAGTCTCTCTGACACTCTAACTTTTCCCATTTTTGTTTTTACAAGCAACTGTTACAAAAAAAAAATCATAAGTTCAGATCCATAGTGCTTATGATCCATCTCATTTCATTTCACTCCATTCACTTGTCCATCCATACTCCATTTCATTCCATCATTCACATTTCACTCCATTCCATATTTCATTCATCTCATTCCATCTTCCATCCATCTCATTTTCATGTCAAAATACAAAATTTGATGTCTTGCTGTAAGTGAATAAAACATGTTATGAATTGCAGTACAGTTCTTATGTTCTTTCAGTCCATTTCATGAACTGAATCCATTCCATTTCATCATCCACTTCATACATATCATAATCCATCATCCATCTTCATTCATACCATATAACATTTCATCCATATTCCAAAAAAACAATCTATTTTCATGATTAAAATGCTCTACAGGAACATTCTGCAGCTCAGCAGACATTCTGCAGCTGATCAGCCTTTCTGCAGCCAGAAAGTCTTTCCGCAGCTACAAACCCTGAAGGCATCAACCAGCAGACATTAGAATTGCAACAAAGTGACCCAGTGTATCCATGAATCAAAAGCATCAAGAAAATTATGAAGACTCCTCCAAAGGTGAACAAGAAGACAAAGGCTACAAAAGATCAAATGAAAGGCAGAGGTAACAAGTTTAAATTATAATGGCATTTCATAAAAGTTTAGCATAGTTTTAGTTATGGATTGTTCGAAAAGGTTGTTTTAATTATTTTTATTGATCAAAACCAATAAACCCTCCACAGACTTTGGATTAAAATCTTCCATTTCAAATTTCATATCCGATATCATTTAAGCGGTTAAAATGGTCGAGGTATTTGAATTCTTCACGTCTCTTAACCAAATCATTCAATGATGATTTCCTCTGCCGTCGTAAAAATCTCCGCCGTCTCTTCAATCATTAATTCATTCCCTCCACCTCACTCCACTACTTCATTCCGTGACCACTGCCATCACTCCATTCTGTAGCCGGCATTTCATTCCGTAGACAGAGATATTCTTATCACCGAGAGCAGAGCCAAAGGATATCAGTTTGAATAGAATTGAGCATTGTAAACGTAGAGCAGAGCAGAAGGGTAAATTTGGAAGCATAGCAGCGTGAGAATTTGAAGCCATTTGATTCTGTGGGTAGACAAAGTATCACTGTGGGCAGAGATTGAGCATTCTCACTATAAACACAGAAGTGTAGCTGTATGGAGTTTGAAGTCTTTTGTCACTAGAAGACAGAGGTGTTGCAGTGTTGAATTCGAAACCATTTGCTACCAAGAGCCAGAGGCATAGTAGTGTGGGAAATTTGAAGCCATTTGTCACTGTTAAACAGAGGCATATCAGTCCAAAGTTCAATTGTCAACATAGGTATATCCTTCCGAAATTTGAAGACATTTACCATTATCAATCAGAGGTATGTTATTCTGAAGTTTGAAGCTATTTCCATTCAGAACTAAAAATCATTTCAATCCGAAGGTGAAAGTCATTGTTTTTGTGGGTAGAAGAGTGTTAATTTGAACATTGAAGAAGCAATCATGGGTTTCATTGTAAGGACTGAACCAGTGGGTTCAAAATATTTAGAAGGCTACCCACAATGCAAAGAAATGTTACAACAAATAGGATGGCTTCAATTTTTGGGGAATTTAATGGCTTCCACAAGGAAGTCACTAAAACATTTGCAAGATTATTTCAAGGAACCGAAGTTGAGGTGGGTGATGTAAAATTTACTGTCACTGAAGTTTTCATTGAAGAGGCTATGGGATTGCTCAGAACTGGAGAGAGATGGTTCAAAAATAGATAATTCCACAATGAATCCTGGAAACAAATTTTAAAATCACCAGGTATGGATGTTACTGTATTTAGGAAAGGAATTCCCAGTTCTGCATTGAAAAAAAAATGGAGAAACATACTACTTCTTCTGCAAAAATTTATTACATGTGAAGGTAGATATGGAACATTTTATGTCTATCACATTAGACTAATGATGCATTTTCTGGGGGAAGACTTAAACCTACCATATTTCTTGCTTCAAAGTCTGAAGAAGATGGCTTCCTGTGTTCAGAGAAGAGTTCAATTTTTAGAGACAACCCTATATCATCATGGTTTGGTCAAAATTTTGATTGAACATCATCTAGCTAAAACAAATGATACATGGGATGATTTCTTGATAAGAAATCAATTTGAAGAGCCAAAAGAACCCTCACCAGAACCACAGCCTACAAGGAGAAGTAGGAAATGGAGGGCCTCAAAAGTTGAAATTGACAAAACAGTCCAAGAGAGCAGTGAGGAAATCATTTTAGAAAAGTTGACTCAAATCAAAAGACAGCTTAAGGAAGAAAAGGTAATCAGGAAATCTGCCATGGAGAAAGGAGAGGGATCTTCTCATCCTAGAAGAAGCCACAGACTAAAGGGGAAACTGAAGAAAACACTAATCAAACAAACAGGGGTAATCAATATAGAAGATGAAGAAACATCCATTGAAGAGGATGTTGAAGAGGATTTTTATGAAGGAACCCCTGAAGTTGACCCTGCTCAACAGGAAATTTATGACTATGTGGAAACTTTGGAGAGGAGAGCTTCATAAAGTAGAGAGAGAACCCCCAGTCCTCCACTGTCTGAAACAGATATATTAAGGAGGGATAGGTATGAGTTGGAATTACTGAATAGACACATAAAAAATGAGAATGAAATTCTCAAGGATCAAGTCAAGCTCAAAACTGATATGAACTCAACCTTATCCCTGCATATAGACAAAGTGGAGAAGACCAATGAGAAGTTGAAGAAAAGGAACAAGAAGCTAATCAGGGCACTCACCAACCTAAGGTTCAAACTTGTTATCAGAAAACCCAGAAGATCTCTAGCTTCCAGACAAAGGAGAAGAAGAGGATTAGATGTCCTTGCAGAAGCCTCTGAGTTCATAGGATAATGTGCATGAGGACATGCAAAGAGACAGCAGTGGGGGTATGTTGAGCCTCAAAATTGTGCTTTCTTTCACCTCATTTTACCTCATTTTCCTTTGTCCATTGCCATCCTAGACCCAATTGATCAATGAATATAGTTAAAATTACTTCTAGAATTATTTACATGACTGACTTGCTAAGTTTTGTGATTTTTGCCATTGTAAAGCATTTTGACCGGAACTAGCTGCAGAATGCAGACATTCCGTAGCTAACCGGCGATTCTGCAGTTGCCTTCACGTTTGAGTATGTTCCAGGTGGCCTCTCAAGGAAAACCGCATATGGGCATAATCCACGTCATGTCTACATGGTTCGTTGCTCATCATGGAGGAAGAAACGAATTCTGGGTACGGTTTTGGAACGTGGGAACACATTTAGGAAAGCAGACTTCTATTAGGACTGTCTCAGTCCAGATGTATTTTTCCTCTTCACGTAGCCACTTAAAGAGTCCTAATGTGATTCCGATAAGGAAAGACAGTGTTCTTGAATTGTTGCAAGTCTTGTTATGTGCATTTGCTTTATAAACACTTGGGAAACCGAGAGCTATGTTAGATTTTATGTTAGATTTGATGCTAGATTTTGTTTAGACTCTGTGCTACATTTCTGAAGACGCAGAGTGTTATGTTCAAACTATTTCATCTTTAATGGAGTAGACCGTGTTGTTTTGAAAGCGTGATTTAATTTGGAGTTGAATTCCGTCAGGTGGTAGAGGGCCCCTGCCTCTTGCACGGATTTATTTTGCGTAAATTAGATAAGTCTTCTAGCTGCCTTTACGTTTTGAATTTGAATTAATAGTTGTTTTAATTAGCTACTGTAGTTATACTCATTCTAACTCTTCCACAAGAAGAAGCTCTTCCAAAAGACTATAATGATGAATGGGAAATGACTATAGTATTGTAGGATTAGGAGTTGAATTCATAGTTGTTTTAACTAGCTACTGTAGTTATATTCATTCTAACTCTTCCACAAGAAGAAATTCTTCCAAAAGATTATAATGATGAATGAAAATGGCTATAGTACTGTAGGATTTAGTTGTAATTTTTGTTGTTCACTATCACAGTTACACTTGTTCTAATCACTCTTCTACAAGAAGAAACTCTTCCAAGAAATTCTTAAGAAGTTCAAGACATGACCGTGATAATGAATGATTTAGTTGTGTGTTTGCACTAAGTATCATCTCTGTTCTCGCTCTTAAACGCTTGCCCAAGACATCATAATGACGAGTAGGATATGAATCTGATATCTTAGTTTTTCATTGCTTTCAGTCCTTTTTTCTTGCATTTGCATTCAATTACACAGTCAGAATTGTTCTAATACCTCTTCCAAAAGAAGGAACTCTTCCAAAATATCACTAATGATGGACAAACAGATTGTGTAACTTCATAGAATAATGCATGATAGCATAGTTAGGATACTCTGGAGTTTAATTGCACTTAACTCATGTTCAGTTACTTTGTTTTGAGTTTGATGATGACTTGTAGTTCAGCATTGTTCTAGATTAGTGGCATCTTAAGTTCATTTTTAGATTAACTCATTGCACTTGCACTTCCCATTCAGATTGTCATCCACTGCACAATAGATTACTTCAGTTGTTAAAATTAACAAGACAACCTTCATTATTCACAAACATCTTCTTGTTCTAAAATCTACAAATGATCCATAACCATATGAACAGAAGACAACATCACTATAACACCTGAAGTATCTCTGCAATTTCCTTATCATTTCATAAACAGAGTCCTCCCTCAAAAGCCTACTTTGAAAAGAAATCAAAAACTTTTGAGTAAAGGTTTTGTGACATTCAATTGAATTGCAGAATAGAGATAGGAACTAGTTTTAGAATAAAAGATCTTATGATGATAACAATGTTTTCCTCTAAATATGTTTCA